>OY735269.1:1558851-2033358 GCA_963457715.1 Argyresthia albistria
ATTGTGTGGAGATTAATTGCAAGACCGGGCGGGACACATGCGACGGGGTGTTATTTCGGAAAGAATGTACGGAACGTGCTTCCATGCTGACCCCCCGCCCCGGTAACAAATACTCGCGACGCCTCACGACGGATGTGCCTCATTCGTTACGAGCCCTCGCTCATTTGAATTTCGAAAGGCGTCTTATTTTGGGTGGTGTTTGGAAAAGGGTCACCAACTCACCAGTGCTGGCTGTGTTTCTATAGATGTTGTGGTTCTGACTATGTTTGCCTTTATCTAATGAAGAAGGATCTTTCTGTCATAATTTTCATACTTTGGGTGAGTTTTCGGGTCACATTTTCTCATAAATAAAAGCTTCGTGAAGTCAAAGTGCAAAATTGTGTAAAGGACAAAAAGTTGTTGTTTCAAGAAACATTTGTACATAATTTGAAACCCTATTACCAACAATCTCAAAATACAGCGTCTTGAAACGGAAGTCACACCTCGCCAAGAGAGGCTCCTCGTTATTTTGTCAAAAAGCGTGCATTTTGTTCGGGGCACGACCATTTTCGTAGCAACAGCCATTGTGCCGCCGTTCACGGAAGCCGGAAACCATTATGGCACCGCCGTATATGCGGTAGACGGAACGCAGAAGCCTTACCGAAACCCGTATATAGATAAAAATATCACGTACGCGTGATACCAACATTTTGTACGAAGTCCGTCAGAAATACTCATTGTTAGTAAAAATTCATCCTCGCAAAATTTTTCGGCGGGAGTTTGTCTGCAGACCATTTTTTTTTCGTTCCCGAATAGTCATGGATACAGAGATTTCCCTCTCGTATATATTCTCTTTCAAGCGCCAAGCTTCAATGTTTGTTTCATATGGAACAGGGTGATTGAAATATCAAAGGTCCAACCAACCGACACAGCTCTATATTCAGCCCTATGATGGTCTTGCGTACTACATTCTTTATCTTTATCTTTATACTTTATTGCACAGAAAAAACATGTACAAAGGCGAGCTTATCTCTAAAAAGAGATCTCTACATTCGTATTATTGTTTTACTCCATAAGAAGTCCAATTAGTGAAAATGTGTTCAATCCATGATTCTGAACAGGTCAGGTTAGGTTACAGGTATAAGATTTGTATATGTTTGTAAGAAATGAAATCGGGGATAGTTTTTTTATTAAGTGACAATGTTACACCGGGTAAAGCAGTTCCGCTTCAAAACACATTCACAACACTGCACTTTGAAATCGTAGATGTTATCTTTCCTTTTAATTCCATGACAATGTCACAAAGTAATGCACCAACATAAGCTTTTAACTTATTAAACATAGTAAAATTTAGACACCCCAAAATCTCACGTTACTCGAATTTAACCATATCCAAGCGTACTTCCGTAAAACACAATGCTTGATATAATGAGTCATTATTATTGTTAACTTTTATTATGTTCCCCTATTGCATAGAAAATGTTAGGTTGCTTGCACACTAGTGCATAGCGGTATTATAAACCTGATGATCTCTATATGTATATCTAACTGTTTTTGTGACCAAATGCAATTTTATACTTTATACTTTATTGCACAGAAAACCATATTAGTTGTTGATGATTAATTTATCTCCTAAGACAGCGCAATACTTGGAATATTTATATATTTTATGGAGTAGTTTGGTACGTTACAATTTTGTAGGCATCTTTCAGGCTGACGCAGTAACCAATCCAAAGCGCCAACCTTTTAGGTTTGTGAACCAAAAAAGGCGTCAAACTTGCAAAACGTTACTAATAACTCGTTATTTCGTAAGATTTAACGCCTCTTTTGGTATAACAAACTGAACCCAGACTGCTCTTGTCCAGCTTTCATGGGATCTACATATTTTCAAAATCATTACAGTTTATACTTCAACCAAATATATACTCCGACTAGTGTGCAAGACACTTAACCAGCCGACCTGTGAGCCGCAACAGTACTCCGTGTCCAATTGTGACGGATAAGGCTAATTTATCACGGGGAGCTTCAATTTTATAATAACTCGCAGGTTGCGTGTGCGACAGAATATTCTATTAGTTGCACCTGAACGATTAATCTTCGGGACTGGTTATTACGTCCAAGGCGAATTGAGGTGTTTGTGTGTGATTTGATAAGGGATGATGTTATTCAGTGATAGGTTCGGTAAAAAGCAAGCTAAAGTGATTTAAGTCCATTAATGTCCCCACCGAGGGACACAGGCCTTTACCCGGACATGAGTAAGATTGAGCCTTGTTCCACCTCGCTGGCTCAGCGCGGGTTAGTGGTGGGAATTTTACAACTACTAGATACCGAGTAAGATTTAGTAGCCGGAACCTCAATAAGATACTGAAAAATCTGGGGCTAAGAATAGATTGCGAGTGAGGAACCTCATTCTAAAATATTCGAAGGTTTTTTTTTGTGTTACACATGCAAACTCAATAAAAAGTGGCGACCTACATGGTGTTAAGTACGTAGTACTATTAGTTATTTTGTGGTTAGAGTTCTAGGCTCTGCCTCTGATTCCGACCGAGAGTCCTGGGTGGAAAAGAATGAAAAAAACCCTAACGGCGTGGGGCGTGCAGACGATGACGCACCCGCTCCGTCGCCGCTCCGTCACCGCTCCGCGCCCGCTAGCCGCGCTCTCACCGCCTTGCACCGATTTGTGTGTTATTGCTCATTATTAAGTCTCTTATTACATACATCGGATGGTTTTCATCGCGAATTTAATTACGATTAGCGTCTTAATTCTATTTAGCAGCTGTCAAAATGTATGAAATAATGACATATTATGTCAAACTTAATTGTGATTATCGCACTAATCACAATTATAGTAATTTTGGTGCAAGTGATGCTTAATCCTTTATCTTAATTGCCAATTTTATTATTTACCTACTCCTTACTTACTTTAGTAATTTTAAGAATAATAATGAATCTTGGCATATTAATCATTCTTGGAAGGTTAGTAGGCATCCTAAAATAACTGTTGTAAAATAAGGCTGCTTAGCGCTGTTACAAATGAGCTCCGTATTTTATGATTGTCAAATAATAACGCGCCGTTATTAAAAAGTTGGTTACTAACGAAAGGAACAATAAATTAGAAGTTTATTGTTATGGCGGTCATTTATGTTATTTTACTGGCCATTGTATAACGGAGATTATTAAAAACTACAGACGTAGAAAGACTAAATTGTTAGAAAGCCTATGTGAGATAAGCACCTACTATTAATTATTGTGGGTCAAGTGTATATTTCTTGCGGAGACTACAGTTTCTTTACTTTTTGCTTAGTGTAAAAGGCGTCCAAGAATGTGTAATAAATAAAGTGTATTCTTATATTTTTGGGTCATTTACACAATCATTCAGCAAGGCAATTCAGAGAGAGTTGAACGGGCCCTTTCTTGGTTAAAAGACTCTTAAACGGGGCCCATATAAATTATAGAGTACTTACTTTTAAATGAAATGTACCTATTTATATGACACAATAAATAAATACTGAAATAAACTTTTTCAAATAAATAAAAAATAAAATCATTTATTTCCAGACATATAATCCAATATTCTTTTTTAGTTTTTCGTCTCTTACACATTTAGTAAGCTATCACTCTCTCAAAATTACCCTTTAATTCAATAATAAACATGTGACGGCTTATATTCAGCAGGTCAATGTACAAGATTTCTAGTGGTGCTGTACCAACTGTGCCATACAATCCCAAACCTTTAAAACATTAAAAAACCCGAATCAAAAATAATGTTCGTTCATTAGCCGACCCGTATCCGAGAAGTAATTAAAACGGAATCGATAATATTTGCTCATACATAAAATCAACATAAATATCAGGCAATAACTGATTCAACAGACTCATTAGACAGATTTCAAACCCTGGAACTGGGGAAACGTTTCGAATAAACCCTGATTTAGTGACTATCGACAAACGCAATCAAATCGATAACTTCTCTCTTATCGCGTGTACATTACCATAACTTGTTACCTACTTGCTTTAGAGAAACAGATTCTATTAAACATGCAAGCAAAATGGACTAAAGTGTCGGCGGGGAGGTAATAAGATTGAGAATAATGGTGTTGCCTAAGCACAAAGTAAGGTAAGTAGTACATACATTAAGCAGGTATTTATTACACATTAGACTTCTTATTAATCCGTGCATTGAGTAAGAATGTTAAACTGTTCCAACATTGGCAATCTACATACCAATTTTTTTACAAGGTGACAGTATTTTGATTACCTGACCATATTTTGGTGAATGTAAAACAACACAATTGTGAACAATTTTCCCCAAGAAATATAATAAATATAATATATATAATGGAAATGGTAATAAATATAGTATAAATAATGGTCACAAATAAAAATATTGAATCCATCCGACCAAATTTTTAAACGGGTAGAAAAGAATAAATAGTTATTTTGTCGGATTTTATTAACAACCCATATGCTGTGACAGCTTGACAGACCTTATTGACATGGCCCGAAGGTAATGCCATATCCATAACCAATCAAATATAGCTTCTATGGCATGAAAATACAACCCACAAGGGTGTCCTTTCATGGAATAATTATTTTAAGTTAGGTGTTTTTGGGGTTGAGACCTTGTTACTTGGTGAATGACACAACATTGTGAGTCATGGGGAGCGATGCGTGTCACCGCTTTTACAAAACACCTTTTGTCGAGAATGGCGTGACGACTTCTCATGTCTACGTACAGTTGAAATTTCGCAGCTTTGGGGTTGAAATTGGATGAGGGATTTGTACGGTCGGAATTGGCACCGTTTTGCGTTGATTCCCTTTTGCGTATTTTGCTGCTTTTGTCACTGTCGACGAGTAAGCAGTTTCGCTTCATTGTTCACAAGCTGCTTTATTTATAAAGACACCAGAACACGTGACTATGAAGAACAGTATTTAAATTTAAATTTTGTATGACGGATTTGTACTTCTCTACATCTCTCATTAGAAATTGGTTTGCTGGTAGAAATCTCGTATTAGAGAAAAGGTCACCTTTGCACACTATGTTTATGTACAATGTAGAAATTCTTTGCCAAACGACGAAGCTAGAACAACACTAGAGACATACATATATCTTGTATCTTCTTGTATCTTCTGTAAGGGGGCTGAAGTGCCTGCACGTGGCCCACATGTGCGGGGCCTTTGTGCATGTCCCCTTCTCCCTTTCTCTCATCTCAGCCAACCCAACTCCTCCACAAGTTGGAGTAGGAGGCCTGGATGTTCAAGGAGCTCCCGGGTCGATGATGCTTCTCCCAGAATCGCCATCCTGGTTTCAATTGTGGATGGACATGCCAGCAACATGTGCTCGACCGTCTCATCCACTTCCATGCAACCCCTGCATAGGGGGCTGTCAGTTGCACCTGTAATTGTCAAGTGTTTATTTAGTGTACAATGGCCTGTTATAAGGCCTGTTAGTATTTTTATTTTGCTGCGTGGCAGCTTTATTAGGTAGTTAGTAAACCTATGGTTATACTTGTTTATAAAAAGTTTTGTGTTTTTACAGTCTTCTCTGCTGGACCACAATTTGTTCTGTTGCACTAATGTGGCTGATTTAAGCCGCTTCCTTAGTGCTTCAGCTGATAATGGCGAGAAGGGTGGAGGGCCGATCGCCGTCCTTCTAGCCCCTATTTTTGCTAGCTTGTCCGCCTCGCAGTTGCCCTGGTCTCCTTGGTGACCCTTGACCCACTGGATTGTGACTTTGTTTTTGCTGCCTAAGTTGTTTAGTGCTTCGTGACATTCTAGTATAAGTTTAGATTTTGTTAGCGGTCTGTTTAGTGCGCTTAGTATGGCAGCGCAGTCCGTTTTAAAGGTAATTTCCATTCCTTGTGCATGATCTTGTATATGCATGGCTCCGTGGAGGAGGCTCAGTGTCTCCGCTTGAAACACTGTTGTTTCCTCCCCGAAGTTCAGGGAATGGCTAATGTTAAGTTCTGGCGAGAAGATACCTCCGCCTGTGTTGCGGCTATTCTTTGACCCGTCTGTGTATATTGTTATGGTGTTCTGATTTGGGTTCGGTATTGTTTCCACATCCCGAGCTATAATTTCGTAATTCCTTCCAAAAAGGAATTCAGGTTTTATGCGATCAATCCCAACAATGGCTTCCGGTACGTCGTCGAAAGCTTTCGACAGGATTGTGCAGTGTCCTTTGTCTGCCAATTGGCCTTTCCATTGGCCTGTACTATACAGTCTTATGGCTGCAGATTTTGCCTCCTGCTGTATGAATAAGTCCAATGGTGGTATCCCTAGCATTATTTCCAGAGCCGCTGATGGCGTTGATTTCATGCAGCTTGTGATCGCTACACACGCCATTCGCTGGAACTGCTGCAATTGTGCTATCGTTGTAGTTTGCGTTGTCCGTTGCCACCATACCAGGGAGCCGTACGAAATGACTGGTCTCACCACTGCCGTATACATCCATCGACATATTTTAGGCTTGAGTCCCCAGCCATTACCCACCATTCTCCTACACTGGAAAAATGATATGGTGGCTTTTTTTAGTGTCGCTTCTATGTGTTTGTTCCAACTTAGTTTGTGGTCAAGCCATACGCCTAGGTACTTGGCTTGGTTTGTTAAAGTAAGTGTTTTGTTAAAGAGTTTTGGCAGTCTGTAGTTGCCATGATTTATCTTTTTTGTAAATAATACCATCTCCGTTTTTGCCGGGTTTACTGATAGTTTGGTTTTGTTGCACCATGTTTCGACGTTCCGTAGTGCTAGTTGCATTCGGTCGAATAAAGTGTTTATAAATAGGCCGTTCACAAGTATGGTTACGTCATCGGCGTATGCAATCGAGTAAAATCCTCTAGTGTTTAGCTGTGACACCAAGTCGTTGGCTACCAATACCCACAGTAGTGGTGATAGTACACCACCTTGAGGGCAGCCCTTGGCCACTTTGCATTTGATTTTGTTGCTGAGTTCCAAGGAGATTATCCTGGATTCCAGCATATTCGATATCCAGTTGATCAAATTGGAGTTGGTACCTAATTGTTCCAGTCCCGTGCTGATACTGCTGAAATTTGTTTTGTCAAAAGCCCCTTCGATGTCTATGAACACCGCTAGGCATGACTGTTGGTTTAGTATTGAGCTTTCAATTCTTCTGACCACTGCGTGCAAGGCTGTCTCCGTGGATTTGCCTGCTTGGTACGCGTGTTGGTTCGGGTGTATAGGGTTGGTTTTCATCGGGCCATCCCTGATGTATCTGTCGCACATTCGTTCCAGTGTTTTTAGGATAAACGATGTAAGACTTATAGGCCTGAAGGATTTGGGCTCAGTGTAGTCGTCCTTACCTGGTTTCGGTAGGAAGACGACCTTCACCTCTCTCCAGCTTGCTGGCATGTAGCCTAGTGCTAAACAGGCCTTAAATGTTTTTACCAATATTGGTATTAGTAGTTTTATTCCCCATTGAAGTAAGGCTGGTAATACGCCATCCGGTCCGGGTGATTTATATGGAAGAAAGGAGTTGATTGCCCATCTCACTTTCTCTTCGTCAACTAGATCTTCTGCTCCCGTCCATGCCTCTGGCAATGGTTTTGCTGTGAGTGAGAGATTAGTTTGTTTTGTGGATGCTTCTTCTGTGTTAGCTGGTAGGATAGTGCTACCCGGGAAGTGCGCTTGTAGTAGTACACTACAGAGCTCATCTTCGCTTTTAGTATATTCCCCGTCAGGTTTTTTTAACGATCCAGGTTGGTGTTGTGGGTCTCTTCCAATTAGTTTTTTGATCCGAGAGGCCTGTGACACGCTGTTTATCGAGCTACAGACGTTTCTCCAGGATTCTCTGAAATTGTTCCTAGTTTGCTTCTTGAACTGGTTGCGTGCTTTTTGGAAGGCTTTCCAGTCTTCCGGAGCCTTCGTGTTGATGGCACGATTGAATAGTTTTCTCATGTCTTTCCGCATCTTCTCTAGTTTTTCGCACCACCAATTGTCCTTTGATGGTTTTGCTGTTATTAGAGGGCAAGATTTATTGTAGCTCTCAGTTATGGCTTCATTTAGGTGGTTGATAACTGATTCTATTTCCTCTGGTGTGTTAAGTTCTTTGTTGCATTCCATTCCAGACAAGGCTGTTTCCAGGTGTTGTAAGTACTCGCCTATGTTGGTTTTCCTCGGGTTACGGAATTGCCTTGGTGCTAGTTTAATGTTCTTCAGGCCGAAAGTAATCCATCTGTGATCTGAGCACGATACTTCTGATGATACTCTCCATCCTGATATGAGGTCTAATGCCAGAAAATTTACAATTGTAATGTCTGGTATTGTCTGTGCTATTTTTGTGACAAATGTTGGTTCTGACCCTCTGTTGAGTGTTGAGAGATTGTTCTTTGATAGGAATTCCATGATATTCTTACCTCTTTTATTTGTGTCCTTTCCCCCCCACAGGGTGCTGTGCGCGTTGGCGTCACATCCGATCACGAGGGGTATATCGTTTTCTTCACACTCCTTGACTAGCGCCTCCAGTCCCTCCGTGGGTGTCTCTCTGTCGCCTGGCTCATATGCCGAGGCGAGGTATAAAGAGAGACCGTCTTGCCCGGTGTCTATTTTGACCACGGTGAGATCTGGGGAGCAGAGATGTGTTATTTGTGTTGCTTTGAAGTGGTTCGGTATATATATGGCCGCCCTCACTCGTGTGTCTGAATAGTAGGTGTATATATTTCCAAATAGGTTGTTGAAACCACATACCCTGCTTTTGTGAATCGCTGGCTCTTGTATTAGTGCGATAGTCTTCGGATACTCTTCGAGATTTCTCCGAAGCGCCGCTGCACCAGAGGAGCTATGTTGAATGTTGGCTTGGATGATATATGTAGTAGCGCCTTTGGTTATTATTATTATATAATTATTATTATTTTAATTGTTATTATCATACATACATTTGTGTATATATATTTTATTTATGTATATTTGGGTGTATGGGTGTGTGTGTGCACAGATAAATATACATTTTATTTCTCGTCCCCCGAATGGGGAGTTGGAGTGTCGGCGTCATCTTCGGAGCCGAGAAGTACGTCGGCCTCTGCAGACGTCGGGGAGTTTATCGCCAGGTCTCTGATACCCAGCGATTCACCCCCGCTGCTCACAGAGGTCCGGCGCGTCGGCAGGGAGATGCTGATCTGCCCAGTGCCACTCGGTGGGGGCCCCGTGTCACTCGGCAGGACGGCGAGGGCGGATGTAGACCCGCCTCCGTCGACCCTCCGCCTGACCTCCACCCTCACCGAGCCGCACTTGTAGCAGATCTTCATCTGCCTCTTCTCTAACTCCGGAAGGTCTGTCTCGGGGATCCCGAACACCATGATGGCGCCCGGGGGCTCCGTCTTCGTCCTGAACTCCCCCTTTAGGAGTCGCCAGCGGTTCATGTCAAAGGTTCGCTGACGGTTCGCCTTCACCAGTCTGACTCTGAGCCCCTCGATGTCAGTGCTATGAGCATCGGGGAGCCAGATTACGCCCTTGACTAGCTTGGGCAGCTCCGTCAAGCCAACCGCCACGAACCGGCAGCCCTCCTCCCAAAGGGGGGCGAGTTGTCCTGCGGTCTTCTTGAGCCACGACACTGTTTTTTCGTCGAGGCAAGTGAATTTTAGCCCGCCTTGCGGTAGAGGTTGCGGCCTATGGTCGAACTCTGGTACAAAGTCTTGGGCGGGGTCGTCGATTGACTCTTCTAGTTTCTTCTCCATCTCGAGTCGGAGAAGAACGTATTGTTCGGCCGTAAGGTCTCGGCCGTCTGTAGGTATTATTACCAAGGTCAGGTGCGAGTTCGCCGCCTGAGCATATGATATTCCGGGTTGCACCATTTGTTCCCGTTCGTATGGGCCCGATTTGCAGGGTCTCTTATGCGGCCCCCCCAACTTCTCGCCGTTCGGAGACACCAGGTCGTCGGACCTCATTCTTTTCGTCTGCGGTCTGCCTGTCCCGGCCTCCGGGCCTCCGCCCCTTGCCGGCTCGGACGCACCCGCCGATCTACCCTTCCCCCTCCCCTTTCCCTTGTAGGATTGGGGTGGGGGACGAGCAGGCCGGGGGGGTCCCGAGTTTGGGCGCTCCGCAGATGTTGATGGGTACGGCCCCGATGGTCTGGGGTCGTTGTGTCGTCTTCTCGCCGGACCTTGCCCCTGCTCTTCTTCGTGGGCTCGATGCTGCGAGAATTCTTGTCGCCGCGATGCGGCTTGTGATTGTGAGTGGTGCTGGTGTGGTCCCGCACACTGTCCTTTATCTGGACAGGTGTGAGCCCTCGTCGCTTCCACTTGTTGTTGGTGCGCTCCCGCACTCGATCCTGTGGTGGTATCGGTGTGAGACTTCACTTGTTGAGGGTGGTGGTGTGGTCCCGCACGCTGTCCTATATCTGGACAGTTGTGAGACCTCATCTCCTCCCTTCGCTGTTTTTGATGTCGGTGCGGCCTCCCACGCGATCCTATAGAGGTATCGGTGTGAGACTGCACCTGTTCTTCGGCGGCAGCAGCTGCTTCGCGCCGGCGTATCGCAGCGACTATCGCCATCTCCTCCTTGAGTCGCTGCTTCCTCTTCATCCTCTTGGAGGCACCTGTCCTGTCGTGCCTCTTTGTTGGTTGCGTGTCTCCACGCGAGTAGGTATGTTGGCGGCCCCCAGAAAACGACCCGCCATGAACCTGCGGGCGGGAATCCAGCTCATTGCGTGAACTGGCCCCGTCCGCAGGGAGGGATTGCCCTGTCGCGGCGCGACAGGAACCCTCCTGGGGTATATGATGATCATTACCTACCATGTTTCGCCCCGTTGGGCTCCCAAGTTTGCAGTCGGGCCAAGCCGTCTGCAACGATATAGAACCGTTGCAGGCGACTGAGCGCTAAATACTGCGGGCGCTGCGCACCTACCACCCGCAGGTCGTGATTATTTATTGGGTGCACACGGACCATACACCTTACCTTCCTCGCCCATCATCATGTTTCATAAGGAAATCAGATGGGCTGTCTAGCGCCTGTCTTTAAAGTGCCCACGCTGAGACACCTCCTCCATCGACCTTTAGGAGATCGATGGACGCCCCTCGTCCGCGACTGCTTATTTGTGGCAGCTAGCCATTATTCGCAGTTAACCTCCATCCACTGAGGAGGCCGTTTCGCTATCCGCGACCCGCGACGCGCCTAGTCCCATGGGGTATGGGTCCCTCTAGATCACTGCCCGCGTCACCCCCTGTGTCTCCGGTATGTCCCGGAGGCACAGCGACTGACGCCGACATGTGGGTCCGTCGGGTAGACATACATATAGAAACTTGTCTCATAATGTGTTTCATAACAACGCTTGATCACTTTCATCCTATAAATTATGTCCCGAACGTCAAAAATAAATCGCTTTGTGTCGGGCTATGACGTTCTATGACAAATAGTGTTTTAACAATCCCGTTTGGAAAAACATTCGCCTTATCACGGTCACCTCGACGTTGAATAAATTACCCACTCATGGCAATGACAAATCACTTCTCTGCCAAAAGAAATACATTTCGATCCGACAGAAAAGCCAGTATTAGAGTAGAAGTAAATAAAGTTAGGAAGGAAAATAAAAGAATGGGTACAACACCGGGTGCAAGTAACGAGGTAGGAGGAAGGCAAGTTGTGTTGAAGGCTGCCGCTGCAAATGTTCTCTCTTGCTACCCGTATAAGCTTGTTATTTTATTTGCTGTCTACTCAGTAAACTCTATTACCCAGTCGATGGTTTTGATTCCGAGAAAGAAATGTTTACATTCACTGTTAAACTTATCTCAATGTTGTCACAATATTAGACTTGTGGCTGCCTCGGATGTGCTGTGAGAAAGTTCTTGAGATGTCCCATCCCATGTTTGTTCGCGTGTGTTGATGGATTGATCGTCTACAATATTTTCTTTGTCGTTGTGTCACTGTTCAAACATAGCTTTATCATAATTTGTGTCTGTTTGATTTACTATTGAATGTATCAGTAAACTCTCCAAACTTTAGAGAGATGGAAGGCCATAGGAATTCGTTTTGTGGGTGGTATGAATAAATTCGGTTTATTTTCATGCTACTTAGGTATCGCAATACCAAAGCATGTTCTACGTCGCAGAGCATGTATCAGACAGATGGGTAGCTATACAAAATATCTTTTAACCTTGCCGAGGGAACTTTGAATTTCGAAGTATCTTCCTAACTTACCCTGGCTTCCTTTAAAAAGAAAACACCGATAGCAATCTAAAAACTCCCTTCACTAAAGCTACATCGGCTTGTACCAGCAAAACATCTAATGGACTAAGTTATTAGTAGCCAACGAAAAAGTGCATTAGTGAACCTTAAGTGGGATAAAACTATTTTGAATATAGAGTTCAAGCAAAGAGCGCTGTGTAAGTGCTTGGGGCACTTTTATACAGCGATTTGCCTCAATTACGTGAGGTTATCGTTATTGTTTTTCTGTTTCACTTTACCTATTTTCTTTGTGCTTACATGTACTACGTTTTAAGCAAGAAGATTTAAACGATTTACATTTCTAGATATCCTAGGTTATCCTTTGTGAATGGAATATCATAAAGGTTTTACGAGAATTAACGGCTGATTAAAAAAATGTTTTTTTTAATGCACCAATGCTTAATGCTTTTGAATATTTTTCTTTTGAGTAATAGAGTAAGCGGAGATCAAATAAATCGACATAACTTATATTTAATGTAGTACCAACTGACTAGGTAAATAGTGACCTCAACCCCTCCTTGAGAATGCACAAGTTAGTTGGTGAAATATCAGAGCCCGCCCTCCTTCAGTATACGGTTAGTTAGTTGTGTTTCAAACTAGAATATTGATCCTTCGCAAACACACGCCTCTCTATTGTCCTTCCACGACATTTGCTTCAAAACTGTCTTACTTTCCATCGGTAGGGTGTGTCTTTGTGAAGGACATATGCTTTAGCTCGTAGCGATGCTCGCAAGCAAAATGCTTGCTTGTAAATATTGTATTTGAATCTTGAATCCACGGTTGACGTATCTTGAGTTCACTGGCTCTACGTTGTTGGCGGACAGAAGGAGAGTTCAGAGATATACGATTATGGCAGTAGAAGTATAGGGTAGACAGATGTATCAATTTATTATGTCAGCGCGACCTCGTAACTTTGTCGAACTATAACTTTATCACAGTAGGTGAGTTGCATCTATAGAGTAGCTGGTTGGCAACCAATATAGAGAAACACTTTTTTACGTACTCTTACATGCTTTTAGATAATGTATGTACTTAGGTAACATTCATAATACCTACAAACATTGTATCCCTTGTCCGCACACCATACCATAAGTACATTATTATTATAACTAATCCACCTCTTATATTGCTTGTGGAGTTTCACACAGCTCCTTTATCATAAATATAAAAAATTTAGGTGCTTGTACTTTGAATGGTCATTTCAACGATGTCGTTCATAAAATGTAGGAGTAGAACACAATGGGACCTGACTTTGTAGAGCTTATGACCGGATTTACGATTTATTACTATGTTTCAGCTCACAGCGTCATTGTTACACGGATTTGTAAAGACGCAGGAATAATGAATTTCATGAAACAAAATTGGCATATTAATAATTCATTGTGTGCGAGACTTGAGTTCCTAGCAATGCCAGAAAGCATATTTTAGTTCATATCGTAAACTTGAACAAATGACAACAGTCGTTAAATTTTATGTCCTGTACCATGTCGTCCCAGGCTCAATTACAATTTCAAATTATTACAAATTTTCAACCAGTTCTTTGGAGTGTTGTAGGCAATATTCTGTCTTAGGCGTCATAAGTTGCTTTTACTTATGCCATTAAAATGTTTGAATGTTCCATTGCTCATTGACGGGACTCGCTTTCATCTCAGATTAATTAGGCGACTCATAAATAAATTAAGGGTGCTTTTTTCGTGTCTATTTCAGGAAATATTCGGCTAATCAAAATCAAATTCTACCATATATACTATTGACTACCTATGTTTTCATGTTGGAAAACGTGTTTGGATAAAATTTTCTCGATAGAAAATAAATCCAAAGTCAACCCTTTTTTCCAATATTTTTTCCCATTATACCGAAGTAGTAGCAAATATAATCTTTCTAGTAATTGTAATATGTGGGGAATTGTTGTTACTAGCGATATGAAAATTTAAATGCAATTCCCTGAAATAGCTTATTTTTATGTTTTTTTTTTTCGTTTTGGGATTAGGTGCGAGCGCACAATTGCCATTCCACTTGTTCCTTTTCCTGAGTAATATTCGCTTCTCACATCCGTAATCTTCGTTGACCTTGGTTTGTAATTTTTCATTTTAGTTAATCTAAAATATGGTTTCATTATGCGAGTCTCCTGAAAGCTACTTGCAACTTGCTTTCTTATTGATAACTCGTGCCATTTTGGAATTTATCGATAACGTAGCATTGGATTACTTGTAAGTGGCACATGTTATTTGTACTCCCGGAAAAAAAAGACGGCTTGTATAAATAAAAGTGCGGTCACAAATAGCCATAATACTGACAACCGACCTTCGATAAAATATTTGACTCAATAGCAAGCGGAAAATCTTAAGTTTAATAGCTGTACTTTATTTTTTGCTAATCTGCAACACTAATACTGAATAGAAATACCCCTATACCACACATAAATATTTTAAAAACACAGTGTTCTAGAAAACATAAGGCAAAATGCCCGCAGCTGTTCCTAGGGTTGCATGAACCACTATTAAGGACTGTCTCAAAGTGTTTTCCCATACGCGAAGCCCTGTAATTTGCGACAACGCGCAATTTGCGCTCTCTTATGATTTATTTACATAAACAATACTCTCAGTTTGTGGGGGCTGTTATTATAGATTTTCGACTTTGATTCTGTGTGGGGCGTATCGCGTGATGGGAAATTGTAACTGTTTTTGAGCGGAGAAGAAAGGCTTTGAGTTTGCTAACGTTTTTTAGGAGTATATTCTCTAGCAAGTATAAAGTGTCACACTGACGATGAAGAATGGCAAAATGTACAAATAATAAACGAACAAACCAAATCATAGGCTATAATAAGACCACAGAGAAACACTAGACACATAAAGAGCGTCACTAAAAGCTATCATCGAAATGTAAATACTGAAAGGCCCTCGTTGATTCTGATCAGGAAATTGCTTCAACTGTATGTACATAAAAATGAATTACTAAGTAACCCAGTCCCAACCCTTACAAGGCTACAATGTCAGCAATAATAACAGTAAATTGATGCTTATCCAAACAATCTTTATGGCCAGTGAAATTGTCACACAGAGTAATTCGGACTGCTCACGCATAAACATGATTGCTCATCTTGCACATTTCATTCCATTTCATCCGGACAGTGTCAGAAGCATGTTTGCTGTGTTTTTGGGTAATGTCACTATTGGGACTCAATACTCATTTGGCAGTTAATTTAGGCGTTTAGATTATTTGGCTGCGTAGATTGTCTTCTACCACCTTGTTACGTAATTAGAGTATTGCTTTTCTATCAAGACGTGGGTGAGCACAACTGTGCCTCTTGCTGTCATCCTGCATCGAATAAATGTTGTTTTTTGTCCTAAAGAGATGCCTTGGAGATGCAGTTTCGAATCCCGGTGCTGATCATGTACCAATGAGCTAAGTCATTTATCTTAAGTACGTTATACGGACGGAGACGTTCTAACGGTGCACGGTGATGGAAAAAATCGTGAAGAAACCATCATTACTCCATAGCTGCAATGGGCTAGCCCCCTATCGCGCAAAATGGAGTATTGGATCACTCATGCTGTGTCCCATGATACGGATTTTTCTAGCATGGAACGCCACAAAGTGTATAAATATATTGTGCCTACATGAATAAACTTACTTACTTACTTACTGGCTGAAAGTGGGCACAGTTGTTCCCCGTATGGGAAAAGGAGTGATGCTATGTTAAGTAAGTATATCTTTTTGGCCCAGATTTCTGGTCTCATTAACTATCAACTATCAACTTCAGGTAGAGAAAACAAAATATTATGATTATTATTATCACTTGTCATGTTTTCAGCATAGAAGATGCTGCACTGCAACTAATTGCCTACTTTGCTCCTCATAACCGACCACATATAAAACAAATCACCGCTTCAAAATCCCAAATAGATTTCCGTCGCTCATAAACGCATAAGCCGTAAAAAGATCATTGCCATAAACCTTCAGAAGTGAAATTCTCAAACTATTAAAATTAATCAAATGTTTTAAACCAGGGCGTTTCATTCTATGCTGACGTCGTTAAATACTCAATTTATATCCCACAGCAGAATGGCTGACATAGCCGCATTTCATTTGGTGCTGCTCTTAAATTATAACTGCTAAGCCAGACGAGTTTTGAGGATGGCGTCTTTCATTCCATCGCCAGTTTTAAATTACTTTTATAATTCTTTAATTTAGTGTCAAAGGAGTTTTTAAATAGAATCCTCATGAAACTTCGTTTTACTTGCTAATGGTATAAATTGTCATGCGTAAATAGAATAAGTTACATTAGTTAATTACTTAGCGAGGGTTGTAAAAGTTTACGAAATTATTACAGCAAAAACCATTGTAGAGTAGTGCACCCTGCCAAAAAGAGCGTTTATGGTTTTCCAACGTCATGTCACTTAAGTGTAGCATTAGCACCATTTCAACAGTTTTTAGTTCCGCTTCTCAGCACATCAACTTTTATTATTGTGAATGCTGTTTACGTTGTACGTGTGAGGAAATGAAACTGCAACTAGAGCGAACAAATACAAAACAAAGGTAGCGGTAGTGACGTTTCGGGAACACATAAAGTTTATTTATTATACCCTGTAATGCAAGCGCACGCACGTCTATTTTGTGGACAAATTTATTGTTTGCCAATTCTGCATTATGCGATACGGTTCGCGCTGCAACAGTGTTGACTCACTCTACTGCGTACTAGAGGTAATGGATTGAAGGATTTTGATAGGATTGATTCAATTCTTTTCTTCACGCCCTTTGCCTTCTTGGTGATGAAGAGGTAAACATGTTAACTATGTTTCATTTTAATTAAAAAGCTTCTGTCTGATCTATGAAACCTTCAATAGATCGATTGAAATTGTAAATGGGTACATTTTAGTTAAAATTTACCGTACGTTTGTGGGCAAACTGAGCCTTCTATTTCTGTCAAAATTCTGTTACAAAGAAACCTTGAGTACGTCTCAAACAAAATCCCGACTGCTGTCCGTACTTTCTTCAGGAAATATCGGGGAATCTGCATCGTAAACTCCAATGATACATGACGCGAGCGCGGACGGTCGAAGCGTACACAGCGAAATAATAAAAAATATGCAACAAAATGCGCTCCAGTTATCTAGAAGTTTCTGAAAAATAACCCGCTGCTGCTTTTTGCAGCAAACAAAGCAAAAGTTATGAGTTATGTGGACACAATAAATCGGGAGAAAAGAATCGGATTTTGCGATAATAAACAGTGATGTTATTGCACTGAACTGTTATTTGAAACCGAAGTTTGTTTAGAATCTGTTCCATGATAAAAGACAAGCTTGTGTATGGGGAATAGTACTAACTGGTACATACTCGTAGTTGAATTTATTCACTTGTACGCTTTGCGATTCTTCAAAAACCGCCACGCGATTGTCAGTTCGACTAATACAAGAAATGGACAGATAGATTAGACCATTATTTGAAAGTTTTGTGTATGGCTGGTGTGAATCTAACATACCTATTGGATCTCAAATTAATATATTAGATTCACACCATATCAAGTAAGTAAGCTATCTAAGTACTAAAACAAATAGAGACAAGATGATTGTGTGATATCAATGAGAATGTTACGCCATAAAACCCCTCGGTAAATTTATTATCTCTATTTTACGAGCTCGTAAACCATCGTCCTAAATACTTCCCATCATCTGTCCAGTCGACATACCTACTTTTATGACTTCTTATTTAATATTGTGAGCTTTTCCATGATATTGTTTATACAAAGGATAGAGAAAGAAATGACACCCAAGTATAAAGATGAAATTATCTCTATCATTTTAAAGACATTTTTCACACATACCGGTTTCCCGGTAGCCGAAGTATATGGCGTTGCGTACGCTTTCATACGTACCGGGGCGTAATTTGCTGGTCAATCGATACGATGCCTACCTCTGCCTTACTGATGCCTAGTCCCATTGAAGACAGCACTCTAATTAAGGAAATGTGGATACATTTCAAATACTAAATGATAGTAACCCCAGTGAAAAATTGTTCTGCCCCCTTATTCGCTAACTCAGTGATGATCACTCAATGATGATCCGTAATTGGTGT
The DNA here is from genome assembly GCA_963457715.1 of Argyresthia albistria. NCBI lineage: Eukaryota > Metazoa > Arthropoda > Insecta > Lepidoptera > Argyresthiidae > Argyresthia > Argyresthia albistria. The sequence goes on from OY735269.1 coordinate 1,577,080, forward strand.
CATTCAAATATCGTGTAACCAAAGGATATCAAATCATCATCTGAGGTAGCAAATAAGGGCAGATCACAAATCATTTATCCAGAAAGCCAACGGGACAATCTGTAATTAAATTAGTCGACTGTTATAATAGGTCGGGTAAAAAGTCTTTTCGTATTTTGTATGTGTGTATTTGAAACTAAATATATTTGGATGTATTAATTGTATCTGGCTGGTGTTGGTGTCATTTAGAAGGTTATATTTCAAAAAAGGAATAAATATAATAAAATATTGTTTCCGAAAATTTTTCATTTGTTTTTTTTATATGTCAAAATGAGTGAATAGGCTTGTGGCCTGTCATGTCAAAATAGATACTTTTTATGAACTGTCAAAACGGAACTTTTGTTCCTGAGTTCTATGAAAAAAACAACAGATTGACGTCATGGAAAAGTGCCATCAAATGCTGTCTTTTTTGCACAAAATTGACTTTAGAAAATATATCTGCTGGAAATATACAATTCTGAGAATGTCAAGACATTTTGTACATAATGCTTCTTAAAACTTGTTCCTAGATTTATTGGATTACCTTGGCCACAAGCCTTAATTCAGTAGATTTTAAAGTTGTAGATAAAAAAAGGAAGACATGCAACGATGGCCGGGAAAAAAAATATGATGTTTATGTACCTAATACAGTGTCAGTAAAAGTAGCACAAAGTTGGTTAAAGCTTTTTCAATCCGGAAATATTTAAGTAAAAGTTGCACCTTTTGGTTCGACCCGTTACGGTCTTCATATAAAATACGAAGAAACTTTTTACCCGACCAATAACATTGAAAGACTGATATCCCTAATGTCATGCATGACTCATCTCATGACACTGAATAAAAGGGAATAACCAATTGTGCTGACTTGACGGTCAGATCAATACTGTAGCAGATGTTTTGGTCATTTAGAACAGCCAGAGTCACAGTCCAGTACAGTGAATGCACATGGTTAGTGAATTACTGTGGTGAATTATATGCTCTGGGCAGCTAGGAACATTACTGTGACATTTGTGTGTCATCCTTTTTTGTTAGCTTTGCCGTTGTTAACACGATAAGGATTCTGATTGGCTCAAGTTGGACTCTGTGGTACGCTTATTGGGAAATTTTTCGAGCAATGATTGCCGTCTAGTGTAATTTCAACAAATTTCGGCAATTTTTACCGCCACTTTGCTTTGTTTGCTCCATATGGTATGGTGGTTCTCTAGCTATTGTTGCCATTAGATTATTTATTGTTGTTGACTGTTTTCTTGCGAATAAAATTCATTTCACTTCATTAACGTAAATTGCTTGATGTAGCCATGAGTGGCGTGACCTGGTAGTTGCTCGGAATTGCTCAATTTTAAGCCGTATAGCGAACATTTTACAATTACTTAATTTACCTACAAATCAACCCAAGTGGAGATTTTGTTGTCATAAATGCATTTAATTGAATTATGTGTGGACGCCTTGACTTAAAATCATGTCAAGGAGCCGTAAAAGCGCTTATTACATTACGCTGTCGGCAGGGCACGATTTGTATAGACGTCTCACTCTGATGGAACGACTAGAAAAGACAGTGAGTCAGACAGGGCCCTGCCGACAGCGTAGTCTAATAGGCCCGAAACGACTCAGCATATGGGTGGCATGGGTGGGCATATGGCGATGTAAACTTATTTGATAAATGGCACTTAATTAATACTTTATGTATCGTTATATCACGCTCTTTTCCGTGACGTCTGCTGAAACAGAACTATACTGAAACGAGCTGAAACTATACTAGACTACAATGACGAAGCACATATCCCACGGCTTGTCAAAATCGATAGTAATTCCAAAAACAAATAAAAGCGAGACAGACCCTAAAGTTTTTCCCCATTTTCTTCCACAAAGCTGAATGCTAAAAAGAGGGTTCCTTGAGAATTTTTGAGAGTAATAACGGGCCCCGGGTTCCGCGGCTCCACGTTGCATGCTGATGAGCTTTACCTACTAGGAATACTTAATGCGTTACTCCTAGGCATGGCGATGAAAACAAGGTATGGTGGCTTAGGAGAAGGATAAAGGTGATTGCCATTATTTACGCCGTGTCTTTAGTTTAGGTCTGACAGTGATAGAAAACATCGTGAGGAAACCTTCATTACCCCATGGCCGCGACGATGGGCTAGCCCCTTGTGCCTCTGCCACTCCGTATGGGAAAGGCGTGAAGCTAGAGTGCTCGGTCAGATTTTTTTGTAGGACCCCTTCACTCGCAAAAGCACACCGCTCGGACGACCGAACAATGGCGAACTATTGTTATATAAGATGTGTCGGCGAACCAGTAAAGTGATCACTTTCGTGTTGGTATCTCTAACGGAGAAAAAGTTTTAGCACACGAATTCAATAACAATAGCTTTTTGCATTACTTTAGTCACGTATCGTCCAACTTCTAAGTCTCTAACAAGATCTACCTTCTCTGTAATGAGAAAAACTATTACTATTATACCAGGCTCCTAACGTACACTTTTATGTCATAAAGACCCTTTTGATGTTCCTATTTCGGGATGTTTTCTGATGCTATTCCAAATGTATTGGCGGTCTGTTGCTGGCAACTTTGATTTATGTTTAGATAAGAGGAAAGAATCATGTCTGTATTTAGACCAGTTTATTTTTATTGAGTTTATAGGCACATTTTGCGCAGTTTGAGTTACTTCGGCGAAGTTTTTTAGGGTTCCTATCCTTAAAAGGAAAAAGGAACCCTTAGAGGATCACATCGTTGTCCGTCTTTACGTCCGTCTGTTCATCTGTGTGTCAAGACCTTTTATATCGAGAACGCGTGGACGTATCAAGCTGAATATCTATCAATTGCTCAGGTCTGTGGTCTCTAATAGCTGTGAAAATAAGTCGAACTCGCCCTTGACCATATACTAATACAGATAATCAATAAAGTAGGCAAAAAAACAGTTTTTGTCAAAAACCAAGTCCTATATAAATATCAAAGACGTTTTGTAACACAGAGAATTTGCAATTCAATTAGCATCCTCTGCAGCCGAAATACACTGCATTGTCGATGACATCATTCTCGTCTTTAGAAGGTATGCTCCATAATACAAAACAAGTATAAGCCTACTATTATTCATTTCACCGATGTCCGTCCGACAAATGGTTAAAAGGTAGTCAATGATCATAATGCAGACAGTGCTTTAGAATTAGTATCACCATGATCACCTTTCAACATTCCAGAGTGCAGACCTCCGCTGGCCAGATGGACTGACTTCAATATAGTAATAGCTGGTTAGGCAGTGCAACCGAGGCGAAAGGAAAAGATGGAGTGTTAGAGAAGAGGTTGACTCAGTTGTGGATGGCCTCTGGCAGCAGGTAAATGATTCAAGACGAGGTCTAATTAACGCCCAAATTCAAAACATTCGCATCACAGAAACTTATCAGAATTGCGGCTTTAATACAGTTGCGTTGAAACATGCAAAACGTTGAGGCATGGATTGCTAATACCTCTAAAGACTAGCTTCTAGCTAAGCAAGATTTCAATATGACTACGACATTTTGTCACTGATCTAAAGTATAGGTAGGCCATATTTTTTAGATTTGCTTGTGGAATCATCCGATCAGTACCTACCAGCCTTTCAAGGTATTTTTAGGAACCATCGATAATTTTTCCTTGATGTATAAACAGCCAAATCATTTCACAACTTTATGTTAAAGAGTTAGTTTGTTAATTATTTTTAAGTTGTTTTTAACGCCCTTTTATTAGGTTGAGTTCTAACTAAATAACATCATACAGCAAATCTATAAATGGAATTTGCGGCCACTCCTTGTTCTTCTATCACTATGAAACTTGGTATGTGTGTGTATGTAGTTCAGATGACAATACTATAAATGGTCTGATGATGGATCTCGAAGGTGGCAGAGGGAATCCTAAGATGCTTACGTGTAAACCCATCGAGTTTGAGCTCATTTGATTCGTCGTGACAAGCATTTTTTATTTCAAAAGGGTTTTTTAGTTAAAGCTACTATAGTTATTTAATTCTTAAACAAACAGATAACGTTGCTCCTTTTCCCATAAACTTAGTCGTCCATCAGGGAAAATACCGTAGGTGCGCTCTATAAGCTTTAAGCTTGGTTTGTATCACACACTTTGCCTAGAAGCTTTTGAGAGCAATTTCTAATTACCCGAAGGCCAGAGCTGACAGCTTGAAACTGTAAAGATAGGATGTTATTAAGCTCTTTGCTCTACATGCATAAATATCACGTATTCTCTATGCATATGAATTGTTCTGTTTGTTCTTTCATGTCTTGTTTTGCTAAAAACCGAACCGACCGACCTAATTTAGACATAAGACCATAATAATGATAAAAATGTTCACAAGAAAGCTATGCTAAGTTAATTAGTTTTGTCTTCTTTATTATAGTAACTTTTAATTTTAAGCTGAAGGAGCTGATTATGCCAAGCACCCCAAAGTTTATTTTTTACCCGTAACATCTTTATGTTCTCTAAAGAATGTTGCTGTTAATGAGGGGAACTAAATATACCCGAAATATTGCCAGCTCATTGGAACACTCTTGTATAAAAATTCTCATTTTTAGGATTCCGCACCCAAGGGGTAAAAACGGGACCTTATTACTAAGACTCCGTGGTCCTACGGAACCCTTCGTGCGCGATTCCGACTTGCACTGGCCGGTTTTTAGTCATTGTCATGTTCAAACTTGCCTGAAACAAATATATAGAATTGAATTGTATTCAATGCCAATTAGCTAACCGTAAATCATATTCCAAAAACTTGATTCAAAGTTTAAGCCTAGCACCAACCACGCTACAATCTAAGTTCTGACACGCAGACAGGCACACAACAGTAATTCATGGAGATTTGCGCGAAGTATAAATTATACATTGTTGTCTAATTAGACATTGCTGGCATTTGGATGTACTGGCTTCTTATGTTGGAATATCGTGGCAATTGCGCAACTAGTGGTCTAAAAGGTCTCTGTATTTATAATAATTTAGCCCCCCCACGCACTTATACAATAACTTAGAATACTTTCACATAGAGCATAGTACACAGAATACAGGGTGTGTATGTCCAATATATTTCTAAGTTTTTTCTTATTATACATAAATTTTCTGACTCTACCTGAAATAGACTTTAAGTAGGGTGCCCAGTTTAATCTATTGTCTATAATCACACCTAAATATTTTAAACATTTAACCTCTAAACATAGACAATTACAGGCTTCAAGTCTGTCACCACACTCATGTAATTTAACAATAAGCTCTCTTGGCGGATCACTATGAGCTGTTTTGGCAAAAAAGCAGATGTATTTGGTTTTTGTAGAATTCAAGCCCAGCAAGTTTTTGGACAGCAATTCTTCACCTATAATCGCCATATTATGCTTTGCTGTAGGTCTCTTGCCATGTTGCTCCTGTGAAAATAGCAACTGTATCATCAGTAGGATTAACTTGATGTTTTTAAACTCTATATTCTACATTTGTGTTCTAATATTTTAATACTCAGTATACATAGATCATTTGGCCTCATAGAGCGTTGCAAATTAATACTCAATAAAGAAAAGTACCTGAGTGAAATAGGGTTACATTAAATCAGAACAGGCTGTTTTCGGTGTAATAAAAAATAAATCAAGATGGAAACCATAATAATTCGGTTATTTTGTCCAGGATCGTGAACCCTTATTACATTCGTTTCGGCTCATGCAGGACGTGTCCCTAATGACCACAAAAACTTGTCCCGTTCTCTTATATGACGCCCTCCTCTCACCTCATGTATCCTAACGGCATCAGTCATCTTTTTTGCTGCAAATTGATCGAATGAGTGGAATTGGAATAATAAAAGTCGAGTTTTCTTAAAACACTAACTCGCTCGACTATGTTAACTACTCTCTAACTGTTGGGTATCCACCATTGAAACAAATGACAAGCTATAGGATATTTTACATTATACGAGTCTCACTTAAAAAAGCTACTTAAAGCTACCAAAAACACTAAAACTAAAATTAAAATTCTAGGTAACTAAGTATACACAATGTGAAAGCCCTATACAGGGTGACATTTAATTAGCGGACCATATTTTGGAGAATGATAGTACCCATCATTATAAACAACTTTCCCCATGGAACATAATGGTCGCAAACGAAAAAAAATTTTGGGTCTCCCATAGAACTTGAAATCAGCTGATCGGGGCTATGTACTGGGGGATGCATCTTTTTTTTCATTTGAGACTATATGTTTCTTTGGGAAAGTTATTCATAATGATGGGTACTATCATTCCCCAAAATATGGTCAGCTAATTAAATGTCACCCTGTATATAAAATTATGTTTACGACATACGAGATTCAAGCTTCTCAAATACAGAGCGTTTACGCTCCAACTAAACAGTCACGTAAAGATTCATTTCCGATTCTTGAAAGCCCTGACTCGATAGGAGCTAATTAGAATCGAGTGAATCGGGTGATCGCAATGGAAGCCAAAGCCAATACTAATAAACAAGGAGCGGGATGAAAGGGCGGCCTATTAAAACATGCTCCAATAAATATTGAATAGGCATAATTATCATAAAAGTGAACCTTCTTAGATGTGCAAGGTTTGTGATGTAATATTGAAGATGGATAGACGGCGTGCATACAGTTCTCAACTTTGAAATAATCTGTAACATTGCGATTATCGGTGTTAATGTCTTTTTTTCCAATATTTGGTTTGGTTTTTATTTGAACTTACATCCAAGCTGGATTGACGAAAATTTATTATTATTTTTATCGAGTCATATTAAATTACTTACTCAAAACTACAATAAAACTAAAACCGCATTACTTAGTCCTAACATGACATTCAAATGGTAACGACAAAAAAGTCCGTCTAAAACGCAAAATAAAAAGGACGCATCGGAGACCGAACAAACTCACTGCGCGCGCCCATTACCGAATAGCTGTCATTAGTGCTAGTGCTCCGATAACCGTGCGCAGATGAGACGAGCCACCCAACGCGCATGCGCCCGGAGCCAACGCTGTGTGCGCGGGAACATGGTGGCGATTCTACTTATAGTCTAGCCTGGTACATAAAAATATACTATACCCTATCCAACATAGGATGATCTCTGACAGCTGTCAGTGTCAAAACACGCCTATGAAGTATCGTATTTTTTACGGTAAAATGTATAGAGACAATTGAGACGTGCTACACTTATCGTAAGACAGAAAGAGCTGCAGTGTAAGAGCAAATCAGACTGATCACTATTTTGCAACCAGTGCGGCCGTGTGTGAGTAGACGCCGTTTTAGATAAGTTTATTCAATGAAGTGAGAATACAGCGACCGGCGAGCGACAGTTAACAAATACATAGTAGAATCGCCACCCAGGAATTACTTACCAACTCTTTATGAGTACTTGAAGTAAGTGCTTACTATTATGCGGGAATTAAGCAGGTTGTAATTGCTTATGTAGATTAGGGCTAAACGCTATGAGGTAAGGTAAGATTAACACTAATGGAACAGTACTTTGGCGTATAAAAATAATTCTGATAGTTCCTTTATTGTCTGGAGCTATTGCTATTCAATTTATAGTCCTTGAAATTCTTGGTATGTTTTACACAGTTCTACAGATTCGTTCTGTCGTTTTACTTACCTATGTATGATAATAATAATCATTTATTTCCAGAGTCCAATAAATCCAATACAACATGTGATAGTTATGTATTATTAGATTTATTAGTTTAAAAATAAATAAAGGCGTGTGGTTGATAGTTATGTATGTATATCATCTGTAAGGGCAGAGATATGGGGCATAATGGGCCTTCTTAATTATTTATTTGACACACCAACAACTCTTTATTAATCTGTGCACTGACTAAACAGTAGACTATAGGTAGTGTCCTCATGAAACAGGCCCTCAATGTACTAAACATATTTTCTACCTTTCTTTTCTACCATTATGTTTAGGTAGTAATTTACATAGTGTAAATAAACACCGTGAAATATGCCAGTAGCTAGATAAGAAGCTTAAATCGTGTACATGAAATTTCTAGTACAATAAACGACTCCACAAGACTTTGAAATTCACCAGGCTGTGCGCCTAAAGTGCCATAGCCATAGATAAGAGGAGTAATGTGAAAAAGTTAAGAAATAAATCTGGCGGCATTGTCTGGTTTTGTCTGGATTGCCGATCGAAACTTGCGAGATATCCACTTCGACAGTTCAACTGCCGACCAAGAGTTGGCTCAAGCGGAGCGGCCCTGACAGTTCTATGTGTGAATTACGAAGACACGGTGGAAGAATAAACGAAATGTGGACTGTATATATAGAGTAGATATAGAAATATGAGTTGGTAGCTGCTCTGCGGTAACCTGAATTGCGATCCTTGCCTCAAAAAACAGTAACAAATGAGAAACTTACCAATTTCCCGCTTCACCGAAACAGAAGACCGGCCGGTTCTCCAATTGTTTTTGTTTCAAGTAGTAGTTTTAGCTGTATAAGGGCACGACACAATAGATTTTCACGAATTTTCGGCTACATATAACAGCAAAATCTGGCCCGTTTAGGAGCACCATTACTATTAGAATGGTGCAAAGATCGCACACTATGAATCTTCAAAAATATGGCTGGTGCTGGGGAAATCTTTCCCGTTGAATGAACGGGTTCTATTGTGTACACACTACTTAACCTATTTTTGTCGCCAAACCTATTTAAGTACTTATTTGAGAGTTTATCAAAGTTAGTAAAAATGGTAACAAATATTCCATTTTACATACATTTACATTTACATACAGGCACATACATTGCCCCAGACTAGTATACCCTGTGTCGTGGGAACCAGAAACAGCGATATCACAAACATGTAAACATCCAAGTTTTGTTTTTTTTTTGTCCCCAGCCGGGATTCGAACCCGGGACCTCTCGCATGGTAGGCAGATGCGCAACCGCTGTGCCACAGAGGTCGTCGAAACGTCTGGTTTGGAACTGCCTGACGCATTCCATTATACCATTACGTACTTCATGTGAAATGAGCTTTGCAAATGTATTTGTATTTGCTGTTATGTTTCAAAGTCACTTAGAAACCGGTTTGGTTCGTTGGTCAAACAGAACCATACCCTATCTTTCCAAGTTCCCACCGTTTCCACGCGTATTTTATCCCTGTGTTTTACAAAACGAATTGATTTTATAATAGCCTCTCAAATTATAGCCGAACCTATCTCTCGGGGTATCGGATAAGTTACGTAATAATGTCGTCATGATAAAAATCAATCGCAGAAGCAAGATACCTCGGGAGCTGGCAGTAATAATAGTGATCTGAGGCGGCCCGGGGCTGCGCCTGCCGTGGACATATCGTTGGACGGGCTATTCCGGAAACTGTACTGCACGTGGTTTGATACACGGTTGTAGTATGAACTACATGTATCATCGGTAGCCCATGTTGATATTACCTACTCAAGAGATACCCGGAGGGCAAAATGACGTAGATCATTTAAATGTTCACGTTCTTGATGTAATCGCACTTTTCAAACGAACCATCCCAGATAGTATTATCAAAATATTCGAAGTGATCAAAGAATTGCGGTGTCATTTTTACGATTCTCTTTATTTTTATTTAACACATCACAATGTTTAATACAAAACTTATTTTCCACTCACGAAGACCTCTACCGGTTTATCAGGGAGTGTTGAGATCTTTCTTATTTGTTGTTTTTAGACAGCCTCTATAATTTTGATCCTAGCCTTTAAACCCCACTACGGGGCAAAGACCTTTACTCGAAATTCGGAAGAAAATTGCTCATATAAATTACTGCTGTATTCTTTATACCTCGCTTCACTGCTTCTAGAATAGCGCTTCGATCACAAAAGATTACATCGCCCCACGATCCGACCTCAGCCATCGATCGGGGGACAATTAAGATCCGTCGGGCCCAAGCATTTTATCTGTGATGGCTTTTAAAAAACCGTTTCACTAAACGCTATGTTTTAAGTTTATTTGTTTTTGAAATAAACAGGAAACTGAGAGAGCGGCAGTTGATGAATCCCAGGGAGCACTTATATGAATCCTGTTGAAATGTAAAAGTTATATTGGCTTTGGTACAAGAAAATATTTAGATTATTATGTAGATATTACATAAAGAACGCTGATATTGATCAGTTATTTGTTAAAACCTAGTAGATTTGTACAGTTTGTAAAGTTTACAATAGTTGTATAATAAAATAAGTTAATTTCCAGCAGGAAATAAGTATCTACCTAGTTAAAACTATTTCCATAAAAGATAACATTTATTTAGCTAGGCCCAAACCGAAGGGTTTGTAAGAGAAAGAAAAATAGAAATCCTGATCACATTAGCTTACATAATACTGAAATACTTTTTCTCTTCTAAGAACTGAACGTTGATAGAAACAATAAATAAGAAAAGGTAATATTTACTTGTATATCAGAACTAACATTCATATTTTATTCAATAGGCATAGTTACTGCGGGTCTTGTGTTACAAAAATGTGGAAAATAGCCTTGGTTATTTTAGCCCCGGGCTTATGTATTCAGATCTTCTAATTGGTTTCCGAATTTATTACCAGCTTTATGGTCTAAAATTTGGTGGGAAATAATATCCCCTTGTCTAATCTAGGGCCAATTAAGTATAACGACATTGAAGTTTGAAGTGACACTGTGATCTGCTGGTACCTAAAACGGAACTTGAAGAATATAATTATTGATCATATCGGCTTCAAACCTAAAGTTGCTCAGATTGTGTCACTAAAATTTTACCACACTATCCCCCGGTTTCGCTACGCTGATCAAAGGTTACGATTAGGTTATGATTATTTCAAAACAGATAGAAGATTGGCTGATAGCGACACGTGATTGCCTGAAATTATTAAATTGCTGTGTTAGCGAATCCCAAGCTTTGATCAGCGTCTCGGTAACCGGGGGTTAATGAAACACTATTTAGATAGATGGATTTGCTTGAGGAACCTTGAGCCTATGAAGGAAACAACGTCATCACACGAGTAAGTAACCCCGTATCCGCATGATGTATAATCGCAGGGGCGTGATTGAATCATTCTCACTGATTTATGTATTTCGTCTCCGTGGAACCGGTGGCCTGGCTCATTATGCCCCAGAGACTATATATCCAATTGACTGCGCCTGCGGGGGAATGCGGCTCGCCAAACTTACTTACTTACTTACTTTATACTTTATTGCACACAAATCAATAAATTATGACAATTAAAAATGTAAATGACATGTACAAAGGCCAGCTTATCTCTATCGAGAGATTTCTTCCAGCAAACCCAGGATGGAAAGGATAAATAAATCAACAATAGGTAGATCCAAGTGTACAACATCAAATAGTAAAAAAAAAAAAATATATTTTTTTAATAATAATAAAACTATTTACAAAATATACGTACATATATACCAGAATTAATGGATATAAATAGGAAATAAAACATACATAAATACAAATACTTAAATTTTATATGGAAGAGAAAGGTAGTGTTCTTTCAACCGTTGTATTCAACAAACGTTCGCACACGCAACCTGTACTTACGATGACAGACCGCCAAACAGTTTCGCAGCGGCTGACCAATCACAGATCTCTTACCACGTCCCTGGCCGCCCGTAAATTGGTGAGTTGTGTTTCAAAGGAAGATGTTTCTTTGCGCTCTCCACTGGATAAGTGCTCCCTGTTATGCCCTGACGTTGAATGATGATCAATGCGGAAGAAAAATGCGACGTTTAACCTGCATCCCAAAGCTTACGGAATTAATTCCTAGCGGCAAAAAGCGTGCGGCGAATTGGAGACGAATGGGCGACTGATGATATTTTTTTGCTGACTGTGAGTAGGTGTGTATCTAAACAATTTTTTTTTGTTGTCCGGCTGTACTTTACAAGCAAGTAAAGCTGTACTTTAGCAAATTGTACATGTTATTTATGTATTGATTTGTGTGCAATAAAGTATATTGAAATTGACACTTAAATAATCGGCCAAGTGCGAGTCGGACTTTCCCATGGAGGGTTTCGCACCATCATCGTACCAAAAAAGTAAAACATCTCGTTTCTTGTGTGGGGACACCTTTATTTTTTTAATACTTTGTGTAATTCAATATTTGTTGCTATAGACGTACATTCACATTCTGTAAAAATTGCAACTTTCTAACTATTATGGTTCGTGCGATAGAGCCAACTAACAGACAGACAGACGGACAGCGGAGGCTTAGTAATAGGGGCACGTTTGGCGCCCTACGAGTACGGAACTCTAAAGGCACGTTTGGCACCCTTCAGGTACGGAACTGTAAAAAGTGTTAACTATTGTTTTCACGATATACCTTCTTCTTCTCTCTTTCCTAAATTGCTTTTCCAGCACATTTTCCTTGCCGATCGCACTAGCCAGTTTCCCAAGCCCGCAGAGTCTCGGATAAGTCGCGAAGACAATAAAACGTGATGTCGGCTTCTTTTTCTGGATGCGGATGTGACTCCTCACTTCCGCTCAGCAGGCAGCCTGCCAATCTGCCCCAATTGACGTATTGGCTGGAACAATGGAGGGAAAATGGTCAAGTTTGAACAAAGATTTATTTACGTAGAGGATTTTAGGATAGATATAGGTATTGAGACTTATTCCCGATTTCACTAACAATCCCTAATTTTTTGGGGACTCTTTAAATTTTTTAGGGGCCACCTAGCGGTTGATTTGCTTTGACCTAAGTTTAAGGCTCATGTAGGCTACAAGGGGACCCCCTAAATTTAAGAGGCCGGACTCTGAAACAATCGCTAGACAGTTATGAAAAAGATTTTAGTATCCCCTAACTGTCGGTGGAATTAAGCATGAGGACCCTGTCTCAAGCAGTGATGATAAGCTATAATATAACAGGTGCATCTGTAATTTTACTTACAATATTTATCATTTTATCTGTTCAATAGGGATTTTGGAGACTGCTTAAAACAGACCCTAAAGACATAAACGTGGAAAAATGTTCTAAAAATACAATAATATTACTTTAACCATACTATGCCAGTGAACGAGAATATAGAACTGAATAAATAGACCTCAATCTGTCTCAAAGGATAATACGGTATGATAGATAACGTTTGTTATTTCCATGCATTCCAATATACGCATATCTCTGGGATATTTTCATCAAACAAGTCACGTTCTAAATGAGAATATTTGGGGTAGCCTCTAACTTATTTATCATTCCACGCGATGCTACACCCCATGAATTTTATACAAGATTGAACGATTTACTCGGAAAAATTGATCGAACATCTATTGGGTGGTGTCGGCGCTTGATTGAACAATGTTACCGAGTGGCGACGGAATTTCGACGGAAAACTCGAACGAATTCCGATGCACTCCGACTGTGGAAGTTTGATCGGTTGCGGAAAGTTGAGGTTTGGATTTGTGAAGGCATTGTTAACTTCTGCAATTACCCGTCAAACTTATGCGCGGCGCATACCAGGTATTATATTTTTAAAGACTGTTTTGTTACCTAACCGACTAAAACACACGAAACCACCTATAAATTCATCTACCTATTTTACAACTAATAGCAACTGGAAAACAGGTAAAGGGTTTAATTTTGTTCAAAATTGCACACGCACCAAACAACTTTGGTCACCATTCAGATGCAAACGGCATATTTTAACACACATTTTCGAAAACGTAAGCCCCGTGATAATCCCTATTGAATCAGACTGAGACTCTCATGAAGTGTGTTCCATTGGACCCCTTCTCATGAAGTATGTTGGACCCCTCTTGAAAGATGGACAAACCAAAGAGGGGACCACTCGTAAAACGCAGGAAGCATTTGTCCTGTCATTTTATAAAACGTTTCAAGTCTTGGTTAAACTTAAGTATAAAAGATTAACGTAGGGACAACTTGGTCCACGTAAGGTATGGTGTGGAAATTTTGAACTGAACTTGAGCTCTTTATTAAACACGGTTTTGTTCAGAAAATAACATGAAAATGCACTACACAGAATTGATCGTGCAAAGCAGAGCTCAGTTTAAGTGTGCTTTGGTAAATCGAATAAAAACAACTTATTATTTTTTTTTATAAAGAATACATAATTTAAATATATATTTTATTTAGCGATCGGTACAATAAGTTTAAAGCGTTTGTGTAGCATCGAAGACAAAACACTGCACACCTACCTAGAAGCAACTTCTGAAAGAGATAAGTGATAGCCCTTCTTACCTTTCAGCGAACGCGAAGTACCATTAACTTTGTTTATTTATTTACAAAGTTTACGTCGCGAGAACAGGTGGAATGAAGATAAAAGTTCGGACTAGGTGGAACTGTGTGTGGCAGAGTGTGGACCTCTGGACTGGAACGTGAAGTATATGGGATATGGGTCAGTCCAGTCAGTAAGAACATGTCTCCTAATGAGCATTTTTAGAGAAATGAGCGGCTAAGGATGATCAAGCCATTACTGTTTATACCTGTAAAAAAATAAGCCTAAAATACATACGAGACAACATGATGAATTCTCCTGGTGAGTAGGTGCTTTTTTGGTTCAAAAATAAATTTCAAATAAAAAATTGATCCTTACATATACGGAAATAATTTATTTCTTATTATTTCACATGTAAACCCTTGCTACGGAAATTTGGCTAAATAAATGAGATGGCACATAACAATCTTAAAATAAATAGTGATGACCTCCCGTGGTAGCACAAAGTAACTCGACCGCTTCAAACTAATCACTACATGGAGCTGCATTAAAAGAGCTAATAAATAAAAAGTTAAACTTGAAAAAAAAATACTTTGAGGCTCCGTCTTCTTTATTTCTGGCTCCGGACAACGTCATATTCTATCATCTATAAAAATGTAGGTAAAGTGAACAATTTTATTTTATCGAATTATATTTATTGAAGTACTATCTAAACATTTTTTTTTATACTGGACATCGATGGACTCTATGCTTTATTCTCACAGTGGTATTTTATTTACTCGTTATTTACTCAGTATTTTACTTTCTCAATATCGAAGTTGTTCTCAAACTGCAGAACGGGTGACGAGACTAAACTGGCCAGGTAGTGAAGACATATAAGGCTCGTCTCTCTCACCTGTCAAATGGATTCGCATAAATATAAAACCGAATGATGCCCGCGAAGAAAACGTCAGAGCTTTGAGAAGAGCAATTAATTTAAAATTTAATTGAACCTGTCAAGAACTAGTTATTTATGCAGATGATGATTGCCGTTTCCTCCTGCGAGGACATGGTGTCATTGCTATAGATTATTTTTACGTTTACTCTTTCAATGTTTACATTAAAGGCTGGACCACATTCGAAGTTTTATAGTTTCTTATCAAACTATCGCATAAATCTTGCTTTATATGGACGTTTTTATTTGGGTGTTAATCTCTTTAGTATATTTGTATACCTATTTTTACCAATTGATTGATTGGGCAAACTAATTAAGTTGTACTTAACGCTTTAACGTTACCAATTACCATTAATAGTCGCAATAAAATAATAACAGTCAACCAAAAGTTTATATACAAAACTTAAAAGCTCATTGTGATGTAAAAACTAAAAATACAGTACAGAATCGCACAGCAATGTTGCAACAAACATAGACAGCAGAACCCAACAGTTCCAGTAATAAATAATATTAATGCTCATAAACCGACATATTGAGTAATTTTTGTTTTATGAACGTAAAGCCAATATTATGAAATAAACCATGCTACGAATGTACGCGCGATTTTGTTTATGTGACTGGTATTCTCCGCCCTGAGGCATGAATCTGCTCACCTTAGTAATTATTTCATCAATGCTAAACGCTGGGCATAATTTTCAAGATTGTTGACCCCAAGGCGGTCTCAACTTGCCCATCAGGAGTTGAAGGTGTTTCATGTTTGCTCTTCTCGGATTCTTTACATTTCGTGAGGAATACCTGCATTGCTCAATTAGCAAATCGGTTCGTGGTTGGTCAATGATCATTACTGCTCATTCCGTCCATTATAGGTCGTGATTGTTTACGTTTTTCATTTTGTGGGATCGGCTTTGTGAACATTTTCTTGAGAAAAACTGCAAATGTAGGTACCTAATAGTTTTCAAGATTGTTTTCGTGTAGGTTGACGCAGTCGGAACGTAACCCGAAACCGAGACTCATTTTATATCAACACACAGGAACGAGAAGAAACTACCTATTATAATATATTGTGTCACATGTTCAAGTGGCAGTCATTCGTAGCGTGTTCTCCACAGATCATTATTCAAGTCTTATCTTTATTATCCTTTTGAAAAAAGAAGTTAATTGGTGCCACATGTTTCAAACGCATTTCAACGGCTGCTAGTCGGCAACCCTGTCAAGTTTCGATGTAGAATGATTTCGTCAACTGATATTTAAGCGCTCCCCCTGGCTGAAAACAAAAATAGGACAGTCATACGTTTCATCATGGTAATTTTAATAAATAACGATTGTCATACTCTTGAAAAGGTAGCTGAAGTATTCTATTCTTTTATTGGACATACTTCTCCATTCTGAATAAATGCTTAGTTAGGACTATAGGACGTTCTGTTTTCATAGAGTTTATTGTTTAGTTAAAAAAAATCCCTGAGGAACCGGTTAACTGACATTTGTTTAAATTATTTTGTCTTCTATTGTATTTACTCTTCTTCATATCGTACAGAGGGATGACAACTCGTGAACAGTAGTCGAATATTCAGTTCGAGCTGTAAAACGGTCAAGTGCGAGTAGGACTTTTGCACCAAGGGTTCCGATCACACATAGAGAGCGTAACATGATTGTGTAACTAGGTATCCACATAAAAAGCTAAAGTATGATGACTGTCATCCATATAAACAAAATTAAATATTTTTGTTGATAGACAGTTTGCAGTTTTTAGTTTTCCCTTTACTTGTGCTATAAGACCTTACTTTGTGCTAAATTTCATTATTGTAGGACTACGGAAAGTGTCGTGTCGAAGTGTGGTTTTGGGTCCATTGCGATTACTATGAAAATCCAACAATTTTACAGCGTAAAGGTTGTAACGTTCGATTTCGTTGACCTAGAAGGTTTATTTTTTTGCGACTACAGATTTTTAAAATTTATATAAATATCAGCTTGATACCTCTACGCGTTGGTATAAAATGTCTTGACACACAGACGGACGGCCGTACGGACAACAAAGTGATCCTATAGTGTTCCATTTTTTTCCTTTTAAGGATCGGAACCTAAAAATTAATCCTTAGCTTATCCATCTATAAGACTTATTTACATTCTTCAATAAATTATTGCTTCGGTAAATATGTACGTATCATCAGAAAAAAACACAAACAATACAGAAAAGGAACTCTCTCTTTCGTAAAAGTTATTGTATGTATATACCTATTTATTATATGTAAAGTGTATGTAGTTTATCAGTATGTATAGCAGTAGTTCTTCTGTATTTAGTATTTGTTTGTTTATATTTTATTTAAACTTGTTATTGTGCACTGCCTACCCTTTCATTATATAATTTATCCTTTCACGCCTCGTTTGCTGGAAGAGATCTCTTTTTAGAGATAAGCTCGCCTTTGTACATGTGTTTTCTTTTAATGTAACTGTTTAAATTATTGTGTGCAATAAAGAATTGTGAATCGTGAATTGAAAAGGTATGAACAAAGGTAAGCTTATCTCTAAAAAGATAGAGTATCTATTATACCCGTTTACAAGAGATCTCGTCAATCTCTTAACAGGTCGGCTTTATATTTAATAGCATTCTACACCTTACACATTAGCTGAACTAGATTTTATTTCGTGTTTTATGGATGTGTTAATACCATTATTGAGTTTTATTTCAGGATATTGTTCCAGAATAAGAAATGCCGTTAATTTTTTATCACCGAAATTTATGGTTGAAGCTAACGGAAGTTCGAAGTGTAAAGGAAATTGAAATAAATCTACCACAGATGCTGCGAGTCATTCACAGGACATAAAAGCATTGAAAAGGGTTTGAGAGATTTGACTTGTTGAATTAAAATAGAACATTGGTAGGTGTCCTTGAACCTCAAACTTCAATTCCGGATGTTTCGTGTACATGTTTTAGTACAATGTAACCATGTATAGTAAATACTAGTTGGTACTGACTGATAACATACAAAGGTATCAATGCATGCATGGATGCAAATTTGGAACATATAGCGAAGGAAGTTGAACACTCAATTTATTACATCTAAATACACAAGCAAAGTATTTATGTTACGTATCTCCTCAAAAAGCAATCAGATACTGCATTTTATTCATATACTAATAGTACAAAGCCTGACAGCAGACTACAGCAAAAATAGGGCGACGATCATAAAGAATAAGATAAGTAGCTAGAGCACTGAGGATAATAAGGGAGACGCTTATTATTTCGAACACGATATTGACTGTGTGTCGCTTTAAATTATTACTATATGGCCTTCTCATTCCCTGATGTTATTGAACTGATTCGAACCGGCGACATTGTACTATACCCCCTTCGGTATACATCTTCGGATATAATTGGTCTTATACAAACTTCCGTGCTCCAATTCCAACAAAAGTTATATTTTCCCAACAAAATATAAAATAGAACGTCTGTTGGTGGTGCTGTTTAGCCGTTTTAGAAATTTCATTTTTATTTATACCTCATTTAAATATCAGTTTGGATTAGGATTGGATATACTCGTATGACTTTGCGAGATATTTTCAGAACACCGCAATGACACTCAAGCGGCCGTGCAGTAACTTTGCTGCTAAATGGTGCGTTCATTTTGTTATGATGTATAGTGGTATTATTTGCACCGGTATGCAGATCTTCGCAATTTAGGTGATCACCTTATTTGCAACTGTCCTCCGGTTTTGTTTGTTGCTTCCTCTAAATTAGCATTTACAATATTGCACGCGCACTGGATGGATAAGATTAGAATGATTTAGTTGTTGGCTTTCGCTCAATTGATGTGTATTTCTATTTTTAAGAACAGTGTTTAAACATCTCTTGTGATGCTAGTTACTCGTAATAATATCTAGAAATACTAAACAGAGCGATAAGTCAAGCTATAATACATTGAATTGAGAGTAAATATTACTTAAATCTGAAGTTCATTTAACTTGTCATACTCGTCGCAGGTCATAAAATTTTTGTTCATCAGGCAAAAAGTTAACTGGCTCACCGACAAAATAAAAGAAATCAAACAAATCAGTATTCGTCCGAAAACAAATATACGCTCCTTGGTTTCATCAAAATCATTAAAAATCTTATAGTGGCATTATCGTTTGCAGTTACAAAAAATCCACAATTAAATCTTCAAATAAACCCCCAGTCACGCTTTAACGAATAGAAACCACACGTATTCCGTACGACCAGAATATTGCATAGTAACGTGGTATATTTGTCACAATTCGTCTTACTGATAGCTTAAGTGACGTGTTTCTATTACTAGAATTATGTGAACTCATTGCAGGCACGCTGCCGGTAGAATACGACATTTGTTATCGTGTGGATTCATTAATCAATGTTGAGTTAAGGGGTACTATCAAGCTATACAACGACCACCTAACTCAAACACCTGTTTCAATAGTAACTTGTATGACGTGAGGTATCTCAGTTAAGTGGTCGCAGTATAGCGCCTGCTGTGGTGGCTTTTCCCCTCCCTCGCCCGCAAAACCCCTTTAGACCAAAAAAAAAACTAAATATTAATTCGTTAATAAGCTTTATTCGTATAATGTGCCTTTTCTACTTGGGACAGGAAAAAGCGTGAACCTATATTATTGATTTTGTTCTGTATAAAATCAATATTTTGAGAGTCAAACAGGCATTGAACATATGTATTTTTCAAATCAAACAATTGAAAACTCAAGTCATGAAGTCTTGATAAGCCCTATTCCACAAATAAAATTTTACAGGCGAAGTCCTACTTATTAATTATTTGAATCGGAGATTGTATCCTCGATATATAAAATTATGAGTAAACATTTGATTTCCTATATAAGAAATATATTACTAAGTATAAGGTCTGTGAGGAAAGTTGCCTAGCTGAAGATATTCCCCTTAACCAAAAGTGAACGATCCTATATATGTATACTCACGTATAGCGATGTCGGTTTGGCATTTTCCTGCCCTAATGAAATGAGCTTATGTATTTTTTGGTGTGTGGTATGATAGTTATACTCGTATACAAGTATAATGTTTCCTCGGATAAAGTAACGTTCTATAGGTACAGTCAGAAGAGATAAAATATAGGTAAATGATGACGTAAGCTAATGAAAAAATTATACATATCCTAGACATAACAGAGTTGCCCACACCATGAAAACCTCAAAATTATGATAATAACCAAAATAACTAAATTATGATTATGTAAAGGTCGACGTATTTATTTATGTATGTTTGTAAACTTGCGTGTTCCGATATATTATGATGCTGACAATACCTACGTCAACAGTTTAGCTAAGCTGCTCAAAAATTAAAAATATTTGCTAATATAATTGAAACAAAAAGTAAACTTTAGAAAAAACCGACTTCCACAAACCCTATTTGATTAGATTGAGTTTAATACAAACTCCCCCTTATCCCCCCACCCTTGGGGAATTAATTTTGTCAAATCCCATCTCAGTGCTACCCCACGCTACTAAGGAACCTCTGTACAAAGTTTCATGGCTCTAGGTCCACCGGTTTAGGCTATGCGTTGACTGCCCGTCAGCCACGCATTGTATTTGTACCTAGTATTGAGCAGATCTGGTGGCCATATGTGGTCTTCATCAGCAGTTCCGCATCACAATATTATGCTTACCATGTGCATTTGCACGAGTTATTATGAAAAACACAAAAATCACTATAGGTCTGCCTATAATATTTGAAGAGTTCCCTCAATTTCTCCAGGATCCCATCATCAGATCCTAACCTGGTACTCTTGAGGTATTACCTATACGCCGAAAAAAGATTTGTTCAAATCGGTTCATAATTGGCGGAGTTATCGCGTAACAAACATAGAAAAAAAAAATACGGGTCGAATTGAGAACCTCCTCCTTTTTTGAAGTCGGTTGAAAACAAAAAATAATAATTACTCGTATGAATCCACAAAACAATTGATGAAGAACACCCGGCCTGTCACCGCAGACCGCATTACGTCAGTTTCATCAATAAAATATCCATTGATTTATCGAGCGGTTCTTACACCAGATTCACTATAATTTGTTAGCCAAATAATCCGGGATTTCGATGCCGGCCCCACACAATGTTATAAATAAAACCGTTTGCAATAAAAGCTCGGAGACAATTAAGGGGACGTTCTGTCGAAACGAGCTAAATTTCACCCACATTATAGCAAATAATAGCAAACAAGAGGCGATGGGACGTGGAGCCTGACAGCATTGCAGACACCCCTCGGTGATATACTAAGGTGCAGTAAAGTCACTCCTTAACACAACTTCACAGCGTAAATAACGCAGTAATATGAAGCTCTGAAGGGTAACGAGGGTTCCACAAAATATCGTAAAGAAGACAGAGTCTAGTCAAAACCGAAACGGTAGCTACTTCAACTCCTTGCAATGCTTAGAAACATGGTTATACTTGCGCATTCCGAAGATGAACCGAATCCCGAGATTTTGAAGTCGTTCGAGTTTGTTCAGTTGCTCTTCGTTTGTTAAGTTTTCAACTGATTAGTATTTTTCATTTGTGATTTTGGGTTCCACAGTCAAACTCTAAACTAAATTTCATTTGAAAATTAATCTATGGTCTGTTTTGACGCCTAAGGAATTTTTCAAGTATCACTATCAAAATCATTATACACATATTTTTCTTCGTGTACATTGTTTTGAGTTCCTACTTGTTTCGACTATAATCCACATGAGCATGAAAGTTTACGAAGTGCCACTACTGTATCCCCTTACTTCGTGGCTTTGCTACGTTCCACCGATATGTTACGCCCTAAATCCCCTTTCCTTTATATCGAAATGCACAACGGGAGACTCTGATAGTAAAAAAATCGCAGTAGCATTAGGGTCTTTCTTAGCAATAATGTGAATATTTATGACGTGGGCACGTGCTGATTTCTCATAATAGGGACATCAAATGTGCATATTGGTTATTACATTCCTTTACTTTTATTGGTATTTTTTGGTCGTTTATACTCCATTTGTTTAACAGTTTAGGAATTTAATTAGGCTGTTTTGTGATTATGGGTTATTATTTAATGGCATACTCATCTGCCAATCAGCCAACGGCATAATCTTTAAAAAATGCATCACTGGTATTCAACCTTTGCTCTTATGAAACAAGAATGATTGACCGAACCGTTGGGTCTGAAATGACGAAAACTCCCAACGGGGCAGTACATTTTCCATTTGCCTCAGCTTTTCTAAACTACCCACAACAATTCTTACCACAACACAAACCATACATACATACATACATACATACATACATACATACATACATACATACATGTAGCTATGCACCTAATACTAAGTAACTTCGGAGAATTTCGCCTCCCGCTATTCGATTACACTGCGGCATTTGACGTAGCGTCTTCGAGTAACATGTTGAATGGAACTTCCACAAAAGAAGCTAATGTCATTTTTTTTCGGACGTCGGGGGTGGATCGAACCCCGGGGGTATAGGGAACAGTTCGTTCCTAACTCTATTAAGACGACTGACTGCGTCCCCTGGGGCACCCCCTACGTTTGAGGGTAGCGCGATAGAAAAACAGTTGGCACTGAGAACCACCACCTGTTACAAAAAAGAAAGTTCTTGAAAAAACAGCTGAAGACGCTGAAGAATTAAGATATAACGCACAAAAGAAAAACAGAGGACTATTAGTTCCATTTGCGATATGGCTGCAAATAAAACTGCAAAAGTAAGACTGAACGAACAACAGCTTCCAAGAAAATGAGACTGTACTTTCCAGATTGCAATCGCTCGGATTTCAATAGCGAAAAGTCTTTTGTTGCACAAAAAAGTGGAATGGGCTATGATTGCTGTATGTACGTAATTTATATGAAGAACTGGGAAGTTCTGACAGCAAAGTTTGGTTTAGTTTGGAGTTGGACTAATCCAGCGGATGTAGGGACACTCAGCGCCTTAGGGGATGTCGGGAACGTTGTAACATTGTTAGCGAAGTTAGGGAAAGGCGAATCCCATAGCTTGTGCGCAAATTGTAACTGGGGTCAACACCCGTCTACTTAGATTCGCCTGAATCATTTCTGAACAATTGTGATATCGTAATAAATGACACTGTGTTTGTATACCGTAATATCCGTGCTAAAGAACACAACAGGGATGTTGAATGGCAAGCACCCTTAACATACATATGCAACTGTTACATTGCACTTTTCTAGACTTATAATACTTCCGCGGCTCAACCTCTGATAACTCTGATGTAATAGAGATTACGTACGTAACGTTTAAAACTTTATAGTTTGTAATCTTAATAAACTTTGAAATCTAGAATTGCTAGTTTTCTCCAATAAATCGTTAACAAATAATACAACTGCTTCCACCCATTCTTCATCTGCCTCGCTTGCAAAAGCTCCTGTCTGAAAATGAATTACTATTAAAAAAGAAGACGAAGTTTATAAATGTCATAACAGAGTGGCGAATGCACCATTTGCATTCGAAGTTAGTGCGTCGGTACGTTAATCCATTTTATTAGAGAAATGAGCTGTAAATCTCGCCTCGGGCGGCACTAAATTGATTTAGACTGGCCGCAACAATAATTAGAATTGTATGAAATATGGCCCGAGCCTCGACGTCGGTTCGTGGTCCTATGGATGTTGCAGATGATTTTGAATTTGTTGACGACCGTGAAGCATATATTATGGTCACAGAGTTGGTTTTTAAATTGCTTAGGAAAAGACTGCTTTTACCCCCTTATTAATAAAAAGTTACTCCGGGAGTAACTACCGGACAGAGCTAGAAAGCCTATCAGCTAGGGTTTCAAGTTCACCCTCTGTAACAAATACTTACGAAAACTTAGATTTTTAGCTGTTTTTGTCCACATTGAACATAATAATATGTTCTCCGATTGATCCGATTGATTGTGTTGTGCAGTCTTCCGGTTCCTTATAAATCATCGGACCGTCGTCTCCCATCTCAATTTTATAACTACTTAATTACGTTTATTTGTTTAACACACACTATGCCTGCTACTTGTACGACGCAGTTTACAAAGGTCTTATAAAAGCTTATATTACTCGCATAAAGTTCTCTGTTTATTACCGCAGAGCTCAAGGTTGATGGAAACTCCAGGTTTCATGTTATGTATGTGTACCTATTGTACATATACCTGTACAAATTGATGTTTTAAAGGATGGACTCCATATTTATTGACCCATCAACACAGGATTTGAATTTGAAAGAAATAGGGATTTGTCGAGAAACACAGAATCAAGGCATATCAAGGTACCGATAAATGACTTTATTGCCCGGACTTTCTGGCCCTGGAGTCGCGTACGGAATTTCGCGCCAGTGGCTAATAGCGAGGGCGCAAAAATACTTGTTTTGACTTGTCGACGGTGCCAAGAGACGCCCGCGCGCGCTGCAAACAAAACAATCCGCGCTCTCGCTATAGACACTGGCCAAGCCATACCCGTACGCGACTCGCCATCCTGGCCGCCAATTCCACAAACGGATGGCATGACCGGCATGACGGTTGCTGTAGCAAGGGCGTGTGGGAACCCGTTTTATTATTATTATTATTATTATACTTTGTTGCACAGAAAACATAATACAGACACTTAATATTGAAAGAAAAATGTACAAAGGCGAGCTTATCTCTAATAAGAGATCTCTTCCAGCAAACCTAGGATGAAGAGGATAATTTAATAAAAGGTAGACCTACATAAGTGCACAACGATAAATATTAAAATAAAGGACTAATAAATACATAAATACAGATAAAAAGAAAAAACAAAATATAATATATACATAGATACTAAGGTATATTAAGGTAGAGAAAGATAGTGTTCCTTCAAGCGTTTTTTAAAAATGTTGAGTGAAGGACTGTCCTTGATAGCACTGGGAAGTTTGTTCCAAAGTCCGTTTTGGGTAGCGACGACGACGCCGAGACGTGCCGCGCCGCCGCCGGCTACAAACAAAACTGGTTTTGCGCCGTCGCTATAGACACTGCCAGGCCATCCGTTTGTAGAATTGGGGGCCTGGTAAAATAACGGTCGCCCAACATCCATTTCCCACTATTTTCCAATCATTTTCTTTTCATAAAGTTCGCTTATTGAGCTCGCAGTCGATACATGCGAGGAGGCAAGAACAATGCTCTTTTGTGCCCCGCATCGGTCCACTGGGTCTTTGCTATTGTGATACACGTACCCCGGTAGAGCTTGTTTGGTGGATGATCCAAAAACACGTGAACGAAAGTAAATAGTTTTAGACGATAACAGAAAATATCACTGCTGGTAGTTTTTTATTAAAAGGCCTTTTGTTCTTATGTCCACGTCTACATTTTTGTGCGTCCATTTGCTTTCATCGACACTTAAGCCTTATGTATTTTTAGGTTCTCCGGTGACCCAGGAGCTCCTTGAACATCCAGGCCTCCTACTCCAACTTGTGCAGGAGTTGGGTTGGCTGAAATAAGAGAGTGGGAGAAGGGGACATGCACAAAGGCCCCGCACATGTGGGCCACGTGCAGGCACTTTATCCCCCTTATAGAAGAATAGAATAGAATAGGTTCTCCGGTATAGAGCATGTATAGAATATAAGATACAGTAGTCATTTGATGACATGCGATTGTTTTTAACTTGCAGATTTTGGGTCAAGATGCTAAAGCATGTCTTTAATCGTCAAAAATAATGTTGTTTTAGCCAGCGCTACAGGCAATAGCTCTATTGTCATTGCCGTAAATTGCTTGATATATCCATGAGTGGATTGTAGTCTTCGCTCGGAATTACGCAATTTAAGCAGCCAGTGTAAGCATACCATACATTTAATCTAATATACGTCGTTATTTCATTGAAATATTTCATAATTATAATTAGTTTTAATTCTATTGATATTATTTTACAGTAAGATTCACATCTTAATGTAGCTATTTTTTAAATTTTTATTTTTCATTCTTAAGTTGACATTTATTTTGGTTTTTAATTTATCATTGACATTTTTACTTTCTATTTTACTAATTTATAATCTCATGTTTGTTTGAATTTATTGGACTATATTTCTGGAAATAAATTATTTATTTATTTAAGAAATGGCCCCCAATTCTACAAACCAATCGCATATCAATTGCTATGGCAAGAGAGCATAAACCGGTTTTGGGTTTGGCTATCGAGACGTGTCGCGCCGGCTACAAACAAAACTGGTTTCTGCGCCCTCGCTATAATAGCAATTGAAATAGAATTAGTTTGTAGAATCCGGGGCCTAGAACCACGGCAATTTTCGATGTTAGTCCTAGACAGGATTAGGATGTAAGCTGCGTGATGACGGTCGAAGCTTGACAACAGCAGCGCATAAATCAGCTAATGCTTTTGGACCAACAATCGCTAAGCTAAAACACCCTAATTTACTATCGTATTAGGTGACTAAAGCACCAATTATTTAGAGGTAATGTGAAGCCGAAATTACAGACAACTTCATTAAGTCGGAGCGTGTGTGAAAAGTTCTCACGACTAATTAGAGTGGCCTTTGTATGTGACCATTATTTAGGTATTTGGTGAATTCACTTAGTTTTAAAATTAACGTAACGACAAAGATAGAAACGCAAACGCTTTGTTCAATGGGATGTTTCACAAGTGGTTTTCAATTAATTAATTTGTGTTAGCCTATGATATTTATTGCTAGCTCAACATTATTTCTGAAACGATGAACAAATGCTATTTTCATATCTTAAATCAAATAATTGCTCACCTCCACTAACCACTCAGAAGCCACGAGAGAACAACAATTTAATATTCTTCAAAATTAACCTCAATATTGTACAAGATAATCACTCAATTTCAACCGACACAAAGGAGCTTAAACAACGAAAGCTTATCGAAAGCTCTGAAGGTCAAGTATCAAGATCCTCTTGTCATCACTTGAAGCACAAAATAGGATCTTTACGCGGATACTACATAAACAAAGCGAGATGCTGTGATGGGCCACTTGGCAGGACTTGTACTGGGCTATTCCACAATCCAAAATGAGAATATTTAATTCTTTAATAACTAAAAAGAAAAGCCGAGCAAGGTGATGATGTGGGCTGATTAACGACCTCTGTGGCGCTGCGGTTTCGCATCTGCCTACCATGCGAGAGGTCCCGGGTTCGAATCCCGGCTTGGGACAAAAAAAACAGGTCTTGGATGTTTATATGTTTGTGATGTCGCTGATTCTGGTTCCCACGATACAGGGTATTCTAGTGTGGGGCCAGAAGAAATGTATGTGTACCTGTACGTAAATGTTTATGTTTAAATGTAAATGTTATTATAATGACGATGATATTTGAGTTTTACAATGCTAAAAACTCAGTATTTTATGATTAATTCAATTAAAGATCTTCTTACAGTTATACAGGATGTACCAACATTGTGTTATTATTATTAAGAATTAAAGTATTTTTTTATTTGATTTGATTTGATCTTTATTCATAATTTAAATATTTTTCGTATGTTTTGTGCCAATCGCTAAGTATTAAAGTGATATGAATTGAAATTTGTTTATTGACAGATAACATGGTTTACACAGATTCTACTTAACTAAAATAAGGAGATACTTAATTAGGAACATTTATCGTAAAATAGGAGGGATCAGTGACAACCGAACTAGTGAAAACACTGTATCTCGGTTGTCAAATGGTGCTCAATAAATTACATGATGGGATGAGCAACTTACTTCTCAAGTAGATTGTGTTTGGTGCTAGGTACTGGGGCGAAAAACAAAAATTATGGATATAGAATTTGGAAAGAATACATACACCTTGTCTACGCACCACTAGCATCATCATGTGTGCCGTGCGTGTGGATGTGTCTGCCACTCTAGGATCGGACTGAGTTTTATAGTCACGAGCGTGCATGTGTAATTAGGCCGTGATGATGATGATCTATACAATAGCATGACAACCACTCAAGTAAAAAAAGTTGGGTTTGCAACAAAACTAAAGAACTTCCACAGTCACAAAAAAGCGTCAAGAGACGTGACGTTCCATAACTTTGCACCCCTGACATACCCAGCAGAATGTCCCGGTACAATCGGGCCCACACGGTTAGCCTCAATTTTAAACAATTACTGCCGGGCGAAAGGTAAATGTTTGCATTTGACTTAGAGCCTGCCTGGGATCGCCGTCGCCCACACACAGCTCTGACAGGGTATTCATTACATTCATGCGGAGCCTTCATTCGTTATTGGGAAAGGAAGTTTTGCATTTTGAAAGGAGCTCGTCAGGTTTTTTGATAAATTGAATTTGGAATCATCACAATTTTTTATTCTATCTAAGTTCATAGTCATCCCCAGTTTAATCTCACCTGTCGTAATAAAAATCTGCCCCCATATACAAGATGCAAAACGCCATTATCGTTCGCGCGAAACGCTAAGAATATGTATGCGATTTGACAATTAGTCACGCTACGTCACCAAATGTCAAATCGCATACATTTTGAGTTTTCGTTTCTATTCGTTTTCGTAGCGTTATTAACTTTGTCTAGGCGTGCTGGGCCGTGATTCTGTCCCCGCATCGTAAGATGGCGGCTATAATAGCGAAAGCTTAAAATTCCGGTGTTGGCTTGTCAACCGCGCCGAGACGTACCTGCTCCGGCTACGAACAAACCGGGATTGCTTTACCTATTTGCTCGCGTTGCGTAGCAACGCTTGTTACTTTCTTCTATATGTTCTATATATTCTTCTCTTCACTTTCTTGTATATGTCGGCGGCCGATCGTAGAATCGGGCAATCATGATGTGCCGTCATTTCCTCCGCCATTTCATGATATGCCCAAGCAATTGCTGGGCACATGATGATGTGGCGGGTCTTAACGAAAACATGTCTTTTTAAAAGCATTTTTATTCAACACTACGTGATATTTTTTGTTTTATACATGTCAAACAAACACGAAGTCTTCACCTAAGCTACCGCAGTGTTTACCTTTAGAGATTTTATCGTTTCATGACATTTCACGTTTGGGCACATCATGATGTGCCCAATTCTACGATCGGCCGCCGACATATAGACTATGTACAGATTAGTGTACAGACTTCTATTTCACCTTCTGTTGTAAATACATCTTCTACTCAATCCAGTGCGTTATTATTTAGTGTCGGCCACAGTAGGCTGTGTCGGCTGTCGGCAGGTATCCCCAAACCGGCATTTCGTGCTCTCGCTATAGCTATCGACATGCGATTCGCTTGCAGAATGCGGCCCCTGCATTGCGATTGTGTGGATCCGGCTCGAAGGACCAAAAGGATGTATGGTCTTTGGCTTTGGAGGGCTCCCCACACCCTTAAATACAACTTAGGGTTAGCTAGTTGTCAGTTGGAAGTTTAAGAGTCTCTTGTATAGTTGAAAACACTTTACTTTTATAATACACTCTAAAAAAAGTCTGCTGTGGCTTAGATTTAGGTGCTACGGCGAATAAGTAAGTTGAAGTGCAATATATTAATAGCTAGAATACAATTATATAGAAATTAGAACGTGCCGATAAATGCCGCGTTCGCATTGTACAAGGTTGGCTTGTACAAGGTTTACAGGCGATATCGGACTGGGGATGAATCACAGGATCTTTACCTACCTAGAACTTGATCTGGGCCCTAATGCTGCTCTGAGAATTTCACTTATATTTCATTACTATTTCATTACTATTCCATTGCAAACACCCAATCAAGGAGGATAAGGAGGATAATAATTTAGGAGAATACCAAATGACGCCATTTTGTGTGTTTGCAATGGAATAGTAATGAAATAGTAATGAAATATAAGTGAAATTCTCAGAGCAGCTTTAGGCCCCTGTTGAGAAGTCCTTACGCTGAATAGGAAGAAGTTCGCAAGAAGACTTTGGGAACCCCTGAGATAAACTTTAGACGACGGATGAAATCACTTCAAGAGCCAGCAAAATTGCACTCCAAGTTAGCGTGCTTTGGATTATTATTGATTTCCTACACAAACAAAACAAACTGTTTCGCAAATCCTACATGAAAACCAATAACAACATAACGATCCTTACACTTAAGTAAACATCCTCGTGAACTGTGCAATTGCAAGATAAATGTTGGTTTTAGCTTCAGAGTGCTTGCGTTTATAGAATATGTGCGCCTACGCGCTGCCCACTATTGTTTATGAATCACCGCCCACTTTGCTATGCAGCGTCATAATAATAGTACGGAACTAATAATTTGTTCTTCCGAAACGCAAACTAACGATTAGTTTATGTCTTCGCACTACCGGATCAGCCTAAGGTAATGAAATAAATCATTGGCTATGATCGTGTAGATCGTTTGCTACATCATTTCATAAAATTTATTGTGGTTTTTTCCTTATTCATACAACACGGAATATTTTGTAAAATAATGACACTGACATCGACCATTATACAAATATCATTTATTATATGAACTTAATATAGGTACCTAATTTAATACGGGTTATAATACTATAGTGTCGTCCTCTCTCATATTGCTGTGACTGAGCAAGGCCCATGATGTTGTAACTTCATATTATAACAGCTATGGAAAGCAATTAATAATAATAATAATAATGATTAGAACTATAAATAGAACTATAGTTACAGACAAAACGATACATTTCAACAGACATGACATTACTCTCCACGATAAACAAAACAAAGCAGTATTTTTCATTGATATAGCCATACCAAATACACACAATCTTACCACGACTTTTACAGAAAAAAACTCAAATACAAAATTGAAATTAAAACTCAGTGGCAAGTTCAAACTGTCAAAACTATCCCAATAGTCCTATCATCCACAGGAGTAATCCCATACACATTACAATATACCCAGATCCACACACTTTCTTCTCCAAAAAGCGACCATACTGAATACTTGCAGAATAGTAAGAAAATTCTTGGGCAAGGACCATGATCTATAGATAGATAGTCTCATAGCACTTTGCGTAAGCCCGTGTGTCAAAACCTCTTTAAAAAGAGTGAAATTAAAAATTCATAAACATATAATAATAATAATAAAACACAGAAATAAAACATACTATCGCTTCAGCCGGAATAGCTTCTGCCATGCGTATGGTATAAGTTAAATATACTTACACCTGCTAGCTAAGATTCTGCAAAATTTTTTTTTTTATAATGTAGGATCATCAATCAGCGTCAACTTTTTCTCATAAATATCTCTATGTTAGATGTAAACTTCTCATTATCAACAGTAATCCGACCAATACGCATTTGAGCCAACTATATATAAGTACCTCTACAATCCTAAAACGCTCTTTCCAGAAAAATAAACGACTTAAAATATTAACTTGGAATGCTCACGTTCTAGAATTTAATTCAATCTAGTCAACTAATGCCACGTAAGACGACACGTGATTAAAAATGCGCTTAAAGGATTAACATTCTGGAGTCAACCCTAAGTCACTATTACAGTGAAGCTACGTTGATTCTGCATAGGGAAATATAGTTGCTATGAAAGGACCTTACTCATACTTATACTCATATATTTATTGCGTCATTGTGGTACACCTTAAAACTTAGGCCTCGAGTGCCCACTTTTGAAAATATGTAGATATGATTTGTTATCCTTATTAAAATATTCACTACAATTTTCGTTTAAAAAAAGTTCGGGTGCATTTATTCGCTGTATCAGCACAAGCACACAAAATATAAAAGTTTTACATAAATTATACTTAGTATAAAGTAAAATAAAAACTGACCACTAGTACACACACATATAAAGTAAGTGATTTCGCTGCCATGTGCACGTGCTGCAACAGCAGAAGGGTTCAGACTCAGCATGATGTCACAGGAAATTCTGTGAAGCTGCGTTCTGGGCCCAGACTGAAAACCATGGTTTTCAGTCTGGGCCCAGAACGATATAATGTGAGTTTAAATATTAGTTTGGCCAGGTGGCAAGTGTAAGAATATCTTAAACTATGTATTGGAAAGTGTGAGAATATCCTAAACTAAGTTACTCAGAAAAAAACTGTTTGTATTTCACGTATTTATGTCGTGGTCGTGATGACAAGCGGGAGGAGGTTCCACGGCTTGGTCGTCAAGGGATGTGGAGCCGGAATCCATGTGCAAGCAGTGGTCTTTAGGGTTAGAAGGGTTATCCAGGTCCATTGATAAGCAGAGTGAAACAGAAAATTATACAGCACGCAGTAAGTACCAAGTTTGCACTCTGCATGCATTTGGCTATTTCATCCAGTTCCAGACTTATTTATTTATCTATTATTCTATGCTATGCAATATGCTATTATTTCGTCTAGACTCCCTTGATATTCCTATTATTTTATATTCAATCTTTCATTTATTCAAACGAAAATTTTATCATGGAGTAAGGATTTTGTGCACCTCATCGGAAATACTATCGCATGCGCGCTATAGCCCATGGGTGCCCCTCAAAAAAGTGGCTAGAGGCCTTACTCACAAGAATGCAAGAGGGCGATACTTTTGAAATTCGATACGCATTTGTGATTTATTGAAATAACTCAAACGTCTTACGAAGTTAAATAAATTGCGTTTGGGGGAGATAAAAGTTTGCTACCTCCCTAGTTCTCCTGCTAGTGTGAATGACAAGTTTCCGTTTACAAACAATAAATTGTTGTCATCCTGTAAGGCGATATAGGTATTTGGTTGTGAGGGTGTGATGGGCAGATTATGCCAAAGGCGAATCGTTATTTCTGTTCTTTGTAAAACGTTATCTGTAATGTTCGAACAAAAAAAAACGGATATTTTTCTTTAATCGATATACTCTCTTGGACATAAGCCGAAAAAACTTACAATAGACGTCGGAGCGAGAGGATCTCCTTCTTGAAACAACTTCAAACTTTTTATCCAGCTTCGTGATACGTAAAATAGCGAATTTTAATATCTAATTTACATACACTTGTCTACTTCAACCCTTTAGTCCTAACAAAAGCGACTCACCTGTAGGAAGGAAAAAAACATTAATCTCTTTTTGCAGCGTCTCTTAAAAACCTTATAAAAGCGGGGAAGTAGGGCAGAAAATTGTAATAAAAAATTGCCACGTCTTTTTGCATTTTTATTAGCTTTTTCAAATGTAGGACGCTTGGTGGCAGGCGGTCGGACACAGCACGGCGTGCTCCCACATAATTAGCGGGGAACCGAGTACCCGTATCGGGGTACCCGGGTGCCCACTTTGCATATTTTGTTGTGCAAACACCCGCGCCTCTGTTTGACTGCTAAAATCAAGCATCTCTCCGTTTGTAACCAACTTTACGCGGCGACAAACAACCATAGGTCATTCTTGTCTGTTTAGTAATTAAACTTGCTTTAATTTGGACGAAATGCGGGTTGAGAGGGTGAAATTATTTACTTTTATGTTGGAAGTTGCTAATGTTTGTGGTTATGCTTGTGTGAAAATGGTGTTTTAGTACAAGCAGGAAACTAATCTCATTAAATATTTAAACATGTACCTAAACGAGAAACGTCCCTCAAATAGTAATATATAGTTTTGCACGACAATGTCTCATTGCGATCGCAACATCGAAAGAAAGTTGCGAAAATACATTTTATATTATTTTCCCGTTTTATGACAACAAAAGGCCTTTTAGGAAGATTTTCATTGAGCGGATAAAGAATGGGGAAAATGTTAGTGGGTTTCGCAGATTGTCGAGCAGAATTAGAGCACTGTATTGGGCAATCTGTGACCCTTAAGCCCGAGAAAAACGATTTTCTTTGATAGATCGGAAGGGATTGTCGGTCTTTGTTCTCCGACCGCATTTCTTGCGCATAAGGTGATGTGATTTATCTATTTATTTTCTGATAACTCTAGAAAACCCTATCACAGTAAGTCTTTTCGAACCTTTGTCTCGCTCGGACTTTATACGACGCTCATCAGATAAATTCACCTAAGATGTATTGTCGGCACATCGCGAGTCCGACAACATTTAATTTTTTTAACACAAATTGGCATCGATTTTGGTATTATAGATAGGTTGGACAAACATTTAAACAATATGGCCTAGCGAAACTGTAACCGAATAGGTATGAAATAACCGGCCAAGTGCGAGTAGGACTCGCGCACCAAGGGTTCCGATCACACTTGGAGAGCGTAACACGTGTAATTAGGTTTCCACATAAAAAAAACAGAAGTGTGATGTCATCCATGTAAGTAAACGAAATTGAATATTTTTTAGAAAGACAGAAATTTGCAGTTTTCAGATTTTTCCCTTTATTTGTGCTATAAGACCTTGCTTCGTGCCAAATTTCATGATTCTAGGTCAACGTAAAGTACCCTCTAGGTTTTGATTCCCTTGCGAATATCAGCAATTTCAGCAAAATTGAGACATATGCGGTATCTTTTGATTGCGTTGACCGTTAAGTTTGATTTTTTCACAACTTTAAGAGTTCATAGACTTAAGTAATCGATATTAATTTCAACTTAATACCTCCATGCGTTTCTGAGAAAAAGTCTTAACAGACGGTGAGACAGACAGACAGACAGACAGACAGAAATTTACAGTTTTCGGATTTCTTCCTTAACTTGTGCTATAAGACCTTCCTACATTCCAAATTTCATGACCCTAGGCCAACCGGAAGTACCCTATAGGTTTTGATTCCCTTGCGAGTTCCACGCGAGTTCATACAAATCCAGCAAAATTATGACATAATATCGCGGTATGTTTTGATTGCGTGGACCTAGAAGTTTAATTTTTTCACAGCTCCAAGGGACCATAGACCTGAGTAATCGATATTAATTTCAACATTATACCTCCACGCGTTCCTGAGAAAAGGGGTCGTGACAGACGGACGGACAGACGGACGGACAGACAGACAGACAGACAGACAGACAACAAAGTGATCCTATAAGGGTTCCTTTTTTCCTTTTAAGGATCGGAACCCTAAAAACAGTTATTGTGTTACTATTCTGTACACAACGATCGACACATATAGTAAACCTTATCTGCTGTTTTCCAATATATAAGTCTGGTTTAATGCAACAAAGTGCGCCTACCATTCCACCCTGACACGATACATCAGACCAGCAGCTTAGTGGCTCAAGCCCTTCCGTAGTGCGATATGTCTAATGCCCAGTGATTTATCGAGTTCAGAAATTCCCCATTACTTTTTCAAAGCGTAGTTGGACTGGGGTAGATAAGCAATCGTACCAAGGGTGCAGGAACTAAAAACTAGTCAGACCCTTCAACCTGCTTATCTTGAGAACTTTGACACCACTTTGAAGCCAAACTAAGAAACTACGACGCATTTGTATAGTTTTGTAGAAAAGTGCAAGATTGTAGAGTATGGAAGCCACTTTGATCTTTTAGTATTTTTTTAATAAGTGATATAAAAGATAGTAGAGCATTGACTCAAGGGACAGGCAAAAACATGTCCATTGATTGCATTATGATGATCACAAACTAAAATGACCCAACGGGTGACATCAGACAAAATTATCTCGGTCAAAATCTTTCAAAAACTGCTATTGAATGAACTAATATTATGTCATTCAAGTCTCAAACCTAATTGTGAAGAGATCCACGGATAAAACCAACAATCAAGATTGCATTTGTTTAACACGGACCGTTATAAATGCTCCAGGGATGTATTGTAGCTTTGCAGTATTACTGTGCGTAATGTTAACTGGCGTGTCCCAGGGGTAAGCTGGCCCATTATCGCCAACTGTTCACACTAGTTCGCTCCTTCCATCCTGATGAATTGTGCATATGGCTTGTGTGTCTCTAAATCTAAGCGTAGACTCTTGGTATCACTAGGAGTTAGTTGTTAGTTTTGATAATGCTGACGGCTATTTACTTATGAGAAGTTCGCATCACAATGTAGAGTAATCAAAATATCGGTTGATTAAGCTTGATGACTGTTCAGAACAAAAGTAAACAAAATAATACGTAGCCCTACAAATAAAGTAATCACATGAAAAGTATACAGTGCTACACGACCCCGCTGCCTACAACGACTTAAAATCTTTACAAAACCAGGTGTCACATGACGATTTGAAAGGGCTTATCAAAACATTATTCAAAGGTGTGCGGTGTGAAAATAGGGCGTCTAATAACGTACTACTTTGGCCCACGTGTGATGACACCCCTATCTTGGCCTAAATCTGCATAGTGTTGGCTTGAAGGGCCTTGGTGAGGGTCTGGTACTTGGCTCACGAAAGTGTATGTACCTCCGGGTAATCTTTTGTTGTGTTTATGGTTCTTATGGATGTAAGCTAACGTATTTTCAACCTCCGAGGAATGAAGAGAAGAGGTGTGTGTGTGTTTTAAGTGTCTTGTGTGTGAGGGTGTGTGTGTATGTATATCTGTTTGGCTGTGTAAGTGTCTGTTTGCGCAACCCTAATGCTCAAATAGGTGGACGGAATATAATGCAGTTTTTTGTTTTGGTTGTATAACTCTTCCTATGATAGCCGACTTCAAAAAATATTGTTTAACTCTGCCTTTCTTGACCTCTATTTGATTTCAAGTATTTTCAAATAAAAAACAGACTTTAAACATGAATTTGTTTTCGACAAATCGTTCATTTAGGTATTCGAAAGTTATGAAACATTCAGGGATGTTAATTATGTTTGAAATTATCAAGTTACGCGCATTCTACGTAAAAGCACGATCAATTGTCGATGCGTGGTATTTTGCACATTTCGTTAATTCAAGTCTTTCCGGGTTTATTATAAGCTTTTGCTGGTTGCCGACATGCCAAAAGTATGCAGTTATATTGTTAAACAATTATTATTCCAGCCCCAGGCAACGACATGGTTTTCTGCGTACTGTTGTACCGCTTTAGGGTAATGATATGGAAAACCAATAAACATGCCTGCACAATGCACATGTATGTATGTAGCTCCAGTACCAACAATTAATATGATTGTTTCCTACTGATTGAGAAGTAAGTTGTTTTCACTGGATTTTGACGCGATAATGGTAGCCTTCTTACCGTACAATTGTAAAACCAGTTTTCACATGTGAAAACAAGTAAATACAAAATTGGTCAAGCGCGGGTCGGACTCGCACTCGAAGGCTTCCGCACCATCGTCGTCTGTGCCTAAAGAGGCAAAACCTTCAATCTCATCGCCAGTCGTCTTTTGCTATTAAAAAATTTCAGGCGCTATTGCATTGAAATTGACTTAATACCCTTATTTAATTCTAAACACCCTTTTTTCCTGTATTTCAGTATTTGTTGTTGTTGCGGCAATAGAAATACACATTCTGTAAAACATTTCAACTCTCTAGCTATTAAGGTTCGTGCTGTAGGACCCAACGACGTACAGACGTACAGTAATAGGGTCCCATTTGGCACCCTTCGGGTACGGAACCCTAATAATACAGACTAGTAAAATATTCAAAGTAACTCAACATCAGTTATCATCACCATATAAGTAATAATCCGTCAAGTGCGAGTTGAACTCTCACAAGAAGAGTTCCGTACCATCATCAAGAAAAGGTGCAAAGAAAACACGTTTCTTGTATGTTGACCTTATTTTTTATCATTTGGCAAGAGACACATTCTGTGAACATAATAACTTTCTACCTATTACGGTCCGTGAGACAGAGCCCGCTCAGAACGGCCAGACCGGTTTAGTAATAGAGTCCCGTTTGGCATCCTTCTAGTACGGAACCCTAAAAAGTGTTAACACCACGCGAGTCTACCGATGACGGCCTCACGTCATTCATGTGTCAAACTTCCAAGTGTTTTTACGTGTTCAAAGTCAAAGATAATATAATATCTACTGTCCAAAGTGTTCAAAGGAAAAATCAACAACACATCGTTTTGCTCAACGTCTTTCAGCAGTTGCTAACACCGCCTTAGCCGTCGAGAACCCGCGTCAATCTAGTCTTATCCCTTAACCTTCATCGATTTGTTATGATTCAAAGCTCCTCTCTAGTGCTAGCCTGTAATCCCACTTTAAGTTATTGGCTTGAGTTGCGAGGGTTATTTTGCAAGGGAGCTATTTTCGGGCTTCTAGTGTATGTTAGACTTTTGTTAGATTGACGTCTAATTACGAGACTAGTGCTATTCTTCTCTAGAGACTACCTAGATTTAGGTTTTAATCAAATTTATAAAACATTAAGTTTTAATTGCTTTTAACCCCAACGTATTGCAAAGCTGACTTTAAAAGTTGACTTTTACTGTACAGAAAGTACCTACTACCTGTATTACAGTGTTTTTAAATCTAGTGCCAATTGAAATGATCATTACCCGAATTTACTATCTAAATTAAATTTCACCTCCCGCAGTTGTATCGCAAATGTTACGCCTATTCAACACACTTTTGCGACATCTCTTTGATATTACGGATGCAATAAGGCAATGGTAGTGATTCTGTTGGTGTCAAAACTAAAACTATTAATTTAGAAGTTGCAAGCGAGTTTCAAAATATAATCTATCATAGCTAGCTGAGCTGACACGAAATCTGACAGATCCCTAGTTTTCAAATAAGTTTGTTACTCTGGTTCATCGGCATCATGCAATTAGTGATCTTACTCTGCTGATACGCGTCCTACAACCAGTGAGAGCGACTTTGTCAGTTTCCAATGTTGAATGAAATCTTATCAATGCACGATGCACGTACCAAGTCAATGTTTCAACAGCTTAGTCCATACTATTCCCCAGTCCGATCCCGGTTTTTGTCTCCCTACATTACCAATTTTACGGATCGGCCAAGATCGGACTGTGGATGAAAATGGACTAAGCCGATTTAGTGAGGATAAGAATAAAGTTAGTTTCGGTGCCTGAAGAATCGCTGCCAATGCCACCTACCCTCCCAACATTACCGTATTTCCTAACGATAATGTAACTTCACAGTGAGTGTTACCCAACATTAATTCACGTTGTGCTTTAACGTAATGGTTTTGGTTTCGCTAATTGCGAGCTTGAACATATTGCGCGTTCCGCGTAGATCCGTTTACTGTATTTTATCATGGGCCCTATAGTTTGTGTAACTGCAGCATTTAAGTAATTACTATTGTATTCAGTTATTATATGTGTGCAGATAAGTATTACACAAGCGCTAACTAAACTACACTAAACTAACTTACTTACTTACTTATTTTATACTTTATTGCACAAAAAGAGAATACAGACACTTAATAATGAAAAAAAAAACATGTACAAAGGCGAGCTTATCTCTAATAAGAGATCTCTTCCAGCAAACCTAGGATGGACAGGATTAATTAACAAAAGATTAAACTCAAATTATTAGGTACTTTAATAAAGGTAAACGAGAACCTCAAAGTCAAAGGTTTCATACTGGCCATTTTTTACCGTTTTGTTAAGATATTACAAGCTCGAGTTTACGTGTAAGTTTGAATATTTTCATGGTACAGATTTGTTACCATCATCAATCCTCACTGCACGGAAGCTGCAGTCAAACAGATGAGTCGCATTAGAGTAAAAATCCATCCTCAATAAATTCAAACGAGTATTAACCCTTCAACGCCATCGAACTGTAGGTAATTTATTTACAAAGCTAGCCGTCCTCCAGCGATTTATTCTAAAAACCGCGCACCGAGGCTTGCAAAATGGCGTCTTCACAGCCAATATATTGCTTCCTCGCGTGTTGTCGTTACGGCCAGCTGTTACAGAACCTAGCCTACTTGTTTTTGCTACTGTTTTAGCGAATATTGCCGAAGTTTATTACTTTACCGGGAACTTTGGGGGTGTCATTGGGGTTACATTGTGTGCGGAAGCAAAATGGGTTGTGATTTACAATGGTACATTAAGTTGAGAATAGGTGGTAGGCGTTTTTATGCCAATAGGCAGGTCGTTCGGTTTAGTTTAGAACAACGAAACTAAAAATATACATACAACAGATAAAATAAATTCTAGTTCTTTCTACTACAATTCACCTGTAAGATTCAAATTAATGTTGGGAAAATAGGTGTACATCTGTACATGTTGTAAAATCCTGTCCATCCCAGGTTTGCTGGAAGAAATCTCTTAGTGCCGATCTCTCATTCCTCAGAT
This sequence comes from Argyresthia albistria, assembly GCA_963457715.1. Taxonomy (NCBI): domain Eukaryota; kingdom Metazoa; phylum Arthropoda; class Insecta; order Lepidoptera; family Argyresthiidae; genus Argyresthia; species Argyresthia albistria. The sequence continues at coordinate 1,617,067 of OY735269.1, forward strand.
AGCGATCATCTTTCTGTTTATCTAAGGCTTTTGACATTTCACACAAACATCTTACACGTGCTGGTGAAGTGTCAAAAAAAGTTTCTCTTGAGAGACTGGGCCTAAAAGATGTCTTCTTTACTTTAGTAAAGCTCGCCTCTGTCGTACTTGAAGATATATTTTTATGTGCCTGTCTTCTGATCTTTCGTTTTGTGAAATGAATTCAATATTTAGTGAATTCCAAAGCCAACACCACTAGCGGGCATCCTTCTATGTTTCTTCCTACTAAATAAATCCTGAGTCTGTATCCAGGTTCACTGCAGTCACATAAAACGTCTGACAAACTGAACAGCGCAGGATAAGAACCCGCTAGAACAAGAGTCGAGGAAATGTTTACATACACTGTACTCGAATTCCGTTAAGAGGTACTGTAGCTGTGCTTGTCTTGTTTACGCTAATTGTATACATTTGGACAAAGGTGAATTTACGTCACAGAATATATTTTAAATACCATTTTCCGATTCAAAGATCATCGGAAAGAAGAGAAGAGCAAGTTTATTTTTTTAAATGCGATTATTTCGAAGGCGATTTAACATAATGCAAAGGCCTGTTAAGGAGTGTGTTCGACTATACTTAAAGAAAACAATTTTGACTATGTAGAAATAATAAATACTTATTAGTTCGAAAATTATGGTAGATTAGAAACAGTTTCGCAGTAGCGGACTGTACCTTAGTGGGAATAGATTTTAGTAGACTTGTTTTCGTTTCTGGCGCCCGTGGCCTAAATGACTTGTGAAGAAAAGGGTAACGAGCTTTGCTAAAGGCTTTTCAGGGAAAACCTTATATGCTTGCCTTGAGTATGGAATAGTAGTAGTTAGTAATGTGGGAGAAATAACAAACGAGAATACACACCTTGTGTATAGTTTAAAGTTGACGTTGGTATACAGAGAAAAAATATTTTGGAGGCTTTTTGATTGGCACTTCAACAATAATTCTCATTTAAGATAAGCTTGCTTTCGTAGATTTAAAAGTGTTATTTATTTACTCAAGATTGAGATTGCCACTTGTAAGAACTAAATACGACATCTTGTAAATATATTCAACAAAGTGTTGGTCTCACGATAAAATCGATTGAATCGGGCAAAATCAGAAATCGTTCCCAGTCTTTATTGCGGCAAAAAATATCAGTCGCGATCAGAAACAATAAATATTCATTTGGCGTTCTTGGATTTACAGCACTCCTGGATTTGAATAATTGGCTGATTTTAATGCAGCTCAATTAATGCAATTGGTATAGCGATTTTATTTAGTTTTTTTTTCAACGACGAAGCAAATTATCACTGTCGAGTCGATGTTATGAATCAGTGTCGAAAAATTTAAATATCAGTGAACTCGAACGGAACGCCGTGTTCGAGATTCGATTATAGATAGTCATGTAATTGAGATATTTTCGAATATTTTCGAATTTAAACAAATTTAACGTACAGTATTACTCAACAGATAATTTCGATGACCTTAGAAGTTATTGGATAATTTTGATAACACCTAAACTAAGCATCAACAATAAAAAATGTGCTAAAAAGTAAGCTAAAAACTAGTTAGTAAGTAAGGATAAGTTGTACATACATTGTAAAATTATTAATTTACCAAGTTAAAATCTGTTTAATTTTTTTGAAACGATAAACCCTCCTAGTTTTTCTTTCAAAGTTATTAGAATTATATTTGTTGAATGACAATGTTCAGTAGGGCTGGGCTAGCTCTTTTGCCCATACCTATAATAATAATAATAAATTGTTTATTGCCGGACTACAATGTCCAATATAAAATAAAATAGCTTAGAATAATTACATTGATTAAAATAATTAATTAATCTAATAATAAGACAAACAAATTAGGATGTATTCACTGCTGCTGTCGTTCTTTGTGTTATACATAATGATGTCCAATCACGGTCAGACAGGGTAACCTAGCTCAAACTTTTATATTATTGTTAATGTACGGTCGCCTGCGCCTAAAAGTATACAAGCAGTATAACCGAGATACCTGGTCGTATACTTTTAGACGCAGGCGACCGTACGTGGAAATGTAAAAATATTTTTAAATATAAAAAACGTTTTTAGTGGAAAGAAATATCATTCAATTTCCAGTGACAGCAGGAACTCCAAGTAAATAATAAATAATTTCTATTTCGATAAATTATACTCGTGTTAATAGTAACTAGGTCGAGAACGGTTATTTGCAAATATTGGAAAATGTCTAGTTGACGCTCTGGTAAAATAAAAACTGTTTCCGTGAATTTCCAATGACCCGATCGCTCTCCGGACACTGCATTTTTATTTATTTAATCAGAGGAGAATATTTGCGTAATGGAAAAAAAAACCGGTAACAGAAAACGGTTTCTAAAAAACGTTATTTACATCGCGAAAACTTTATCCCCCAGTCGTGTTTAATATAACCGTTTCTGTTGAGAGCTGAATATTTCAACGCTGTTACTGAAAATTGTACCGGTTAAATGTTGAGGTAGCGTTTGAATGGCACATTGTGAGAATTTGTTTCAGCTGCGGTTACGGTCATGCTTGTTTTGTTTTTGTTGTAAAAGTACGTTGTCTAACGACAGCCTCGCCAAAATACTGAAATCTAATTAATGACGTAGTACAGTGATCCTAAATTTTTTATGATGATTGAAAAACATCATTAAAACATTTATATACAGGCATACACCTTGCTTTTGCCCCCACACTAGGATACCCTGTGTCGTGGGAACCAGAAACAGCGACACCACAAACATGTAAACTTCCAAGACCTGGTTTTTTTTTTGTCCCCAGCCGGGATTCGCCGCCGCCGCCCGGGTTGCACTTGCCGTTTATCTTTATTAATCTGTGCCCGGGGATAACTTGTATGACAATGACAGTTCAAAATGAGGTGATCTGGATCTGGGCGTCACTAGTGTCTATGAAAATTAGAAGATACTTTCGAGTTCGAGTAAAAGTTACTCTTTCGTTGGTAAAATCCAGCCTTAGAAAGTTTAAAAATATTGCGTTTGTTTTCAAAGATACAAAATAAGTGTACAGTGCCACCCATCTTATCTAGACAATGAGCGATGGCGCCACCATCCACTCCAATCCAAGTCTTTGAACAGCATACACCATGCATATAAACTGACAGCGAAGCAACGTTTTCATACATCCATTTGCAAAAAGCTATCTATCAATGGTTTTCACATTACTAGAGTACGATTTGAAAGTTTCTCTATGGAACTTATGTCAAAATTCACACTATCTATCTGCAGATTGAGGATAGATAGGATTTATTTATAGTCATTTATTGTACACTGACTTCCCTCTCTGTATCTGTTTTTTCCTGTCATGCCTAGGTTTGCTGGAAGAAATTTAGAGATAAGCTCGCCTTTGTACATACCTTTTTGTAAATGTTACGTGTTTTTTATGTTTTGTGCAATAAAGTATAAATGAGAAATGAGAAATGAGATAGGTTATTGAAAATGGCCGATAGTGGCTTCAGTAGCAAGCACCCGGTAGTACTGCTTTGGCCGATCTCTGGATAATTTTGGTGGCTATGTACAGGTCCACATACTTTGACAGACCAAGTAAACCACGTAAGGGGTTAAATGCCGTTAATTTAGATACAAAATCAAGATGTGTACCTATTTGATCAGATAATAAGGTCGAAATCAGACTTTACTATTTTAATATTCCTCACACACCCACACTTACTACACTACACATATCTTATTACCCATTACATAAATCATTGCTGCAAACCATTTCGAAGCTGAGATAATAGAGCTTCAATGTGACACACACACTTCAACACTTTTTGTACTGAAAAAAACTATAAAGTGTGATATCTCAGCCTCGAAACGATTTAGCTATTAACGGTGTAAATGAATTAGGTAACGCAAAATGAGAAACAACTTTGTTAGGGACATCATTCTGAGCAGTTTTCATTATGAAACCGATTTGGTCAAAGCAACTTTATTTTTCACTCTCATATTGCGTTAATTAATTTACACCTTGTATGTAAGTACATACTCCATTCCATAGTAAGATTAGCTTAATTTTAATTGCTCTTTCAAAATTTACAACTTTCATGATTGGCCGCCACAACTCAAAATCGACAAAACTCTAAGGAAACGTCAAAACGACGCCAACTACTCGAAGCCCTTTGGAATCGGAATTAATCTACGATACGAGTATGGTGGTCTTAGAAAAAGTAGAAGATACTCTCGAGTAAAAAGTTACTGTTCGTTGGTAAACCTCGCGTCAGTGTGTACATAAAGGGGTGGAAGCCCCTTGTGATTTTTTTGAAAATTTTCACCTTTTGAGGCCTACAACCTAAACCTCGCCCTCAGTCGAAGCTTCATCGTGGATTGCTTTGTATAAGCATTTTTTATAGTCAATGTCTTCAATATGGTTTCGTTTGTTTCGTAATTTTCCATTCAGCTTTTTGAAATTCTAAAATTCGGGCCCACATAAATAGATGCGCATAGTTATGATTGAAACATACATCCGGCGTCGCCCCCGTATCCGGAGGGTGCATATCAAATCAGTCAGCGTGTGTCTCTGCCAACTGCTGTGATACAGCCTGCATTGCAGATTGGAATGTGCAATATTATTAAGCAAATCTGCGTGTATTGTTTTGCAATTAAATTCGGGGATTGCTCACATGAGTTCCGAGCAACATGTCAGTAGCTTAAATGTTACAAAATACACGTTTTGTATATAGAGCTGAATATTTTAGACAGAGGATGAACATCGTGAATGTATGCAATGGTAGGTGAGGTGAAATTCATCAATCAATTCTAATACATGCAAAAGGTTTGTTAATCATATTCGCTTAAATATGGGTCCATAGTCATATTCGCTTAAATATGCTGTGCCATACACGTATGAATTGTAATGGAGAAGTATTTCTAACAAGCCATTTGCAGTATTTCAATATTATTACAGAACAGGGCCAGTGGCATGATTTTCGCGCCTTTGATATACGGATATCGAGATCTATATTGACAGATTCCCATACAAAATAAATCGAATGCGCGAGAATCATGCCACAGTAACCTCGTAGAACATAAAATTTTATCACAAAGTTATCACAAAATTATATTTTATGAAAAGCTGAGAATACCCTGAATTTTTATCTCACATTCGATTTACAGTTGTCCGAATACCAGAGTCTAAGTACGAGTATATTACTCCTATTACTACTTATTCGATTTAGCTGCATCAGATACATGCAGTCTCCTATCAGAGCTGCCATTTTATATTTCCCTTTCGTCTTCGTCGTTCAGAGTCCTACGCCGTTGAGTTACGGGGTATTTTGCTGGTGCAATTCTGAGGTTGTGGGTCTATAATACGATGTAATTGAATAGCAAGGCGACTGGCGTCGGTAGCACGTGCATGCCCTCTAGGGAATCGGTCGACAGTGTTTTGTTTATCTATTTTTAATAATGCTTGCGGTGTAATCAGATGTGCTGTTTGTTTGGGAATGGTTTGGCACTTGCAATTGGTAGTTTGATTTTAGGATGCATTCATTAGATCTGTTAGTGTTTTAATAAGGTATTCTCAGCAATGTTATGCCCGTTATACACTCTCACGTGACACATACCGAGGCTGAAGTACAGTACATTGCATTTTGCTGACTATTTATTTCTGATATTTGGTAGTCTGGAAAACGCAATGTACATTAGCCTGAAGATGTCTCACGTCTCACGTGAGAGTTTATTGTGGGCAACTTGGGTCATTGGCCTATCTCAAAATGTCGTTATGTAAGAGCACTGCTATAACAATATCAAAGACACAATTGTGTGCCATATAAAATAACTGCTTTAGATATTGTCCCACGCCAATATTGTTATACAATTCAGGTTGAGTTAGGGTACCTACAAAATATGGAGGTAGGTTGCCTCGGAATCGTCACATTGGGATGGGACATATGGTGCGCTATAATCGTAAAATTTTATCGTCTTCGATGCTGAAGTGATATGTGAAACAATATGAGTTATGGGAACATAACCGACGGAGTCCTGGCGAGCGTCCAGAGCAAGCGGCGTTCTACAATCGAGTCTGCAACTCTATAAAAGATGGATTTTCACCGTTAGTGTCTACAACTGCTTCTACAGACTCACAAACCTGACTTCCACTGTTTTAATATTTTAAATATCAATATAGTCTTAGACTTAAGTTAAGACTCTAAGTGGTGTCTATATACCTCTTAACCAACTTCAAAGATAAATAACTTTGTTTTTTGTCCGAACAAGCCAAAAGGGGAGCGAGCGAATTTTAGTTTCGACAAAAATGCTTTCGTAGGCATGTCTGTCTACAGCTCACAGAGCCACTAAGTAGTATTTTAATGTGTTTACTATAATGCCGGCCTTCCACTGCGAGCGGAATGGACTTAGTACGGAGTCCGCTTAACTCGCAATGGCGAACTGCATTTATGTGCTTCCACTGAAAGAGATTCGCTGGCTCCACTTCCGCTCATTTCCCTTTTTAGTGGAAGGAAGGACAACACTATCTCACCCAATTAGAGGTCACTGCATCTCCAGCCTCTCGGTCTATTAAGTTTCCTTTCTATCATCTGTTTTGTTCTTCTCCATCTTTTCCCGTTTTTTCTCTTAGCCTAGAGACGCCTGCTCGTGTATATTCATAATATTGAATATAACAGCCAGTACAAATTATAAACTTCCTCACCTAAGTCAATATCGCTCAAGTAAACAGAGAAGTTTTCAGTGTTTGTGAGTACCCACCTTGGTCAAAGAATAAAGTGGCAGAATAGGCACTACAATAGGCATTGCTTCTATGGCCCACACTAGCTGTGCAGTGGGAACTAGAAACTGCGAACTTCTCAAACACGTCAAAATTGAAACACCATAGACTCAGACCAAAAGATACATACCTGGTGCCTGAAGAGCCGGGAACGCAGCAAAATCGATGCGTTCGAAATGTGGTGCTGGAGAAGACTACTCAGAATTCCGTGGACCGCCGTGAGAACCAAACGTGTCAATTCTGAGTGAACTGAAGATCACAAAACGGCTCTGACCATTTGCCGGGAAAGAACCCTAAGCTTCTTCGGTCACATAATGCGTTCATCAGGCACCGACTAAAGAAGCACATTATAATGGGTCAAATGGAAGGCAAACGCGCCAGAGGACGTGCTCCAACTAGATAGTCCGACGATTAGAGAGACGACAGGGGGTACGCTACACAGCGCGTACCATACTACGCAGAACCGTCAGCAATGGAGGAGAGCATGTGGTCACGATCCTCAGCATTGAGGTACAAACAAAGAAAGAAGAAGACTCAGGCCTTGATTTAACCCAGGACCATTCAGGGAGTGGCGTACAGGAATGGCATGGAGATGGCTATAGCGAGGCGCAAAAATCCAGTTTTGGCTTCTTGACGGGGTGGTGCCGACACCTGTTCTGTATTTTATTTTTCTCTGTCCATCCTGGGTTTGCTGAAAGAGATCTCTTTTTAGAGATAAGTTTGCCTTTGTAAATTACATCTCTGTACTTTCTGTGTTTTGTCTTTTATGTGCAATAAATATATACGAAAATATAACGCCCTGCGACGTCTCAGCCACAGAGGTCGTCCACTACAGCTAATGTTCGACAAAGGAGCTTGAGACGATATCGTCAATTGTATCCCTTGAAACTTCTACATACGCCTGAAGCTCTTCTCTTAACCTCGACTATCTCAGTTCGCGGACTAAACTCCAGCTCTACCCGTAAGACAAATGTTTAATTTCACTGTTACATTGAAACATTGAAACTTTATTGGTACTTGTTACTATTGATTTCCGTACGGTGCTGATTATATTAGAATAACTGTTTTGTTCGTTATATAACAGAAAGGGGTGTACAAGCCGAAAGAGGGTTGTTAGGGATATCATTCTGAACAGTTTTCACTATGGGACCAACTTGATCAGAAATGAAATGAAATGAAATATATTTATTGTATTGTATCTTATTTCATAATTATAATTGAGCAACCTTATTTTTATTAACTTAGTACATTTCGGGCCTAGCGCTCAGCTGATCTGTATGGTGGAGTGAAAAATAAAGTTACTCTGATCAAGTCGGTCCCATAGTGAAAGTGGTTCAGATCAGAATGATGTCCCTAACAACCCTCTTTCGGCATGTACGCCCCTATCGGTTACAACCTGTATAATAGTTGAATCTACCTGTGATATACAGGGTTTAACTGAAAGGTGTAGTCATATTTTAGGGGGTTGTTAGCGACGCTATGACTACTTTCTATTACACCCTGTATATTGGGTTGATTACTGGGCAGAGAGTCCGTTATTTCATCATTTTAATCTGAATTCTACGAAGAAATATAAGTTACGAACTTATAACTGAAAATACATTTTTTATTTTTACGGGCTCTTTACACACTTGATAAATGTAATCAAATATCGCTGACTGCAAAGCTTCCACCGAAAACAAAAAAGGTGTTGTATAGCAAATATACCTAAAGCTTTTGGGGCATAAAATGGTATTAAATCCCCGTCCTGTTTACTAGTTTGTTTAGTTAACATGCACCATTTGAGTTAGCGGCAGCCAGACACCATTTTATTTGTCTCTCTAAAACATCCGGAGTTTTCGACTGGGTACCGTTTTAATCGCGAATTACTCAGGGGAGCACGCTTGCTGGAAGTGTTAACTAAAATTTGCATAGTTCGACGGAACTTGCACGTCTCCGCGACAGTTTGGGAAGCGGTGGAAACCGCGCAATGCAAATAATGAACTTAGTGTACCGGCGGCGCCATTTAGTGATAACAGTGTTTTAAAAGGATTACCATAATCTTTACAACCTTTGTGGTCTAGTGGGGTTCACGCTTGCTTCTCACACAGGAGATGCAGGTTCGGCTTTATCGGACGTTCCATGTGTCGGATGACAATCTCGCTGCTACGTGAAATCGACCCACGAACGGTGTTACGCAGGCTGTAAATAGCGCTGCAAGCGTGTAGAATCTGCTACGATCGTTGTTACGGCACGCTGCAAATAGCGTTGTAAGCGTTACGAATCTTCTACGAGTGTCGATTTCACGAATTTTTATCACACGAATGATATTCACACGAATGATGCATAATGCGTCATTCGTGTGACCTGAAATCGACCCGTAAAGGCCTGCTAGCAGGCTTTATATAGTTACCAGCTCGGTTATTTACATGGATGGCTTCGACATTGTTACCGTTGTGTTATTTTATTGCTTTGTCGACATAGTAGGGCTTGGATTATCGCTCTCTCTCTGATATATCTCGGGTTTAAAGTAGTATTTACCTGTGTACTGTAGCTTTCTGTTTTTATGAAACTGTAGCAGTTTACTTGCCGAAGCAGACACACCTATTCTATTTTATAAAGTGTTTCTGAAACTGGCGAGCGGAAAAATTATTAGAAAATTCTAGATCGGGTATCTATCCGATTGGGACTTTTGTACATTACTTTATTATTATTATTTTATTATTATTAGCCTATAGCATCCCACTGCTGGGCAAAGGCCTCTCTTGTACATTACTTACTGTAAAAAAATGTTTTGGGCCCAAAACATTTGGCTCTCAAACCCAAGTGACGACCCTTGTAATAGTAGAGTGAAGTCGCATCGCGTGTCCCCCGCTTACGTGGTCTAATCTTGACTTTCTGAACAGGTAATTTCACAATACAATACATACCTACCAACGAGTTACTATTCTCGACCAAACCATTTTTGGCGCGTCATGTCATTCGCAACGCTCGACGTTTAGCCACTACCTATTTTGAGGCTCATCGTCTTTACGATTCAACATAATGGCAGGCCTCCGTCACTGAATGTACTCGCGCGCTATAATTACCTACCGCCCGCCCGAGCTCTCGGGCAGCCCGGCTATGGCCCGGCTGCCCAAGTCAGTATGGTTGTCGCAAGCCAAGCGCACGCACGTTTTGAACTGTGTTCGTTCGTATCGTACGAGTATCTGCGATGCGAGGCAGCCCTCCGATTAGTGTGAGATCGCGCGGTGCGAGGCGATCACAACTGTACGCTTGAGCATTTAGGCACATTTTAGCATGCAGCGGTTGCTGACGCGACGGAGTAGGAGATATAGCAGTAGATATTGGAAATTTCCTACTGAGTGAAGTATCTGTTACGTAGTAACTATTTAGTAATCTGTGATAATGGGCACAATTCGTAAAAATATGTACCTATTTGTTTCGGACGTTTCCGTGTTATGGAAATAAAAATAAATAAATAAAATAAATAAATAAATGGATGACACATTATGCTAAACCGTCTGCTGACGCTACTCCGCGGTAGTTCCTAAAGCTGTGTTAGAGGTCCTATTAGGGCAGCTTGACAACTTCTGACAGTCGGTCGGTCGGGTTCGCCACTACTCCAACACCCATCCATCAACCCGCACTGAGCCAGCGTGGTTGAGTATGGCTCAAACTTACTCGTATCTAGGTAAAGCTCTGTGCCCCTCTGTGGATTCACCCTTTCAGACTAGAGATTGTCATTCTCCTGGCCGAAAAGGAAGCAAAAATGACATTAAAATTAGGGGAAATTAAGTTCTCATCCCCTTGCAATAGTCATACACTATATAGTGCTTCTGCGAGTCGTAGAGTTGGGCTCAATTTACTTTTTAGTTTCACAAATATGCAGAAAGAACTCCAGCTTGCCGTCATTAAACGAGGGTAAGCGGATCCGACACACGGCTACCATTTTATGGCCAATATAAAATTTATAATTCCACCGCTCAGCACGTTTTAAGCCTACGTCCTTTGTTTTATGTAAGTACAGGACGGTGGGGGACCGAAACCTTGGTACAGGCCAGGGAGCACTTATCCAGTGGAGAGCGCATAGATACATTTTCCTTTGAAACACAACTCACCAATTTACGGGCGGCGGGGGACGAGGTAAGGGAGCTGTGATTGGTCAGCCACTGCGAAACTGTCTAGCGGCCCGTCATCGTAGGTTGCGTATGTGAACGTTTGTTGAATACAACCAATTTAGCCGCATTCCCCGCAGGAGCAGTCAATTGGATATATAGTATCTGGTACAGACCTACCAAGTTATCTTTGAAATGTCAGAATAGGCTTGTGGCCTAGGTAATCCAATAAATCTAGTAACAAGTCTTAAGTTGAAGCATTATGTACAAAATGGCTTCACATTCTCAGAATTGTATATTTCCAGCAGATATATTTTATAAAGTCAATTTTGTGCAAAAAAAAAAGACAGCATTTGATGGCACTTTTACATGACGTCATTCTGTTACTATTTCATAGAACTCAGGAACAAAAGTTCCGTTTTGACAGTTCATAAAAAGTATCTTTTTTGACTTGACAGGCTACAAGCGTATTCAGAACTGCGACCGCCATCTTTGAAACGCCATATTCTATGCACGGATGAAACTCCCAAATATGCCAATACTACACAGCCACTACCGATACTCATCTGTTCACTAAAACAGGTCTATAATAATTATTAGAAATAGGCAATTTTTATTATATATTCGGTCTCTTCTATGTGATTTCGGTATATTGACGACCTCTTTCCCCGAGAGGTCCCGGATTCTAATCCCGGCTGGGGAAGAAGAAAAAAGAAACCCCATGTCTTATTTATGTTTACACGTTTGTGATGCCGCAGTTACTGGTACGACACCGGGTTCCAGGTTAAACATGCAGACTCGAGATCTCTGTTACAGATTTACAGGCGCGTATAAGTTATTTCGTAATTTCTTTATTGTACTCACATGACAGTAAAAATAGCTATAAGTATAAGTGTTTGTCATCCAATGCTAATTTGCCCCAAGTTTGACTGTACCTTTTGTAATTTGAGAATACCTACATAGTTATGCTCGGCAGTTTCAGTTTCATGCTCCATGTTTCAGGAAATATAATTTTATTATCATTCCATACCTTCGCCTTTGTTATTCTTGAAATTATTATATCGTAACCTCTGTATTGTGTGCGTGTCATTTTATAACATTACAGCCTGCTCGTAAAGATAACAGTAGGCATGTAATGTAATGAAACTTGCTTGGTGTGCTTTCTTAGGGGTTAAATTGGGTATTTTATTACAAAATAATGCTTTTTTCCTACCGTACGTACATTAGGGTTATCTCACGCTAGTATGTACGACACAATAAGGTTTAATGATAGGCAATTAGAGATAGGAAGTTACCTCTTTGTTTCAAAGCGAGTATTGTTACTGAACTGGATCTTAATTCGTTTAATTATATTCTGTAATAATTATTGTCTATAGATACTGAAAACTCGACACCAGTTACAGGGCCAAAGGTGACAGATAGAACTATTATAGTCGTCCAACAATCTTTTGGCGTGTGAGAGACGTTAACAGGGGGCGTCACTTCTACGCAACCTCATGCAATGATCCCCGGGGGCAATTCTGGCGCTATCGAGATCATCTCCATAGGACAGATATCGGTTTTAATACCTCACACTTCCATCGAAAACGACGTCAATTCATATTTATTTCGACCGAAATTAGGTCGAGATATCTCGGTTGATCGTAAGGCGGTTCGTGTGAAAAGCTTTTTTGGCTTTCGACGGAGATTCAGTATTCAAAATCGATATTTCGACCATGGAGATGATCTTGATAGCACGAGAATCGGGGGCCTGTCAAAAATCGTTAAGAGCTTATTACATTACGCTGTCGGCAGGGCACGATTTGTATCGACGTCTCACTCATGATGGAACGACTAGAAAGAGACAGTGAGTGAGACAGGGCCCTGCCGACAGCGTAGTCTAATAGGCCCATTAGATTCGACGGCAAAAGATCTCTGGACAGCTCTATATAGGTTTCCTCAGTGAGTGTTCTCTTGTCAAGTAAGCACATTGGCTGCCCAATATACGCATTCCTCATGTCTCCCATTCTGTAGTATAGTTACAGAGTACTATTATCTCTTCTGTGGTATAGTATCATCTGTTTCGAAATACGTTTGATACTTGAATTGTTTGTCTCCTGTTTATTCTTCATTAACGAGTATTAAGGTCAATAATCATTGGAAAAATATATACTAAAGTACATATTCCTATGCCATAATGGTCGAAAAATACTATTTGTTTGTTATTTATAATGTTTGTACCATAAAAACTTGGACGACAACTTTTGAATTTATTGGCGCTTCGTGTAAAAAACTTTTCGTTGTCGCACCCAGACATTCTCAATGTGTAGTCGGAGAGGTCTCTGATACGCGTTGGCACTGGCTGGGAGACATTTTAGTTTAGACGGAAGTGTAAAAGTGCCTACCTAATTTACCTAGGATGGTAATTAAATAAGCATTGCGTTATCTTCATGGTACCTGTATCGTTATCTACATGGTATCTACATGGTATTCTGTTATTTGAAGGAAATCACTGATTTTGACAATGGGCTTATAAGTATGAGATTTAGATGTGTGTGGTCTTTATTGATTTAGACCATAATATAAAAAGAGTAAACTGAACAGAAACATTATGTACAAATTCTTTTGGTTTTGTTCCTTATTACGAGGTTATACAGGGTGACATTTAATTAGCTGACCATATTTTGGGGAATGATTATACCCATCATTATGAAGAACTTTCCCCAAGGAACATAGGGTCGCAAACGAAAAAATTTTTGGGTCTCCCAAGTAACTTAAAATCAGCTGATCGGGGCAATGTACTGGGGGACGAAAAATTTTTTTCGTTTGCGACTATATGTTTTATGGGGAAAGTTGTTCATAATGATGGGTACTATCATTCCCCAAAATATGGTCAGCTAATTAAATGTCACCCTGTATAGGAACTCGATATCCGATTATCGCGGAATTCACTTTTTGGAAACCACAGTCGCCGAAAGAGCCGAAAGTTTTGCTACTGTTGTAAACGTATAAGAATGATTTATACGAGTTGAAAAAAAACTTGTATGTAACTCGTGTTTTGATTCAGCTCAACATGTAATTTTCTTTCACACAGTCACGTGCATTGTACTGTATACGATGAATAATTGCATAAATGTGCAAAGCTCTTTATCAACAAAACATATGTACATTATATCTTTCAGAGCTGAGAGCGTTTTATTAAAAGGGCCATAATAAATATACAGAACCGTCAGTTTACTTGTTGATGCATCTCAGTTCAGACACTATTTCTCAAACCCGTAAGTCGATCAATTCACAAACAAATCGCCCAGGGCGAATGAACCAGGCAACTCAAACCCAACTGTGACTATAAAGCCTTTAGGAGTGTTTTTTTTTTCATAAAGTAACAAATTATTGTACATCTTCAAACCTTGCCGGTTCAAACCTCCAAAGTTGTAACCTGAAAACCAAGAAAAAGAAGATAACGCCACGCCTTTTACCAAACAGGAGCAGAGGCAAAAAAAACCTGGTTATGCCAATTTTTGACAACCCAATATGCGTGACAGGGGAAAACCCCATCGCCGCAACGCATTGTAGCTTGTTCGTTTATGAAATGCCTGCAGCATATGTGGAGAGCAATGCCGAGGCAATTCGTCAGCATTGCGGTTAAGGGCCCTCTCCGCCGCCGCCCGGCGTCGTTTCTAGGCATTTGAGCGTACCCACACAACAACCGGTGCGCTCATGCACACATGCAAAGCCGCACAGTGGGACAAAAACAACCGCAGCCCGCGACTTTTGCAGAAAGATGTGCAGAGGAGAACAATTATTATTATTATTATTTAAACACGCAGTGTTGTTTATTGATTATTGTCATTGTACCTATTGTATGTCACATATGTTGCGATTACTTTTTGTCTGGCATTTCTTGCCAAAGTATATCTAATTATCTACATATCATTATTCATACTTTTGACAGAGTTGATATCTTACCTACGTTATGTTTAAAATTTAAACAACATTAAAACATTTAAACTACGATTTTAAAAAAAGTTTAAATATTTAATGTAGATTACCATTTAGACAGGTGTCAATATTTAGACAGATGTCACAATGAAAGGTCTGATGATTTTGGCTGTCAAACTAAAAACTGTCATATCTCGGAAACTGCTGATCCTAGACCTCAGAACAATAACTAAAGCACCCTAGACCACCGGTTGGTATCGAGATGTGACAGCTCTCGGCGAGATCTCAATTTCTGATGACAGCTGTCAAACTAAAAACAGTCATATCTAGTAAACTAGTGACCCTAGCTGGACCAAAACGGTTTGTATGGAGATGTAGAGCTGGCAATCGATTGATATTTTAATAACATACAAGAAATATTCTTTGACAAAATGTTTGTATTGTAAATAATAGCGTTTCTGAGATAATTCAGTTTTAATATGTAATTAGATGGCTACGACATTTTGTCAAAGAATATTTGTTGTTTTTAAACTGTCCTCTTGCTCCGACGTCTTTTGTTCTTCATTGTAAGTTTGTTCGGCCTATGTCCATAAGAGAGTATACCGATTACATCCTCAATCGATAGACATATGTTTTATAGGTACAACGCAGTAATGTTAGGTTTGCTGGAAGAAATCTCTTAATAGAGATAAGCTCGCCTTTGTCATGTGTTGTCCACTTTCAATTGTAAAATGTGTTATTTTGTGCAATAAAGTATAAAGTAATGTTAGATGCGTTTATGGTAAACTAACTACACCAATTTAGTTTAGTGTACCAATCTTACCTTAGAAATAAGTTTTCTATTTTGATTTCTGAAACTAATTAAAAGCATATTTTATACATAAGTAAAATTTATTCACTACGCTTATAAAAACACAAAATAATACACAATCACTAATAAAAAAACAAATTGCCTGTAAAGTCGGTATACGGGCGAAAGTTTTACGTGACAACGACTTTGAGTGGTAAAATAATTTTAATGTGAATATTCATTCGTATAGTAGGAATAAGGATGAAATAATAGTAACAATTTAAAACATTTATTTATACAAAGAATTATATTTAAAACTCTCTCGCTCTGTCTCTCTCGCTCTTAGGCGGGCTAACTGTGCTCGAGTGGAAGGGACGCTTTCCTTTCACTTTTTATGTCTGTCTCTCTCGCTCTTAGGCGGGCTAACCATGCCCGAGTGGAAGGGACGCGTGCCTCTCACTCGCTCTCATTGTGAGCGCATAACGTGAGCGGAGCGTAACGCAGTTTCTTGAAGTGTCACCCGGCAAACCAATTTATAAGACGTTGTCACGTCAATAACACACAGGAACACAACAAAACATACTAACTCAATAACTACATGGCTAAACAGGAGTACACAATATAATATAACATAACATAAAATAGTGTAACGCCTTTTCCCGTACACATATATATATTATACGTGTATAATGTGTAAGAACTCAAATTAGTGATCACTCCCCCTCTCTCATACAAAAACTGTCAACCTAAGACTAGAAGAGAAGAATGTTTTTATACTGCTCAACCGGTTGAAACGAAATTTACAATAATCGGTTAAGTGCGGGTCGGTATCGCACACGAAGGGTACCGTACCATCGTACAACAAATCAAAAGCACTCAAAACAATAAAAAAATAAACAAAAAGAAAATTTAAAAAGTTTATGCCTTCACGAGATTTGAACCGACGACCTCCAGATTGAGAGTCTACATCATACCGCACCGGCTAACCACAACCATGTGGGTTGACCCGAAATATGCTATCATATTTAAATGTGTAGTATATTGTGTCTATGACATGGTTGCTATGACAATAAATAAACAGTTTCAGTCAAGATCTCCATTTTGAAATGCGTAAGTGTATCTAAACACGTCTCTTGTATCGGGGCCCCCTTTAATTTGCAATATCTCTCGTATTTCAGTATTTGTGGTTGGTGCGGCAACAGATATACACATTCTGTGAAAATTTCAGCTTTCTAGCTATTACGGTTCGTGCAGACGGACCCGGTGACAGACAGGACGGACGGACGGACGGACGGACGGACAGACGGACAGACGGACAGCGAAGTCTCAGTAATAGGGTCCCGTTTGGCACCCTTCGGGTACGGTACCCTAAAAAACTGGTTTTTACAAAAACACATAAGTAGGTACGCACTGCAATTCGTATAACCACGCTATCGATATAATCACTATAGGCTGAGCAGTATAAAATATGTGACTTGCTTCTCAGAAAAAGCGAAATAAGTGTTTAATATTAAGAAAGTACCTACAATACCAATTGCCAGATAGGGGTAGTTGTAGATAATGGGGGCTATTTGGGAGGTGTCAAAACCACTAAACTAGAACTAAAGGCACTAAACTGACAACCTTCAAATCCGACAGTTCTTGGGCGGTGGCCACAGATTCCATTTTAAAACACACCATTTTAATTAGTTTAGTTAGTATAGTTCATGTTGCCTCCCAAATCGCAGGCAATATGTATTTGTATAAATTTATTTTATGGTAAATTATAATATTTTCAATACTTAAACAAATAAGCTCAGACCAAAGTAAGTATATCATGCTACTTGCACAAAAATCATTTTGACATGTCAAAATGCTTGGTTACCAGATCTCTTACGAGGTCTTTGTCTATAGTAGACCTCGTCGGATTTTCTTTTCCCCATTTTTCCTAAAACAGACAAAAAAATCATAACAACGACTTCATGATAAGTCACATAATATAAAATTTCAATTACGTAGTATGTTCCAATTTAACTTACGGACCGCTGTGCGGCAGTGTTTTGTGTCGATACACAAATTCTGCGATCTATTGTTTTTGACACAAAGCGACGTGCTCTCACTCCGAAGGCCCGCGGCCGACTGAAGCTGACAGGACTCACCGCATCGGTGCCGCGAATTTGTATAGGAATTTCAATCGGAGAAATTTGATTAATTTATATTTAATTATCTTCAAACTTCTAAGTAAAATAACTTATGAAATATTATTAACAGGTCTTTTATCTTTGTAGACACCTAAACAAATCCGGGCCAGTGTATGGGAAAGGTATGAAATATGTGAAGACGCTAAATGCTGTTTTTTGGGATATTTACGGTTTTAGTACAACTTTAGCAATTATTTTCGAAGTGATCATTGATTTAAAACTTGATTTGAATGTGCTTACTAATAGAACAGTTCTTTGTTATTCTTTGTATTTTTTTATAGGAGATAACAGTAACATTTCTTTAACAAATTTCTGAAATTACCAGAGGATGTTTTCATATGTTACAACCTTAACCGGCGCCCGTTCGACGCTGCGTCAGAACCCGGACCCCGATAGGGGGGGTCTGTCATATGGGGCTGAGAACCTCACAGAACTATATATTACTTACATATAAATGTGCGAGAATGGTGGCTTCCGGATGAGGGCTATTTCACTGTGGAACGCGCTTCCCTGCGCCATCGGGGTTCAGGGACAGTCCAACACTCTTTATTTTCAGAAATTGGTTGAAGCAGCATTATGTCAGGTATTTAAATATTTATTACTTTATTTATATTAGGTTTATATATAAATATATATGATATTCATGTTCTTCATTATGTAGTATATTCAGTACACTAGTAATATGATTAATTTATTTTAATTATTCGTTCACTTGTTGAGCACATAGGCCATGCCATTGACCTGTTCTGTATTTCAATATTTTCTTTCCATCCTAGGTTTGCTGGAAGAGATCTCTTTTTAGAGATAAGCTTGCCTTTGTACATTCCTTGTCTGTACTTATCTTTTTGTGTTTTGTCTTTTATGTGGAATAAATATACGAAATGTGCGTCTAGGATTACTCTATGCACCTGAAGGGTGGCGTGAGAGTCGTTCATTGGTATTGCCAGTAAGAACATTGACGACAAAATGGCTACCCATCAAATTAGTTCGACTTCTCACCGCGCGCATCTATAACGCAGTCTTTATGCCCGCAGAACTGCCCCAGAATTTAAAAAAAAAATACTTATAAGTATAATTTTTATACAGGTTTTCTAATTGACATTGCAGATATAACTTTGATTTTAAATGTATTTCGTTTCCGTCCTTGCCAAAAACCCCCTGTAACATGTATAAATGTTACATGTAGATCTAAAAATACTAGAGACTTGTTTACCAAAACCCCTTAATATCCTGTGCTCGACCTGGCAGAAAATCCCTATTTTGTGAAGAATATTATTGTGTCATTTACGTGAACACCCTGTAGCTTCGGTGAGTATGGAGAATATACAGGGGGTTTGACGATGAACGTTATGGCATGTGCAAAGGGGGTGAGTCAACATGATTATGGCTGTATTTATAATTGAGCTTGAGTCATGTAGGTAAAGTAAATACATGGACGTGGCTGCCATGAAAATTAGAATCGTAAATTTTTATT
Organism: Argyresthia albistria; assembly: GCA_963457715.1. Classification (NCBI taxonomy): domain Eukaryota; kingdom Metazoa; phylum Arthropoda; class Insecta; order Lepidoptera; family Argyresthiidae; genus Argyresthia; species Argyresthia albistria. The sequence goes on from OY735269.1 coordinate 1,636,293, forward strand.
GATATTTACACAATACTTCATTGCTTTTTTCGTATATTCATAACAATCCCTCGTACTTATGCAGTGCAATATAGACGGTAAATTTTAATTCATTTTGTGCCTGACAATAACTTTCCTGGTATACTATAGGTCACAAACGAAAAAAATACTACTTTCAGTACCCTCACCTCATCAGCTGATTGCAAGTTACTATAAGATTAACATATATTTTTTTCGTTTGCTACCATGTGGATGTTTTTGGGGGAAGTCGTTTTTAAGGGTACTAACTATCATTCACCAAAAGGAACTTTGATAGAATATCAATTTGTCGATCATCGTGATAAAAAATAATTACGAATCTATCATCATATTCAATGAATGGGCTTGATACAGGAATTTTGTACAGGATACATACGTACAAAGATTGTCAAGTCTAGCCTTCTGAAAAAAAGGAATATTGAATAACAGGCTTAACCAGTCATCTGTGGGTAGTTGTAAAAATGGCCCGCGATTTTTAACCTTATAACTTTGTAATAATTGCGTCTCTATCACCCCGCAAAGGGCGCATGAGACGATATGGTGTTGTTATACGTAGATAAATCCTTCAAAAGGTCGCAACTGAATTCAGAATTTAAAAACATTAGCTCTTTTTACACGCAGACAGCCATGAAAAATATCTGTTTTAAATGCCAGCGCGGTAATTGTCAGTGATAATTGGTTTTGGTCGTAACTAAAACTGTGCAGCTCAGCACTTTTCGCGAGGGCTTCTCCCTAACACTTTGCAAAGAGGGTCCTGCTTATTTATATGCTAATGCAGCTCGCGTGAAAACGCCAACGACTTAGACGATGCACCTGTTCAATTATATGAGAGCAGCATTCTCTCTTGTGAAACTCTGGAAAATATGAGAAACTTTACCTTGCTTGAAGCCCCGTTCTCATTTTGTAATTTGTGCCCGGGCTTATGAAAAGATGCGATATTTCTGAATTCACCTGTATTTCCGAAGGGCACGAAATATCTTACCTTTCAGCGATTACTCTTAGTGCCATTACTGCGGCCCGTGTCTCCCCCAAAGCATTAGTATTCATGGAAGTCACTCGATTGAGAAAAAGAATTTCGCACCCCAGTTCGATCTTGACGAGAAAATGGACTATGCTGAGTGGTTGCCATTTCCTCTTTTCCCTTATTTTTACTCCAACAACTTAATGGGGTCGTAAAGAATGGGCTGGCATTTCATTACAATGTATTAACTTTATCTGGGTTGAGTGTACGATTAGGACTCTCGCGGTCCCATTGTTTTTGCGACTGTTGTTTTAATTCGCGTTCTTTTGTTTCTGCTCTTACTTCGGTATTAACATTTTAGAAATTAACAAGTCAAAGCTCCAGATTCACTGAAAAACTTAACATAATTTCCAAGAAAGTGAGCAATGTTCATTTGAATTTCAAGTTGATTCATACTAAAGCATCAGCTTTTCGAGCAAGTAATCTAACTGCCTGCGTTCGCCTCGCACAGTTAAAACTAACACTGAATCTCCGAGACGAAACGAAGAAGTTCCTTGAGCAATCTATGACTCCGCAAAATGACAGAAAGACTTCCAGCTACGAGAACGTGAGCAGTCGACACAGAAATTTATCTAAAGCAAATCTCATTGTTCGGCTGGATCCTTGGAGACGTGCGCGGAACTACCAAGTAAGACAAATTCCCATCGAGTTGATTAAACTTGTCAGCTGGCTTGAGCGCGATGCAATTTACCCGCGGAATAATACGCGGCAGTCGTGGCCCGACGTTGTTATATGAGCTACTCTATCTGCTTACAGCAATCGTGTGACTTTCAAGCGAAGATGTTCACTACGTGTCTAGTCTTTTAATGTTTCTCATCTGTACCATGTTTGTACAAAACCAACAACCCACGTCACTATGTCATGTTTCAAGATACACTATTTCTGTTTTGATATTCAAGCTCCCGCAGTTTTATGCTTGAATTGAAGTCGTTATGTCTGAAACAAACGATAGCATCCTTTATACGCGCCACTAGGATTCTACTCAACTCAACACAAAAGCCAAGACCATAAAACAGGGGGATTACATACGTTTGAAAGCCCCAAACTTAACCGCACTAATAAAGGAGCCCGCGCTCACAAATACGCGACGTTATTACAAGTTATTATACAAGTGCACAGTAAATTCGCATTATGAGGGATTGTTGGTCATAACACTGTTGGAATTATTAAAGTACATCTCTGGACGGTACACCGCTGATATTTCTAATCCTCACATCCTTGGCAAGCGAGGTTGTTCTGCGGATTACATATTCAAACAACGCACGCTAGTCTAGTGGGTTCTGGGGAAACTGGTGGGGTTTTAGCACAATTTCAGAGCTTATGTCCCTCATCCCGGGTATTATACTTACGAAGCAAAGCGTCCCGTCATGCAGCATACGGAGTGAGGTTCGTTCGGGGCGAGTCAGTGTGGAGTTTCAGTTGGATTCTGGTTTCAGTTTTGAATTTTTAGCACCTTCTGCTAGAAATTGAGTTATGCTAAACTAAACTAAACTCCGGCAACTGTATAATTTGTAGAAACACCCTATACACTCGAGCACTTTTTGATAACTCACACGAGTTAAGCGTTAACTCACGTTATAGGTAGTGGCCCTTAGGCGTGATGCTGATAGTTGATTTTGCAAAACAGTGCCTGTAGACAATGTTAAACGTTAAGGATAGCGAAACGAAACGATAACTTTTTATGTACCTATGCGATTTGACATTTGGAATCGCTACGTGACGTCACCATAGCAAAGCCAAGGAAAAGCCAAATGTCAAATCGCATACATAAAAAACATCATTTTATTTCGCAACCGTTAGCGTTTCACTTTGTCCAGGGGGGCAGTACACCAACATTACGTGGATCGTCACGCTCAATATCATATTGTGTATACTTTAGTATTTGTATATTTTTGTGTTTTTGTTATGTTTGAGCGATTTCCACGTGTTTAGCCGTGTTGTTCTATATTATTCCATACCATCCCAATATAACTATTTATTGCACGGTAATTTACATGGTAACATAACAATTATGACAGTAAATGCGCAAAAGAGATACCTATTTCTTTCAGCAAACATAGGCAGGACAACATACCTACAAAAGCTTTTTAATTGCAGACAGTGATAAAAATATTATTAAACTTTGCTATAAATTCCCATTGGGATAATCCTGGAACTGAAGCTACAAACTTTACAAACTTCAGCGAGGCAACAACAGAGTGCAATTGCAGTTAAGATATTTTACTTAAACTTGCGCAAAGTTAAAGCCATACTTTATATCTATATTTCGCAAAGCTTTATGAAGTCAGACTGAGCCCTGATTCAATAGCTTTTGAGTAGAAGCGATTGAATTTTAGTTAAATAAGGTGCCTAAAATAGTTCTTGTAACAAAGAGACCATAGAAAATTAAAATATAGGGACGTAATTCTGTACAAGTTTTACTGTGTGATTGAGTTGGACCAGACTTTATATTGAAATACTTTCACACATTTTAAGCCGAACATAGTAAATTTTCAAATCCTTTGTATATGCAACTCCGACCGAACCCATCAGGAAATGGTAGATACCTGGAATTCAGTTTCGGCCTAAATCCACTTGCAGGATAAGCAAAACGGAAAACAACACTGCACTGTATTTTCAATATAAATAGTCACCTACTGTGATATTGTCGTTCAATCAAAACTTGTTTGTTTCCGGTACACAAACAAACCACTCTGAATAGCGCCATCGCTCCACTAGCGTAAACTGAAAAAGTTGAAAGTTTGTTATTGATTGTAGTTCTCTGTTGCTAGATCTCTCGAGCTCAAGCTAAACTACACGTTGGCGGTTCCATTATTTACTCCATTTTGAATGGAATACGTTCGGGGATTATAGAAGAGTGTAGCTTAGCTAGCTAGTAGGTTCAAGTGAGGCGTAACTTTGCTGACTGCACATCGCATACGAACGGAACGAAGACGCATTAGACGTGCTCACTGTTCTGTGAGCGGTCCGTGTGGTATAATGTGTAATAATGTGGGTTTAACAATTATAATGACAGAGTTAAAAGTAACTGTATTTAGGTATGAACACGAGTAGGTATCATTCGTAGAAAAATATACCACGAAGTGAGAAATATTGTATGTCAAACTTAAAATATGTCTAGTAAAGTTACTCTGAGTTTCACGAAACAAATTCTTAATTTAAACAAATGCTTAGCAACTGAAACAAATGACTATCCTATGAGATTCTCGCGATCTCGGGGTTAACCTCTTCACTCTCAGAAGTACACCGCTAGAAATACCGAACACTGGCGAACTATTGTTATATGAGATGTGTCGTCGGCGAACCAGTTACGTGACAACTTAAATTTCAAAATAGTTTCGTGAAACTCAGGGTTAGCTTCCGAATTCCATATGAGCATGTTCCATTTAGCTGGCTAATCAGTATTTGTAGCTTTAGAGAGATAAACAAATGGCCTGCGCTCGCTGCCAAATGTGTGAATGGGTTTTGGATCCACATTTGCCAAAAGTGGATTTGGTTGAGGGAATCGCAGTGAATGCTGGTTATCCTCTCTCTCGCACTTGTATGTCTATTTTGAATGGGATGCAGACACAACAGTTTGATATAATTTTTCTTCTATTATGGGCAACTTGGCTACTATTGGGTATGAGCCTATTTGCAGAGTTAAGATTTAGAGAAACGACGGTTTAGTAGTTTAACTCAATTCCTTATATTGGCGGGAATTTACGTACTTGGAAGGCTATACGACTATGTCCTATCAGCTTGAGAACACACCAGAAACAAGGAGGGTCTGGGCGGTTACAACGCCTTTTATAACACAGCTATGAACTAACTTTTTAAATACAGTGTAGCCAACCAAACATCAAGTGTGGCAGTTTCACAGATTAGTTTTTGTACAATCGATTCTCAATCGAATAATCCAACACGCCCCCTCAAAAACTGATCATGATTTTGAAATCATTTTATAATTAAGGTATACATATTGCAATACCTACACAGAACATATTTCCTTCCAAGTAACTGCTGGGAGTAATTATATATTGTTATGATCCAACATTCGTTGCAAGGACTAGGGAAAACCCAGAAAAACCTAGTCAGATCATGTCATAATAATTTAACTTAATATTATCATTTTTAAACAATGATTTTGTTAATGTACATATTTGTAACACAAACATTTATTGTAGACCCATGTCCACTCTTAATTTTTGAAAACTGATTGTTGCGGCTTCGTCATCAGATGTGCCAGTTGTGCACCTGTTGGTATGTAATTTAATTTAATTACATTTTTCTCTACTTTTTCACGGGTCAAGTAATATTTAATTTCTATATGCTTGGACCTTTTGTGGCTTGTAGGATTCTTCGCAACACTGATACAGCCGTTTTTGCTTCAAAAATGGTAATGGGTGTTACAATTTGTATGTTATTGCTTAACATTAGTGATTTTAACCATGAAGCTTCCTTTACAGCCTCATACAGTGCCATATATTCCGCTTCTGTCGAAGAAGCTGCAACGGAGGACTGTTTCTTATACATTTTGTACACTTTCTGTACACCATGTTATTGTACAATTATGGAAAGACTAAAATATATATCCTGTTGTACTATGTCTATCACTTTTATCTCCACCTCAATCGGAATCTGCATACCCACAAAGTACATTCTCAAAATTACCTCTTTTATACACTAATTTTAAATCAATTGTGCCCTTCAGGTATCTAAGCATTCTTTTAAGACATTGCCACAACTCCTTATTATTCTTATTTGTGTATCTGCTCAATATATTGACACTCGCACTTAGATCTGGCCGAGTACATAGCATAACATACATCAAACAGCCTATAAGGATTTTACAGGGCGCATCATATTTAACGTCTGAATTCAGAGCCTCATAATTAGGTTTACTTTCTAGAGGAGTACTTGCTGGATTGCAGTCCTGCATATTATATTTACACAGTATTGGTTTTATATACAAACTTTGATCTAATGTACCATTTTATCTAGTTATTCTTATACCTAGAAATAATTTTATCTCATTCATATGAGTCATTTTAAATTTGCTCATTAGATACATTTTAAAATTATTCATTGTTTGGACATCGCACACGCAACGACTAAATCATCGACGTATAGTACTATATATATGTTTTTATGAATTTCACCTTTATCTAATACATATATACACTTATCAACATCCGAATTTTGAAACCTTTCTCTTTTAGGGATTGCTCAAAGACTTCAATCCAACATCTTGCAGCCTGCTTGCATACTTTGTTGCCTGTATGGAATTTCCATGTAGATTTTTTTCATTTAACTTACCATTTAAAAAGGCAGTTTTAACATCTAAATGATGAACCAGTAAGTTATTTTGATTTGCAAAAAGTAATTATCAATCTAAAACTAGCAATCCTAGCTACAGGCGCAAATGAGATACTCTACGAGATATTCTTGACTGAAACCTCTAGCTACAAGTCGAGCTTTATATCTTAAAGGTTTTTCATATTCGTTATGTTTGATAGTGAAAATCCATTTACAATTGGTATTGTATTGACCAAGTATTATTTTCCTTAAGGGAGTTTAATTCATATTTTATTGCGCTATCCCAATGAATTCTATCTTCTCTAGTTTTTATCTTTTCAAATGAACTAGGTACTTTACAAATCAATGATTGAGCACACTGGTAAATATTCATCATCAGTTTCATCATAAGATCATAACATATACCGACCTCTGATTCTATCGCTCCTCCTCAATTAATTACTTTTACCTTTTTATTAATCTTTGCTTTTACTCTCATCTGTGATTTTAATAGGTATGTCATTGTTTTGCGTTTTTGGGTCTGGGTCACTACATAATTTACGAATTTTGTTGGGACTGTGGACAGATTTCACCTGATCTGCATCAGAGTTATTTCTACACTGAGACTTTGACACTGATTTAGATAGACCATCATTATTATCAGTTTTGTCATGAGAATTTTGAACATTCTCTTCAGGCTTAAACTTAGGCCTGGATTCCATGGTTGGAAATTTGTCTCATTTATTATAACTTTTATCACAGTCACAAACCTTTCGCATTCTACACTCCAAACTTTATATCCGTTTGGTTCATAGCCCACCAGTTTTTTTTTTTTTTTTTTAACGATTTGTCGTCAAACTTTGCCTTACTGGTTTTATTATGGACATAGACTGTAGTACCAAAAACCCTTAGGTATTTTAGAACCGGCTTTTACCATGCCATAACTCATATGGTGTCTGAGATTGTTTCAATGCCCTCGTTGGTGTTAGATTTATTATATGCACTGCAGTTAAAACTGCTTCGCCCCAAAATACTTTATCTAACTTTGCCTTATGACATGAATCATAGCACGGGCTTTCTCAGTTATCGTTTTTACCATACGCTCTGAAACACCATTGAGTTGAGGCGTTCGTGGAACCGTTAAATGATATATATACCTTTTTGCACGCAATTTTTTTTTTTTTTTATCTCGGTGGATAAATACTCGCCACCGTTATCACAGTAGAGATTTACTAATTTTGAATTGAATTAAGCTTCACACTTTGCAAAAAGTCTTTGAAACAAGCGAACACATCTGATTTATAAGTTATTTATCAGGTAAGTTACGCAATAGCTATTTTTACTGTCATGTGAGTACAATAAAGAAATTACAATTACAATTACAAATTACAAATTACAATAGTGTGTGAATTGATCGACAAACAATATAAAGTAATTTTTGTTATCAATTGTTGGAGTAGTGATATCTGAATGGCGCTATACAATGGTCGCTTTACTGGCTATTTATCCTTACTCTCTGTTACTACCGATCGTCTGTTTTCCAGTAATGCACGGTTCACACAATTTTTCGTTAGGAACCACTGATTCAATTAGTTTTATATCGTCCATCATATCAATGCCTTTTATTTCCTGGAATTTATTTTTACTCAATCGTTGATGCCATAATTCATAGTCACTGTTGTTCGTGCATATTTGGGAAACAGAGCGATGCACTATCACAGATAACATTATAGCAAATAAGTTGTTTCTACACATACCATTCATGAGCTTCTTACCACCTCAGTCAGTGATGTGGGCTCCATGTTGGTCGAAAACAACGTTCAGGCTGGCTCGCTGCATTTTGGACACCGACAGCAGCCGTTGTACAGCACTTCGGGGCAGAAAAGCACCTGTGTCGCTCACAACTTGAATTGATCCCTTCTTCGTAGCTGAAATAAATTGTCCAGTTTTAGCAATTAAAATTTTAACTGGTGTGTACGGTCACGCCGCACAATATTGTGATCAGCAACCTAGTTTAAGTCACGCGTCATGCGAACTTACTTGTATGATATTTAACTATAGCTTAGCCGAGTCTTTATACAACTGTATACCTAGTAACATCAATAAATAGTAATCCAGCAATAATTCTGGTTTAACTCATAACTTCAACAACTACTTCGAGTGTGTGGGATAATCTCGTAAACTACGGGTTAGACTATACATGGTGTGGTTAGGTTTGAGCAGATGTAGAAGAAAACTTCCCTGTTTATGATGTGGTCGGACGCTCCAGAGTCCAACAGGAACGTTATCCTGTTCTCCAATCGCTCGTCCTCTTGTTGGTAGTAGCCCGTCATAAATGCGAAGCCTGAGAACTCATCTGGCGCGGGCGTCGATTCTTCGTTCAGCTGCGCCGCCGCATGAACTTGTCAGTCTCATCAAGTTTTGCGCCGGCCGCCAACAACTCCGAAATCAGCTCGTCGAATGTGGTGAAGTGGCTCACGAGGGGAATATCACTTTGAAGTTTCAGCGCAAGTAACGTCTTACGTAATGCTAACTGCGTTGCAATACTTTTTCGCTCGTACAGCGCGTCGAGACTTTTATTATCATTTTGGGGGTTCTTCGTCAATCACTTTCATTAAGTTCATCTCACTTAGTAACGCGCGAATGCGAAACTTCCATGCTGCGTATTTTTCACCAGCAAAGGTTGGATTTTATGTTTTGGTCTTTTCGTTTCCATTTTTGAAATTAGTAGTTAATATTTGCACAGTAGATTCATTTCGCGGCACCTGGGCCCATAACCTATTGGGTATGAGCCTATTTGCAGAGTTAAGATTTAGAGAAACGACGGTTTAGTAGTTTAACTCAATTCCTTATATTGGCGGGAATTTACGTACTTGGAAGGCTATACGACTATGTCCTATCAGCTTGAGAACACACCAGAAACAAGGAGGGTCTGGGCGGTTACAACGCCTTTTATAACACAGCTATGAACTAACTTTTTAAATACAGTGTAGCCAACCAAACATCAAGTGTGGCAGTTTCACAGATTAGTTTTTGTACAATCGATTCTCAATCGAATAATCCAACAGCTACGAATCAAATGCCAAGAATCTAAGCGTTTATTTTTCTAAATACTTTGAACAAAACCAGCAACAACAAAACAATAATATAAAAGAAGATAGAGATAAAATAACCTTTTCCTGAGGTTTCCGTGAACCCTAGAATCAAAGATACAATTCCAACTTCACTCCCCATCAAAGGAATGTCAGAACCGCCAGGCAGTCGACATGTAGGGTAACAGACCGTCCAATTGACAGCCCCACGCGAACCAGCAGACCCCAGACTGTAATGTAATGACATGACATTTGTGTTGCACAGGGGGAGCACTTATCCAGTGGAGAGCGCACAGATACATTTTCCTTTTCAAAATACAAAATACAAAAAGGTTTATTTTGTTCTCTCACGTAGCTTTGAAACACAACTCACCAATTTACGGGCGGCGGGGGACGAGGTAAGAGAGCTGTGATTGGTCAGCCGCTGCGAAACTGTCTGGCGGCCCGTCATCGTACATAGGTTGCGTATGCGAACGTTTGTTGAATACAACAAACGTTTGACGATCGCTTTCCCCCGCAGGCGCAGTCAATTGGGTATATAGTCTCTGGTTTTGCACGATACGAACACATAAACAAACCTAAAGTAAACACATACCGTACATTTTGTACCACATACATTGAATGAAATTTTTAATTTTTTACAAACATTTATGTAAGAAATTGAATAACTGGGTAAAAGTGGGCATAATTATGCCTCTGCCGCTACGTATAGGAAAATTTGTGACGCTATGTTGTTTTTGTTGTTTATTTGTGTTTTTAGGTTTTGTTACGAGCGTGCCTTTTTGCTACGAGATTAGTAATTCACGATTGTGTTACTTCTATGTTTGAGTAAATAACTCTACTTGAGTACCTATTGAATGAAGAGAGCATATTAGCTGACTCTATTTGCAGGAAAGCCCCGATTTTGAGTTTGACTGAAAACTGCAGCTGAAAAGTTAGATCAAACAATTTGTTCATATCGCTAACTTCACCCTGCAGTTGCACTCCGTTTGTCTTTCTAAACTACAATCAACTTTGTCCTCGGATTATCAGATAAGTTTTTAATCGTATTATTATTAAATTTAGCGTTTTTCACGAAATCATAACGGTTTACTAGATTTTAGTGTTTTATTTATTACCATCCCAATTCGGCTCGTAACGATATCCATAATTTTCTTAAAAAAAATATTCTTTATTTTTCTGTTCACTATTTAACCCGCTGATCGACACATCTTATCTCTACTGTTCTCCATTGTTCGTTTGTTCAACCGGTGTACTTCTGAGAGTGTAGGCATTCATCACGAATTAATGAACATGTCTATTTTAACCTTTATCTACAACATAAATGGTATTTATAGAGTGTGTATTCGCGGCGAGTAGGCATTCGCAGCCTATTCGCAGCGATTAATCGCTGTGTGTGACCGAGGCTTTAATAATTTTAATATTATGTCGAATATGACATCGCAATGAGGCTAACGAAGTTATTATTTTCATGACCACCGCATAACATTTCAAACTTTAGAGAAGTTGACTGAACGAGATTTTGTAATATTAACTGCATAGATTATAGCTAAATGGTGGTGCTGCCTATATGTGCCTAAAGTGCTGTTACATATGAATTGTGACTTAATGTCGTTCAAATAGTGCCTCTACTAAGTACTACCAACCCGTATGTTGTTGTATGTTGTTTAACTGTGAGTGAAACATGAATTTCAGAAAAACCAACGTCGACGGATTTCCCTAAAGTGTAAAGTTTTATTGAAAATTTTGATTCTGTCCCCGGCGTGGAAAGTTGGCTCAATCAGTAGCAGCACTACATTTACTATGACAAAGTAAGTAGCTGGCAATGGTACGAGTATGAAGCAAATATTGGTTCGGCTCCGAATTGCGATTGTGATCACGCAACCGCTGAACGTTTGAGTGACAGACGCGCACGAACGAAATATTGCATTTGCGGGTACCGACGAAAATATTCACCACCCGTTGCTGTAATGCGATAAGTGGAATTGAATTACATTGCTTTGTACTTGAATACAGAACCTGGATTATGCATGTTTGTTTGTTTACACAAACATATATTATTAAACTGATTTTCTGATTAAACATAATTTACCAAATGGACATGAACTCACAACAATAATTATGATCTCAATATTAAAATATATACTTTGTAACTTTCAAGTATGGGGAGTCACTACATTTTGTGCCATGATTTGCAATTTAATTAAAATAAATTAAATTTTGCGTCATTAAGTAATCAGATAAAATTAGGATAACAATTATCACGTGAGCTAAAATTATAAAATACACAAATAAATGAATCCTTTGCATTACCTACATACAACTTACTCTATTAAACTGATACTCGTTTTTATTCCACATAATGAAGCTCATCAGTGAATTTTTATAGTCCTTGTATTCATGGTCATGTTAAAAAAGCACAATTCAAAAGAAATGAAACAGAGGACATTAATTAACCGGGTATCTGGTCCCTGATTAAGAGTGCACACAGGACCGAGACGGGGTCAACTTTAATTGGCTCGCTCCTGTATTTTAGATGTGCGATACGTTGCTTCAGGGGTTAATGAATAGAGGCTTGTGGACAGTTGTCCTGTGTTATTGTTGCTAAATTGTTGGCCAGTGATTTTCGTAGCGTGGGCTGGCAATGGTCAGCCAGATGGCAGGGTGAGACTAATTTAATAATGTTTGGGTGTGGGGTGTCTTTAGAATAATGTCTCTTGTTGATTAGATGAAAGCACTTGCTCGAAAATGTGGCGAAAGATTGACTTGACCCCAAAACAATGAATAACTAGTTAAACAGGCAAACAAAAACATTGTAGGCCTATTCACACTTTCTCACTTTCCAGACTCTATACAACAATGAACTGTCAATCCCTATCGGTATCGAACTTCGAGCAACACGGTAGGAAAGGCCACTTTGCTCGAAGGTATCGAACGATGCACTGAAACGCAAACGCTCGATACTTTTGATAGAAAGAGTAACGCTACTCTGATCGTGTACTTGTCATTTTGTATATGTATTTTTACTTCTCATGCTCGTAAAGTTCGTCTTTATGTCGGGTATAGCCAGCATAAAATTAAATTTTATGTTCTAGACTCTAAAACATAAAATTTGATTTTATGCTAGAATCTAGAGCATAAAGTAAAATCTTCGTCTAAATCTCAGACTCTGACAAAGGTCGTCAGGTAAACAGCCACATACACCTATGCTAAGTGCCACTGCCGGCGGACAGAGCCGGCTGCGGAGGCACGTCCAAAAAAAAAAGTTTAATGGCGGGAAGTCCTTATTCTTTCTCATTTTTAATTTGCAATTATTTCATAATATTTACTTTTTTTGCAATATTTCTGTTTAATTTCCTCACAATCGAAGTGAAAAGCAGAGTGTATAACTCGTACATAAAACCCGTTTTATGCCCTTGTTGTACAATCTACTATTTTTTAAGGTAGTATATAAAGACGGGCCAAAACTAATCATTATTAATCGTTTACCGTAGCGTCGTAGGTTTTAATGAGAACGGAATATCGCACTAACTACAATACAAAGGCAATTATGACACAAAGTGCACCCCAAGTAATACTAACTTAATTGTGACCATAATAACCTAGTTCAAAGGCATCATGTTCAACCGATTTCATCAAAGTCCCTCACCCCAATCTACGTGACATCCATCCTATCACCTAATAAGTTTCCTCCAATCGAGATATTCATTCTAATGCGAAACGGAAACCATCAAGGCACCATTCCGCTAACAGCATGACGCTTCAGTGTCGCCGCAATGACTCAATTTCGCTAATATTAGGTCGGGTAAAAAGTTTCTTCGTATTTTGTATGAAGACCGTAACGGCTCGAACAAAAAGGTGCATCTTTGACCTAAAAAAATCCGGATTGAAAACGCTTAAACCAACTTAGTGCTACTTTTACTGACACTGTATTAGGTTCATAAACATCATATATTTTTTCACGGCCATCGCTGCATGTCTTTTTTTTCTACAACTTTAAAATATACTGAATTTCTCTGAGGAATTATTCCATTAGACTCACTCATTTTGACATAAAGAAAAACAAATGAAAATTTTTCGGAAACAACACTGTATTATATTTATTCCTTTTTTTAAAAGCTTTTATTAAACTTGCACTGTATGTTTGTTTGTTTGTTTGTGGGTATCACGGTTCGCGTCAAAAATGTCGGCTTGAATTTGACCCACTTCCCGTTATCCGATTGAGCTGAAATTTCGCATACGTGTATAAGTCGGATGACAATGCAATATATTTCTGACTTAAAGCTGATCTGATGATGGAGACGGAAGACGGTCATGGGAACTCTGTCATAAAACATCGCAAGCCCGTCGAATTTGGGCTCGTTCGATTCGTCTTGACGAATACTTTGGTCCTAGAATATTTTTTTATGACATGGAGCTGATCTGATGCTGGAGACGGAAGACGGTCATGGGAACTCTGTCATAAAACATCGCAAGCCCGTCGAATTTGGGCTCGTTCGATTCGTCTTGACGAATACTTTGGTCCTAGAATATTTTTTTATGACATGGAGCTGATCTGATGCTGGAGACGGAAGACGGTCATGGGAACTCTGTCATAAAACATCGCAAGCCCGTCGAATTTGGGCTCGTTCGATTCGTCTTGACGAATACTTTGGTCCTAGAATATTTTTTTATGACATGGAGCTGATCTGATGCTGGAGACGGAAGACGGTCATGGGAACTCTGTCATAAAACATCGCAAGCCCGTCGAATTTGGGCTCGTTCGATTCGTCTTGACGAATACTTTAGTCCTAGAATATTTTTTATGACATGGAGCTGAGCTGATGCTGAGACTAAAAAGTTAAAAATAAATTAAAAGTAAAAAAACATTTTTAAACAAAGCTTTTATTTAATGCCCTAAAAAGAAGAAAATAAAATTTCAATTCAATCAAATGCGTCATTTTATTACATTACACAATTTATACGATATAAAAGCTTGTTGCGAGATTTACTTGTGTAGACTTAATTAGGTGGGTAGGCACCTATTTGCACAGACTTGGAGATAAATCCCGCAACAAGCTTTTATATCGTATAAATTGTGTAATGTAATAAAATGACGCATTTGATTGAATTGAAATTTTATTTTCTTCTTTTTAGGGCATTAAATAAAAGCTTTGTTTAAAAATGTTTTTTTACTTTTAATTTATTTTTTGGAATATAGCCTTATTAATGACACTAAAACCAGCCAGATACAATTAATACATCCAAAGATATTTAGTTACGAATATACACATACAAAATACGAAAAGACTTTTTACCCACCTATTATATAACAGGGTTTCTACTATCTATAATGTATCGCTATTAGTTCTAAAAGCTATATTCTATGTGCGTGAAAATGTCAGATTTCAGAGCTGAGAGTGTTTTATTCATACAAGCTTTACATATTTTACAAGATTTTTAGCGATCAGTGTACCTTATATATAACGTCATTATGACGACGACACTGCAACTAACCGCAGCAGAATCGAGCACCAGATATTTGCTCCAACATGAGAAGAATACTCGATTATTATCAATATAGTGTTGGCCAAGAGCAGAAGTCGTTATAATTGTTCAATAAACCACTAAACACGAGCTAACCCTCCTTCCGTTCGACGCGATATATGAGTCCGGCATATTATGCCAGTTGTGTCACAATCACAGAGTGCTCATCCTATACAAATTAGAATTAGTAACCCTTCGTAAAAAAGAGATGGCGTGAGGACTGAGATGGGGTCAGTTAACATACTTCTAGGTGGCGCTAATCTTAGAATAAATCCATATCTTAGCGCCATCTCGTGGTATTTTCAATTTTTCGATGGTGCTGCACCAAGCGATAATGGCCTCGAACTAAGCAAAGCTTCTTCTTAGAAGCTTCCGCAGC
This sequence comes from Argyresthia albistria, assembly GCA_963457715.1. Taxonomy (NCBI): domain Eukaryota; kingdom Metazoa; phylum Arthropoda; class Insecta; order Lepidoptera; family Argyresthiidae; genus Argyresthia; species Argyresthia albistria. The sequence goes on from OY735269.1 coordinate 1,651,606, forward strand.
ATCTCAGTTTACGCCGGTGTCATATTTTGTTCTAGGTGGTCTATCTGTATTAGTATAAAGTGGTCACTATGTACAATGTAAGGGGCGATGGACACAGGGGTTTCAAAACTACAGGGTAACAGGGCTTCTAACCTATTCATAAAATCGAAGTGCTTCTAAAAGGATGCTTGCTAGATTTTTAGTTTCAGCACCAAGCGACGCCACGGGGCCCAACAAAGAGCAGCAGACTAGTAGTTAGATTACGCGCTCGCCTGTTACGCAGGAGAGGTTCGATACTCGGTTCTATGAAAAAGTCTATGAAACACTAGAAGATACTTTCGAGTAAAAGTTACTCTTTCGTTGTTAAAATCTAGCCTTAATAACGTATCATAATTTAAAAAGGATGATGACGATTAAAACTTGTTTTTCTATCGCTCCCTGCGATATATTATTCTTTTGTTAAAAATTACAAAATATTGATATCATCAGTTTCGTCCATAAATTATGCCTTTATTAACGGGTATCGACCTAAATTAATCAGTTTTTCGGTCTGTGTACGCACTTGATGTGTTAATTATGAAGTAAAGGCACAATAATCTGTAGTTCAGGTTTATTTTAATGGTTGACCGCCTAGATTGCTTGAGGGCAAGTATTACTGGTGATTGTGAAATATATTTAATTCTTGCATTTGCGATCCATTAACAGCAAAATGTTTAATACAATATTTTGTAGGTTTTGTCAGTTTTTATTCTGGAAAACGGTATTTTATATATTCATTTGATGTTTTCTTTTCAGTTCACTAACTCAAACTAACATATTAAAATAACCGGCCAAGTGCGAGTCGGACTCGCGCACGAAGGGTTCCGTGCCATTATCTATAAAAAACCGCAAAAAAAAAAATGTATGGGAGCCCCCCCTTAATATTAATTTAATTTTAATTTAATTATTTATTTTTTAATTAAATAATATACTCAATATATTGTGTACGGAACCCTAAAAAAACACGTTTTTATTTAATTAAGTAACATCAGAAAAAGAAAAATAAGAAGAGAGAGAGAAAAGACGAAATAAATAGAGTAGGGGGCCTAACGTGGATAACAAAGGCAAAATATAGAGACCACTGGTAAAAGTTGGAGGAGGTCTTTATCCAAATCAGGGGTCTGGAATAAAAAATAATTATATTTAAAACTGTAATTTACAGATGTAAGTTAAATCAAATTACTTTCTGTTTTGTAAGCATTTTTCTCCAGAATTAAAGGCTTTTTTGTTTTCATCGTCATCATCATCATCATCCTCAGGCCACGACCCGCTGCTGGGCATAGGCCTCTTCTCTATAGCGCCAATCTTCCCGGTCCTGTGCCAATCGCACCCAGTGGGATCCCGATGTTTTATTTTATTTATTATTTAATATCGGTTGCAAAATTACACCAAACCCAGTGCAAAATACTTATTATTCTTAATTTAATTCGAAAACAATGTAACCCCGCTCAGGCCGGAGCAGTTAATTAAGTAAGCGGAAGAAAGCTCATTAATTTTTGGCCGGAAGCACTGAAATCCACATCCGCGTTAAATACCGTATATAATATACGTTTACGTACAAACAAGCCTCTCTGACAATAATAACGCCTTTCATAATATAAATTGCAAAACATTTAACTTTTTCAATGAGGTAGAGAATATACAGTCAGATAAAAAAAAATACTTCAACCCGTTTTTGCACAACCGTTAGGCCCACTACTTCGTACGTTAACTTTGACAACTCCATCCAAAAATGTCCCGAGTTTGTATGGAGTTGTCAAAGTTAACTCGGGATAAGTCTTATTCTGCGTACGAAGTAGTGAGCCTTAATCATTCATTTAGTAATATCTAAATGTCAACATAGGATCACACGTCTCGAAAAATAAAGCATGGGCATTAAAATCACAAATTTGAATAGGTATCTCAGCAATGCTATATATTAACCCATATATGCCCAGCGGGTCGTTTTCAAACCAGACTACATGACTTTGTAATTGACAAATATTTTCACCAATACCAGTTCAAATATATAATTATCGCTATCTAATGTCAAGATTATGAACTAAAGCTCCGCTTACATCTATTCAAATTTTTATTTCACTCATACGTAATTAGTTATGACCTGTCAATTTTACATGTTCGCGCGGGAGCGTGATTTCACATACCCATCTTCAGAAAAAGGTGAATATTTTTTTAATTCTTACCGATAATCTACATATAAGACAACAAATATAGGGGAATAGATAACAATAAATAAAATATTATTTTATTTACTTAGCAAATACGTTGCGTCGTTTTTTTATGGCCGTAACTTTGTGTGGGTCGATAACGACACCTTGGGCTAATACCATACCTAAAATTGTTAGAAGGGAAATACAAATGGTAATATTTATTTATTTATTTCAGAGCTGTAAACAGCTAAAATATTATAAAATCAACCGTATATCATATAAGCGTTTATGACCTAGCAGAATTCGGAATCAAATCAGTCGGAAATGATCGTGAGAGTTAAGCAACAACTGTCTGAAAATGGAACTGGATGGGATATCCCATTTCTATGTGGGCGTTTCCGTGTTTCAGATAGCACATAAAGTCGTAGGCCCCGGTAGTGATTGTATGGATATTCTGTAAGTCTCCGCTACCATTGTTGGCCGGGGTAGTAGTCGTAAAACCGTGTCAAAAGCCTAATAAGGCAGCCTAAAAACTACTCATAGTATGATTGGCCAATGGCCACTTCACCATACACTACTCATGCATGCCATACAAGATATCATCTTGACCTGATCATTCGTCAGAGCCATGTACATCACAAGAGGATATAGAAAGACCACAATTTATCCCACGTTACCGTCAGCTGCAAATTCTTGCAACTTTGCAACGAATCCGATGATTTTGAATGCAGTAAAGAATCGTTTATAAGTCCTGAGGTATAAATATCGAAAGGTTAGGCAAGGTTAGGTTAGGGGCGGTCGATAGTAGGGGGGGCCCAAAAATATACATAACTACAATCACTTCAAATACCTACATCAAAACCTACCCTCAGAAACACGGAAGCACCCAAATAGAAACGGGATATCCCATCCAGTTTCCATCTCAGCCAGTTGTTGCTTAACTCTCATGATCGATTCCAATACTTCAGTTCCACCAGGCCATGGGCACTTCTATTATGTAAACGGGCTATGGATATTGCAGCCTTTTACAGCTCTAAAATAAATAAATGTAATAATTTTCTTTCAAGTTTCCTTTCATACAATTTAGGTGTGGTATTAGCCCAAGGGTTCGTTATCGACCCAGTAAAAAAAATGCATTTTCATAACACATATTGCAAAAGTATTATTAAAATCATGTTTCTATACCAACTAAGTACAACATATCCAAAAATTACCAAAATCGCAAACATAAATAGTTACGGGCATATATGGGTTAAGTGGAAACCGGGCTGAAAAGTAAACCTTGCCGTGCTTGACTACGTTACTTGGCCGTGTAATATAGTTATGTCGCAGTTAGTTGGTTAAATCAGACACTTAACTAACACCCTAGACCGTTAATTAAAGACCAACATTTAATCAAGCCGATAAAGTTCCTTCAGACAAGTGAGTGAATGAAACGTTTAACGAGTTGTCTAAACTTTCCTAGGCAACAAGACGCATTTCAAGTTTGGTTGGGTAATAAGCAACAAATTCGGTTTTGTGAAACTACACGGAGTTGCCTCGCTCCGCTCCACTTCGCTCAGCTCCATGTGGTTCATAAAGCTGTGACATAACACAATCTCTATTGGCACAGAAAGTGACCTAAAGCAACCAATTCGGTTTTGTGAAACTACATGGGGTCGCTCCGCTCCGCTACGCTCCGATTACACAGAAATAACAAATTAAATAATCATGGCGGAGTCAACAACATGTTTACAATTTGAAACAAGAAACCACTGAACACAACAAACCAACGTTGAAAACGTTTGCCAAAAAGATAAACTCTTAAAGTAATCAGCTTTTTTCGAAACGTTTTCGACGATGCTTTATTTAAATCAAAAATTAATTAACTAACACCCTAGTGTTAGTTAAGTGTCTGATTTAACCAACCAACTGCGTTAGTTACACGATCAATCAAGCGTCCTCAATGTTTCAACTTTAGGTCCTGGTAATAAAGTTCAATACCTATATAAAAAACAGAACAAAGGAAGTTTAATTTTAAGGACGTTAGACGCATCAATAGACCTTATTTAGTGGCTGTGAAATGTGTGAAAATGCTGTTGGTACATGTCGTCAAAAAGTCAAAAGTCAAAACGTGGCAAACCACGCTGACACAGATGTATGTAATGCGGGTAGTAATATGAGATTAGCAAAAATGGGTAAACCAAGAACTAATACACTGATTGCCCTTAAGTGATTAGGGCTTGTTGCTCGCCACAACCCAATCTGGACATGAACCAATTATTTAACATTACGTAATGGCCTGATCCAATTAGGGACAACTAGTTCTGAACTAACATCCGTTCGATAAAGCCCAGGATTTAATGAGTCGTGGTTTAAGAATAACTGTTGAGGGTCGTTAGGTTTAGCATTTACATTTAAGCCCTAACACAGACTGTAAGCACAGATAGTATAATATTAGCTTTAAGTTAACTAAGGCCCGGTCTTTCAAGAGACGGATAAACAATCAAATGTATTTTATTTGACACATCATGTACGTGCACCGTGAAATGAAAAATGCCTCAGATCACAGATATTATAATACTATCTCAGATAAACAGACTGAGATAAAAGCTATCTGAGGAGTAAAAGATCGGTACTAACCCTGAGTTTCACAAATATTATTGTTTCATAAACGAAAAACCTTGAGGTGGTGACAGATTGGCACATAACATCATATCTAAGTGTTTTTACTGCCTGATGCAACCACATTTCATATATTTAAAACATTTAAACATTTACATACAGGCTTACATTGCTTCTGGCCCCACACTAGGATACCCGGTGTCCTTGGAACGAGAAACAGCGACATCACAAACATATAAACATCCAAGACCTGGTTTTTTTTTGTCCCCAGCCGGGATTCGAACCCGGGACCTCTCGCATGGTAGGCAGATGCGCAACCGCTGCGCCACAGAGACCGTCTCATAACATACCAAGAAGAAGGGTAGAGTTTTCTGAGGGTAGTGCCTTCATCAGGGACATCGGGCGTCGTTTGAGGGTCCGAGGTTTTGACAACCGCTCCGGGGTTTTCCTGGCCCAAAGAATTTCGCTAGCCGTGCAGCGCGGTAACGCAGCCAGGGTTATGGGCACCTTTGGCCCGGGCGATTCTTGGGCGGTTTGTTTGTATAACTGATTATTAGTTATTAATTACATTTCACTAATTTATGACTAGAGAAGAAGACAGGAGGCTAGTCCATCGCCGCAGATACAAATGTTGAAAGTAGCAGCATTCCAATTTACTCGCAATTTGGTGATACCTTGTTATTTGAGAACCGCCTTATTGGACCGCAGCCTGGACAAGTTTTAATTAAAGTAGATAACTCGGACCGCAGTGTGGACGTTCTCTAACAGTGTTTGTATGGATTCCCTGTTTGTATGGAGCCAGTCGGTATGTGTGACTTGTTGGAATAGGCTCCTGTGTTAGAGCGCTGTTTGATCCAGTTTGACTTAGCTAGATTGCTTGTATGTATTTTCGATTTCGAGTTACGTCGCAGGTAATGAAGTTTTCTTTTGATGATAGGTGTGCGATTCAAAAATAAATTCATGATTATCATACCAACACAACAACACAACTTATTGAGTCTGTCAAACCAAGTTTTGTACTAATAAACGGTGTTTCTGAAACGCTGCTCAAAGGGTACGATTAACTAAACGTTGATTAATTCATCGCCGCTGTTTAGTTAGTTATATTATAATTGATAAATTGTCAATATTTGTACACTATAGTATACGGTAAAATACACTGCACTTATTTATAGTAAAGTAAAAGTAAATGTAGCCTATTAATATCCCCACCGAGGGGCACAGGCCTTTACTCGGATCCTAGTAAGATTGAGCCATACTCCACCACGCTGGCTTAGTGCGGGTTGGTGGAGGTATTATTTATAGTAGGTATCATAAATAACACCACCCTGTATACTTGTGCAAACAAACGATTTGAATTGAATTGATCAAAATAGCGGCACGTTATGGCTGATCGCTGCACGTAATTGTCTGAAATTAGTTAATTGTCCTGTTAGCTAATCACAAACTTTGATCAGCGTGTCGGAAACCGGGGGTAAAGTTTCATAAATCTGAGAAATTATACTAGCTGAGAATTACTGTGATGTGTCGAAACTATCGTGATCATTAATCCTATATTGAACATCGCAATGGGCAACCGAGCTCAGTGCCAAAATGCTTATTGTGTCATAAATCACATTCTGACGTCACAATATATTTTCTGTCAGTATACGATGCAATATAAAACTTCCGGCGGGTAACGTAAATCATTAATGGAATAATGCATAACGTTCCCTTCAAACGATCCCCTGAAAAGTTTCATAAAGCTAAGCGGTGTTGTTATTTCTTGCTTTAGATGGGTCATATTTTTATGTATTTTTGTTGTGAGGTTATAAAAGTAAAAGGATTTCAGATAAGTACACTTGGTGAAAGCAATCTTCGTAAAATGAGTATTGGGGTTTTGATTGAGCAGCGCTTTAGATACTATAATATTTTTCATATCTATATTTGAAAAGATGTAGAATTGTTGTAGCTACTCTATCGAATGCACTAACGCTTAACAAAATCTTTATTACAAAGTACCTTTTACGGACTCATAATGGTGGTGGAAAACATTGTGAGGAAACCTTCATTACTCCGTAGCTGAGGAGATGGGCTAGCCCTCTGTCACGCAAAATAAAGTATTCAAACACTGGCTAAAAGTGGGCCAATAGTCCGCTTGGGAAGTGGCGTGACATCTGTGGGCGTGACACACTGTTTTATTAAAAATCACATATCTTTTTCTAGAGAAATCACCAAGGCGGCGGCGTAGCGACACTTAATTAAGCGATTCCTGTAAAGTATCGGGGGCTGAATCTCAAAGAAGGCCAGGGTCAAATCGAGGGTATTTGCAGAATTGTTATTTTGAGCTATTGAGTCGGAAACACAATAGTCCCCTTAACTCGTAAAACTAAGTGGATAGTTAACGCCTTGACGCTTTGCTTTGATCTTTCCATCTGAAGCCCAATAATTATCTTCGACCGGTCGCCCCGAGGTTTACTTGACATTCAACATCATCGGTTTTATAAGTTCAAAAATAGATGCCTCAATGGATAAAAATATGGAAACAAAAAACTGTTCACCGCTTCAAGGGAGCACTAGACATAAATAACAATAATAATATAGCGTCACGCCTTTTCCCATACGGGGCGGCAGAGGCACAACTGTGCCCACTTTCAGCCAGAGGTTCGTGACAGGGGGCTAGCCCATCGCCGCAGCTATGGAGTAATGAAGGTTTCCACACCAGACATAGTAAATGTAGCCTATTAATGTCCCCACCGAGGGCCACAGTCTAAAGTGACGTTTGATCCTTTAGGAGTTAATTTTGTCCCTTCAAGGGCCGGAACCCTAAAAATCATAGCAACACGGGCATACCAAAAGCCATTCAATACAAACGCTCTGCAAACAGCGACGATAACACAAATGCCATAAAATTTTACACCAATCCGTATAATAAAGTGATCGCCCGAAAGTACTCTCTTCTGAGGTGCCAGTTAACGCCTCCAAGAGGGTTAAGTGAGGATAATTTCCCTTTGCGTGCCCACTTCTAATGACGAGGGGTGCGGGAGGGGCAGGGAAGGAGGGGGGTGTTTCGCCCGACGGGAAGGGGACTTTAGCTCAATGCGTGCGGGAGATACGCTTTCCCGGACATTGTGATCAGCTGGTAGAAAATTGTACTTAGTTCGAACTTTGATCGTTAACTCAAATCTACTGTGACTGTCAACTGTCGAAAAGTGTTAGTCAAATACAATTACTTATAGTTTAGTCCTTTAACTTATGGAGGCATAATCGTGCTTTTAAAACTCCCTAACACTTTTTCAACACTCCATTTTGTGTAACAGCGGGTTTGCCCGAAGCTATGGAGATTGAGATTTCGTCATGATGTTTTTCATCACCGTTAGAACGTTCGTTTAATGTACTAATGTTAAATTACTTATCTTAATCATGGTCACCACCCGGACTGGAATCTGCATATCCTGTAGGAGAAGCAAGCGTTAAACCCACTAGACCACGGAGCTTCTTCCTTGGAGTAGTTACATAAAATTAAACTCAATTTGACAGAAACTGCGTAAATTTTGATGTGGATGTGAGTTTATGAATACGCGAAAGTAACTCGAAGAGAAGACCTAACCATAGAGTATGATAATTAAACATTTTAACGTCCGGATGAGCCCGCATATTTTGTAGGCGGTACAAAATATTTAAACATTTAGGTTTATTTATTTTCCAGACATGCTAGATTCTTGACTATACGTAGCAGCATGTTATGCTGTATGTAGTTGATGGTGTGATGTGAATCACATCACACCATCAACTACTACATGTGATAGTCATTCCCCCAGCGGTTTCGTCATTATCTCTGTGCTAATATTATGTGCCAGTAAAATCGAAATAATCAATGTTATAATGATTGTTTGCGCTTAAAAGACATTCATTATTAAAATAATCGCCCTGTTGAATATTTTGTGTGCAATTCAGATGTTATCGAACTACATTGCCGATTGCAGTTTTGGCTTTCTGTAGAATGCCTAGTTAAAATATGATTTAAAAAATATTTTATATACATTGACTGCTTATTTATGGAATTGTATACAATGCCTAGGTGTTCTATGGAACGGATTTCATACTTTGACGGTGACAATACATCATATTTTCTGGATTCCATTTTTAGCATAACATAATTAGCGACACTCCTTTTACGATACGGGGGGTAGATGTCTATAATCTGTCCGTCTGTCCATCTAGGGGCTGTATTGATTGGTAGTAGGTATAGTGTTGAAATTTTTACAGAAAGTGTATAATTGCTGTTGCTGCTACAGAAACCAATAATGACCTACAATATACTTTTCAAGCAATTTCCTCCATACTTGAAGTGTTTTTTTGTGTGGGAGTCCGACACTCACTCATTTTTTTAGATAGTTAACAAAACAACAACTCGAAATTCTTGCGTGGAAAAGATAAATTCGATTTACAAACTAGACAACTTCAATTTCAACTTCAGATTCTAGGAATATGTAATTACGTGTATTCCCCAGTAATGCGGAGCGGAAAGCAAGCATAACTTCTACAAATGTATAACAATTACGAACAAGTAAAACAATAAAAGTTTCCTCCCACACGTGACAGCGATACAAAATAAGAACGTGGTGAGAATCATCAAGTAGGTAGGTATTGATTTCTGGAAAGGTTCTAGGGATCCTCAAACATAAAATTCCCGAAAGAGTTGATGTCGTGGCCATCATAAAGTCGATGGTTAAAGGAATTGGCTAACACAATCTGGCCGACCATTTCATGAAATGGTCAGAAAGAGTTGTAATTGCAACCAAACTGAGCCAGCAGGCATAGGTTAAATTTCGTTTTACACATTACTTACATGTAAGTACTTCTATATTTATTATCAACAGACTTACTGCATACATAAAACTTATCAAGCCTATGATTACTAAACCCTTTAAGTCCCTTTTTCACAAAAACAAATTTCAAAGTAAAGGAGAAAGACAAACTAATTTTAATGGCATTTTAGTTATAATAGGTTTATTGGTCGTTTACGAGTATGGACGTTAGAAATGGTATCTACGAGTACATAGAGGTAAAAGTTTAAGATTACCCTACAGTAAATGATATAGCGTAATTTTATTGTATGAAAAGAGCTTTATTTTCAGGAGCTTCATATACCAGTGGCCATCTTTCTTTAATCTTTTACATAATATATTTTAAAGAAAATCGGTCAAATCGGGATATTTCGGTTCATCAGGTAGGGCACGGTGATAGACGACGGACAGCGTAGGTTTAGTAATAGGGTCCCGTTTGGCACCCTTCGGGTACGAAAGCCTAAAAAACGATAACTAGATGGAGATGAAAATACATTTACAATACGTAATGGAATGCATTAATATTAATTATTATTGTTAATATTTATTAATGTTTATAGAATTTGTACAGCGCACTGGATTAGTCTGTAATGTTGTACAATTTAATTAGAACAATAAATAAATAAATAAATAAATAAAAAAAAAAAATAAAAAAAAAAATATTTTTTTTTTTTTAATTTATTTATTTATTAATTAATTAATTAATTAATTAATTAATTTAGGGCCAGTATTTCAAGAGAAGGTTAAACAGTCAGATAACTTTTTTTGTCACTTTTTGTACGTGTGAAACGTCAAAAGCCCCAGATAAACAGACAGATAAACACTATCTGATTAATGAGAGAACGGTTTTTAATTTTCTAATAACTACACCTTGTCGTACCATTCATCGAGACCTCCTTAGACATAAACACAGCTAACATAATTATTCCTTCCCAGAAATTCATAACCAAAGTGTTATTTCCATATGAACGCCTTTCCATAATAAAACTGTATTCAAATGGGATGCACGCTAACCCCATAATGGCATCTTATAACGATGGAAACACTCTGTGAAGATAACCACCGAGCGAAGTAACGGCTTATTGGTGATTTATGCCTGCTTTATTGATAAACTTCCGGCGGAAGTAGGGTTTCCGCAGATTTCCCGCGTATATCTCTTCGCAAGAAGATAAGAAAAAAAGTTTTTGCTTTGTTTTTCTTTGAGGCTGCGTGCGGATTTGGTGTTTTGGGTTAATCAGGATTGACTTTGGACGATGACCTTTTCTTCAATAAATACGGTCGCAAGACACAAGTAGTATTCTAGCATCTTGGGAACCAATTAATACTCTATCAAATTATTGTGGAAAATTAATAATGCTAACGATTAGGATCCACATTAATATTCTTTATTGCGCGGAAATTTACAATGTCATAATATTAAAAATAAATAAAAGATACGCAAATAAATTACATCTCTAAAAATAAATTTGCTACGAAACCATTCAGCAAATTGTGTCATAATTAGTTTTGCGTTTCATTAACCGACTTCACAAAAGGAGGAGGTTTATAATTCGTCGGGTTTTTTTAATGTATGTACACCGAATGCACCTAGACGGATGGACCTATTTGGAAATATTATTTTTTTGAAAGGAATTGCCTTCCAATTGGTCCCATTGACACCAGGTCTGGATCTGATGATGGGATCCTGGAGAAATCGAGGGAACTCTTTAAATATTTTTGTGTTTTTCATAATCACTCGTGTATTTTCTCGTGGTAAGCCTAATATTGTGATGCGGAACTGATGATGAAGACCACCAGAAATGCTCAATATTAGGTACAAACAAATACAATCTACTATGTGTGGCTGACGGGCAACGCATAGCCTAAACTCAAAAAGCACTTGACATTGGTTTCTAATCAAATAGGGTGTGTTTTTTTAAGTTTTACTTTTTTTTTCTATTATACAAATTAAATATTTGGATTGTCAATGAAAACACGAAATCTTCCGCTAAAATGTTAAGGTATTCTTATGTATCACTCACAGCTATTTAGCGACAGCTTCAGCAACCATTTGAAGATTCGATGCTAATTATTGAGTGAGTTTTGCAGCACGCAAAAGTGATTAACCAAAAAGATGCAGAATTAGTTAATCATCTCAAAACTGTACTTATTTTTAGAATTGTAGGTATTTAAAAAAAAACTTTAGGGGTTTTTTCCCTCAAGCATTTTTTTTCAACATACCTAGCTGTGGAAGTTTAAAACATAACATGTCGCATTTTGTACAGCCTAATAACCTCTAATATAGCGTGTAATGCCAGCATTACCTGCCAAACTCGAGGTTAACCCTAAAAAGATAACCTACGTCGCAAAGGCGCCCACGCTGCTAATATAGTGTTGTCTTTTTCCAATCGATGCGCGTATCAACTGGTCCTTCAGAGCCAACTCAGTCGTCGGTTAGCGCTGTAACAGGATGGCTGTTTCTTCGCGGTAAGTACTATAATTTCATAGGTATGACCAGTGGATGCCCTCTCGAGGCGTATGGTTATAAGACTGAAATTGGTAAAGACTGTCTGTAAACCAGGTTGTTGTAGGTAATTCTATTGTAGTTATATTGTCAACTTATTTGCAAGAGAAAAACAATTTTTTTTTGTAATAATTTACGGGACTACCCCCATAAAAAGAAGGATGTTGATTTTATTTTTATTTTTCGTAGAGGTCTAGTGATTTATGTTTCCAAACTCTTTAAATAAAACAAATTCTTAAAGTAACGCATTTTATTTTTTAAACTATCCCGGATTATTACAATAAGTATATTTGTTCAGGCAAATATGCCAAATACACCATTAATTAGACGCATTACAAAATCATGCGCGTCTGAAGCGTATGGTTATCTTTTAGGCAAGTTTTACTATGGTTATCTTTCTAGGGTTAAGAGCGTTTAATCATCCTCACTCCACGATCCAGAACTTTCCCCGTGCTTCGAGCTCATTTTCGTGTTATGGTTAATTTTCCTTGTTTATGTGGGAACTTTGTCAGATGCAGGGTTAACTACGGCGGGTTTAGTGATTTTTGTAGCGCTTGAAATGAGGCAGTTTTGGGAATGAATTGATATTTGATATTTCGTGTTATCATGTTACCGTACAGTACCTACTGATGACTTGCAATCTGCGAACGGTCTTTTTTGATAAGTTTGTGACAAGAAGTTGATTATGTTTTTTTTTCGGCTTTGTCTTCTGGTCTTTCTGCCGTAGTCGATTATAAATAAATGAATGGAAACGGTTTTTTCAGGTAAAAATATGGTACACCCATATAAAAACAGGGTACCTTAATTAAACTTGTATATTTACATATTTTACTATTTATGTAGGAAAGGATTCAACTTTAAATTCAATTCTGTAAGCTGTTAGACATTGAACAGGGACTCCGGAAATTACTCAAATTCAGTACCTACCTACATGCCGCTGTAGGAACTCTTTCAAATGAAATGGCAAGTAATTTCGTGAGAAGCGGGTTCTTAAAATAAATTATTCATTCGCGACGAAATGCCCGCAGCCCGTATTCATTTCATTTCAGAATCTCAATTTTACTTTTCCCTTTTTCTTTATCAAACGTACTGTTAGAACTGAAATATTAAACAGCTTTCTGATTGAAACAAATGCGTGGGCGAAAGATGAATCGAATTGTACTTAAGTTTTGAAGATTTGTTTCTTTGATACCTAACACATTATTCAAAACATTGATATATATTTGCTCTTTTTGTCATTTTCTATCGTCAGTGTCTATGGTCGAATCGGGTAGATAAAAATTTAAAATAGAGTACTCACTGATGAGAGGTTAATCCCTACGTTTCATGAAGAACTCTAAGTACCTACAAATTAGGCTGATTTGTCGTGTTTTATCATGATAAAACTTTGTCCAGTTAGCCAAACTGAGAACCATTCATAGTTTTAAATTATTACCTATAGACCTTAATAAATTAAGCCCTATCGACAAGCTACTCCCACAAGTAGCCACAGCCACATACTACGATCGAACTTCGACAATCACTTCCATTTTAATAGAGATATGTTTCAAACTAAACTCATTCATTTGTCGCAACTCTTAAAATATTACGGTCATATTGGCTATCATGGATAAGATAGGAGTGCAAAATGTCTATTGCTGTTTCAAACGGTTTTCAATATTGCCTGTGGCTGTGGAAGCGAGTAATGGTTGCTTATCTTTGTAGTGTAATTACTGCGAGGGTTGTGCTAAGTGCTATTGGTTTTTAATTGGGAGTGCGTTTGTTCATGCCATTTGTTACACACTGTTTGTTAACTTGCTAATAAGACAAGCAGTGTACACTAGATATATCTCTTTTACTTGTATTAATGTTCTACTCTACACCACTAAAATATTTCGTAAGGCCTTTTCCCTTACTATTTAGCAGAATAGCACAGTATACCAGGAATCATCGCCTCGAATATATTTAAAACTACTAGCTCGCTATAAAGAATGCTCTCTATAGCGAGCATTGGAAGAGCTAGTTAGTAGCTCCCTCTGTTGAGAGATTTCATCTTCTGCGTTATTTTGTCTTCACATTTTCAGACCTGAATTAATGAAATTGCAAAATACTGTTCTTCTGAACATCCGCTAGCCGTTGGTTCTTCAGAATTAATATTAATGGTAATGGTGCACAGTTTTTGCCCCACGACCTCCTGGACTAAGGGATCAGAATGAGCCCGGCAGTAAAACTGGCTTTACGAGCGGAGGCTACAGTATGGACCATTCCTGTAAGGGCCGTCCATAAATATTGATGTGCGTTTGTTAAAAGTGAGAGAGATTTTCAAAAATTGTGGAAGTTACAAGATTTTGTTATGAATCACGTGGCATAAGATTCTAGTAAAAGACGTGCAAGCGATCATCCTTTGTTCTTTACTATGTAAATAACAAGTTTATATGTATTAGGTCGGGTAAAAAGTTTCTTCGTATTTTGTATGAAGATCGTAACGGCTCGAACAAAATTCCTCCAAAACGGTATTCTGTACTTGGTATACTGTTCTGTATTGGAGGAATGACAATGCAATCTATTTGCGATTCTTTAGGAGAATACCAAATGACGCCATTTTGGGTGTTTGCAATGGAATAGTGATGAAATATAAGTGAAATGCTCAGAGCAGCATTAGGCCCCAGTTTGCGTCTACGCTTTCAATTTGCATGAGCGAGGATAGGGCCCCTGTGTTGTTGACTCTTTCTAGCGATAACTTCGTTAACACGAAATGAGCCCCAATCGGTAAAGTTAAATAAGGTTAAAACAAAAGATACGGAGGGGAGGAAAATAGCCCGGAGCTCTTACAAACGAAGTTACGTTTTAAGGCTGTTGTTTGATCCCAAAATAAATTGTTTTCTTGATAAGGGACGCAGGTCATATGCAGATTAATACATGAATGTGAGATAATTGTAATTTCTGGACAAATATTTTTTCCAATATTCCTTTTCAAAGAAATCCGATAACCTTGGAATATTGATACTGGAACATCATCAAACAAAAATTTACTAAAAAGTATTAAAAGTATTTACTATCTACGTACCTACGTACTTTTATAATTCTTAACCGTTTATTACCTATATCCTTGGTTTTATCCAAATCATCCAATATGGAATACTGTACCACCTATAATGTTTGTGTCGCTCTGGTTAGCTGTAATGGCACAAGTACTTGATAATAAATAAATGAATAATATCAATTCTATCTAATTCAATTCAATTTATATTTATTGCAATGAACAACTTGTAATAAGGTCTTAAATAAGGTCTTAATAATTCTATTATTATATCCAGTGAATTTAAATTACAGCGCTACAACACTTGCAATAATTTGATATTTTAGCAAGCAATTATTCCTATAAATAATTATTCATCTAAAGTACAAACTAAAGCGTGGCGTGCTAACACTTCCGTAACATATCAGCCGACTCAACCCTTAAGTTCTAAGGACGATCAATCATGGTATTTAACGAACAATCTGTACTATTCAGCGGCACTTTGCGTGTCAACACTTCGTGACCTCTTATGTATTACCGATAACATTTGCGATCGCTAAGCACCGACTTGCCCGTACAGGAACAATATCATGGCAACGTAAAACAAGGAAATAAATAATGAAAGCACACTAACGAGGGCGCCCCATTTGCACTGTCAAAAGGTAGTTCCTGTATGAAGAAATCAATCAAAGGGGACGCCTTCGTGATTGAATACGTTTGTACTCGACAATCACGCAATATCGCCAGTGCTCGGGGATATTTCGCGTAAATATTCCAGCTGTCTGTCGCACGCTCGCGTCTAATTTATGTACTCTGTATTACCTACGCGATATGTTTTGTCGATCACATCTTGGATACTGTTCACTACAGCTTAAATAGGCTTACAATTATGTGGTCGGACACTGCAAACCACGAGATAATCCTGGCAACTAACAAAAACAAAACACAATCACAGTTCCCGAAGCCTCAAAACTGCGGTGAAACAAATCACTATGCCAATGAAGGAGCCAAGTTGCGGTATTCCCCGTACGTGAGCCGGACACTTGTTTGAGAAAAGCGGAAATAAATATCTCGAGTGGTACTAATTGGTTTCCGTTGGGATCGACAGTTCTCGGTGCGGGCTTGTGGGAGGACGCCGCATAATTTATCGAGTATTCGGTTTGCTCGGCACTCGGCAGTCTGTGACCAACGAGTCCGGAGACGATACCGATTATTTTGCGTTCGGTGATATAGTGTGCGGTCCGCCGGGCTACGGGTGTACTTGCAAGGGTTAACTTGATGTCCTATATGCCCCGGGATATTGGGTGACTGCTGTTATCCTTCAGGACTCGTAAATGCAGCCCATTAATGTCCCCACCGAGGGGCACAGGCCTTTACCCGGATCCGAGTAAGATTGAGCCATACTCCATCCGCACTGAGCAAACCTTATACTATATAAAAATAATTAAAAAGAGCGAGTTTTTCGTTACATTTTTATGGACACGACCCTAATACATACTCTCCCATGAACACTTCTACACCGAATATCTCGGTCAAATTACAGTCATAACTCAATTTTTATTTACATTTACACACTCAACGTGAATAAGTAAGGCAATTTCCTTCTCCTGAGAGAGTCCGCTGCTTTCATTCTCTCCAATCCGAAACTCTTGAAACATTAAATTGGTCTTGAATTATTCTGCTCGTGGAAAATTGCAGATCCGTTTTTCACTTCTTTAGCTGCACGTTTTCGCCCATTTGGATTCCGGCCGGCGCCCAACTGAGCCTGTTATCCTCTAACTTGGACGGAACGCTGAAAAACTCGTGCTATTACCGTAAATATCAATTTGTATGAAACTAGAGGGCGTTTCAGACGATGCCGGCTTCGCGGAAACTTATGCCACGGGCAGTTACAAATTGGAGAAGCGTCTGGAGGAGGATTTAGATGTTTAACATCAGCCTTAACGACACAACTTCGGATTGGTTGAATAACTTCGGTATAGTGCTCTGCATTGCTTTTAAATTCAGATCGGTTCAGTTATAAAACTGAAAAGCATTTTGTGGATAGGACTTGATCTTCAACTGAAGTTAAGTTAAGTTCACTGATTTTCCGACAATCTATAGTCTATTCGTGATAAGAATGCAGTAAAGTCATCATCACTGTCCGGCGGCCTACGCCCCGTAACTAATCAAATCGTTTTCAATTATCAAGCTAAGTTCACAGTGACCAGTTGAAGGCAAACTTTTGAACGCGAAGGTTGTGTCCTGTCCAGTGAGTGTGGTGTTAACAGCTTTAAATTTAAATTTCACTGCATTCTTATCACGAATAGACTGTAATAGAAACAGATGCGTGTTTTTCTAGGTTGAAGTTGTTCTACCTTGGTCGCCCTACCCTGAGCCATGGGCCAGTACAATGACATGAGAACAAAATCGCTTGTTTGCAGACAGGTATGTACTATTGTAGATGTTCGTTTGTAGGTATATAAAACCTGAAAATTTACATTCCCAGTCCAAATTGAGGGTGACGTTGAATGTGTTGCGTTATTTTATTACTTTAGGGACTCTTGAGTCAGGATGCGAGAAAATTAAGCCAAATGTGTGTTGCAGAAGTGTGTTCCCTAATTTTAAACATGAGGCGCAATGTTTGAAAATATTTTGAGAGTACACTTCAGTTTGTGGTAGAATTTATCTTATATGAAATACTGCACAAGCTCGTGAATACTTTAGGAATCGTAATTTGTTTATTTAATATTTAACTTGCTGTCATATTCGCAAATATTATTTGTTTATAAATATAAATCGGGGCGATAGAATACTAACTAAATATCCAAACGGACGTCGTATTTCCTGCCTTTGAAATTGCCTGTTGATGAACTCATGTTTTCTTCAGTGAATAAACGTATGTCTATGTCTAGGTACGTCTAGTCTAACGACGTAGACAGACGATGACGCGACCGCTCTGTTCGCCACTCAGTCGCCGCTCCGCGCCCGCCCCGCGCCCGCCCCGCGCCCGCTAGGCTGCGCTCTCACCGCCTTGCACCGATTTGTGTCTTATTGCTCTTATAACATCGGATGATTTTCATCACACCCGCCCCACGCCCGCTCCGACGCCGCGCCGCGCCCGCTCCATCCGATATATTAAGAGACTTATTAAGGAGCATTAAGACACAAATCGGTGCAAGTTGGTGAGAGCGAGGCTTAGCGGCGTCGGAGCGGGCGCGGAGCGGCGACGGAGCGGGCGCGGTGCGGTGACTGAGCGGGCGCGGAGTGGCAACGGAGCGGGCGCGTCATCGTCTCCCCACGCCCCTAAGATGATGTCCTCCACTAACTACTTGTAAGTATAAATGCAAATGTAGCCTATTAATGTCCCCACCGAGGGGCACAGGCCTTTACCCGGATCCGATTAAGATTGAGCCATACTCCACCACCCTGGCTCAGTGCGGGTTGGTGGAGGGGTTTTACGACCACTCCATACTACGAAGTAGTGTTAGTAGCCGGGACCTACAGCTTATAGCCCAGGATTTTTAGATTTAATTTAGCCAAAGATAGGAAATGCGTTATAAGCAGCTGAATTTTTGTACATTTATTCTGTATAAGGTACTGAATCATTATATAAAGTTCCCCATCCCTCCCCGGCTTGCCTCCTAAGATATACAGGGTGTTAGGGTGAATTTCGATTTTAGGTGGGATTTGGATCAAAATTCAAATTTAAACTTTTTTTATTTATTGTTCAAATTAAATTGTACAACCTTACAGACTAATCCAATGCGCTGTACAAATTCTATAAGCATTACATAGGTAATAAATATTAACAATAATTTAAAATTAATGCATTCCATTGCGTAGTATATAATACGATTACAATAATACACAAAAATATACACAATAAATAATCTGAGGACAACAGAATCATACAATCATCTCACAGAACCTGCCACATTCTCGCACAATATCCCTCCATGCATCGCCAAACAGATCATTCAGTGGCGCTGCTACCAACAGTGCGTTGAGGCTGTCCCGCGCCCGGGCCCCGGACCAGCGGAGACTGCCGGCGCGCCACCGTGCGATGCGTGCCGCTCGCTAGCAGCTGGTGCCTGCGCGCGCGTAGGTAGTTGTCAGGCACGTACTAGCGCACATACTGCACTGACAAGCGCCACGCAGTCACTGTCACCTCGCAACAATCGACACACAGTCAGAAGCTGTTCGGTGTTACGTCTCACCTCTAGTGAGTTGTATCCGAGCATACCTAATATAAAAGTTGATGGATAAAGGTTTATGACTCGGTCAGCTTGTAAACCAGTAACTAAGCTGCATATGCATGGTCGACCAGTAAAAGAGCATAAAATATAAAGTAAATGAATATTTATTACTTATTATAAAAATATTACTAGTTCCATCGTCATGTATAACATTAGGAGAATTTTCACATAACTGACCAAGGCAATGACGGCACATCGCCGAGCACATCAAGCCTGCTTTCTTACACTCACACCAGTGTCCGCACCCCTTCTTACAACCGCAGCTGATAAGGTGTAACAACTGTTCAGGCGCAGGGGGCTGCTCTGTTGATAGTGGAACTAACGTTTGGCCAAGCTTTTTCCAACCCCATTCACAAGGTGGAAGATCGTTTCCCATCCAGCGCTGCACTTGTAAATAGACTCGATATGAATGCTGCCGAGTTGCAGCTTTAGTAGGTGGCAGAGATGATAGCTGAAAATTATCTTTTAAAGTTTGCTTGGCTGATTGTACAAATAGTACCTCAGCTCATCCAAATCAAGTTTCAGATTAGATTTATTGTACAGATGCAAAACAAATGCTTCCCCAGCTTGTGCGATGTCATCGTGCTTAGATCGAGGATCTTTGAATACGGACACCGTCTTTTGTAACTCTGTGCTGCTTAGACATTGGAAAGTTTTTACTTTTCCCTTTCTGAAAAATGCTGAGGTTGTGTCACAACCAGACATTGCATGTGCAAAAAGTAATACATCTTTTAGGACTCCCATGTTTCGTTGGATTTCCGCAATATTGTAACAAATATATTATATATTGTGTTTGTTTTTATTATAACAAATAAAAACAAACACAAAACAATGCCATCGGCAGACTGAATGCGCTCGCTCGCAAACGAGCACAGCGCGCGGAGGTTCCGGGGTGAAGAGGGGGTGGAGGGCTGTAGGTCGAGACGCAAGCGGCGGAGGCGCGGGGAATATAGGCATATTATTCGAAATGTTATTCTGAATACGTATGCAAGTTTTTAGCTGGTTATGAAGGATTTCCTTTTTAAAATCTAAAAATCCTGGGCTATTAACGTGCCATCCGAAAGGAGTGACCGATAATGTACGACAAATTAATCATCGCATTGGTACATGGTCAGCACCGGGATTCGAACCTGCATCTCCTGCGTGAGAAGCAAGGTGAAACCCACTAGACCACGGAGCACTCATCCATCATCAACTACTAACTTGTATAATGAATAAAATAAGAAAATGCCTTTCGAGGAACAACCCATAATTTAAAACTAAACTATCTAACCCCATTCCAGAATCAGAATCGCAAAAGAGATTTTCGAGTACATTTTTGTATTTTTTCGACCTCATCTATACGATGCAGCACGAACATTATTTTGCTGCAGCCAGCTTTAGCCAGCTTTTCCTTCTAAATACGATCTACTAATCTGGAAATAGTTTTTTATCGCAACAAACACACGGTTGGTATACACTAGGGGCGTGTATGTGTCGCTATAAATATCCTCTGTGGCGATGGATTGCGATTGCTGTTCTGTGAAACCACCGGCTGCCTATATTTTGCTGGTGACTATTTTGTGATGTAGGCACTCTTAGTTGCGTAGGTATATCGGTATTTCGGTTGATTTTATTTACCGTTTTCATTTAGTTTAAAACAATTATTATAGGGTTCTACCCAGAGAGTTTGCATCCTCCTTTCTGCCTATCTATGGTTCTACCGGAAGGGTGTCAAACAGGACCCTAATTACTAAGCGTCTGCTATCCGTCTGTCTGTCCGTATGTCCGTCAGCAGGCTCTATCTCTGGAATCTTAATAGATATAGTGTTGTTTTTTCCGTAATTCATAATTTCTTTGTTGCACACAATTAGTTGAAATAAATAATGTTATAATGTCACAGAATTTTTCAATGATCAAATCTAATACTCAGGCATAAGTTCTACTCGCTATAATATAGTACAATTATTGAATCTAATGTTGATATAATTTACTTTTAATTTTTATTTCTTATTGTTATTAATAATAATCTCTACAATATTTTTGTAATTGTCTGAATATAATTTGAATATAAATGTAATCATCCTATTATTCGTAAAGGGACAACTGATTGTCCTTAAATGTTGCTGTGCCCTAGCAGGGCGTCACAATGTACTAACCTTTATTCTACCACCTTGTGAAATTTTGTGACTTTGCAATAAACTATTACTATTACTATTACTAAACAAAAGTAAATAAAAATAGTGTACAAAGGCGTGCTTATCTCTAAAAAGAGATCTCTTCCAGCAAAATAAGTTCTAATGAGAGAGGTTAATAACTAAACAGGGGTAAACCTACAGACTTACCTATTTTTTTACAGAACGTCTAAATCAGTTGCCGCCGCTACTGCAACAAATGATCCAAACAAAATAAAAATAAAATAAAGGTCTCCATACAAGAAATTAGTTTCTTGTACTTTTTCTTGTACGATCGATGGTGCAGAACCCTTCGTGTGAGAGTCCGACTCGCACTTGGCCGATTATTAGGATATATGGTGTTGTTACCTACTTTAGTTGAAAAGTATTCTACTCCTTCAAATGCCCAGCCACCGGGCATTTACCAACGCAATAGTTCCACAAGCCTGTCTACGAGGTCATGTATGCCGGTATAAACCCGAAGCTTGACCCTTTGAACCCTTGTCAAAGAACTTTGAACAAACGTATTTAGAAACTTTACTCAAGTGGCACGTCTTAATTTCAGTGACTTGTGCGAAGTATCCCTTCAAGGTGGCCAAATAATTACTCTTCATTATATATTTCCACAGTTAAATTACTGCGTTTCACCAATTTACTTTCAATGTTTGCAGAATGTTACAGTTTTATAAGTATTCTCTCTTAATTTACTGTTAACAAAGGACTAGTTTAATACGAGTAAGCTAATAGCACAGAATAACTAATAGTACTTAATAGTAAAAGTACTTCTACGTAAATATTTGCCTGTCAGTATTAGCCTAATTGTTTAAGAAAAGAAAAAACCACATTCACTCTTGACTTGGAAATAAAACGAGAGGGAAAATGATTTCGATACTAAATACTTTTTTATTCACAGTTCAGTTGCTAAAATTTCTTTACTCCGAAGTCGTAATCCTTTGTCCCTAAAATCTTTCTTGGTCAACTTTTCTACTTCATTTAAGTTGTATGCTTAACTTGTGCCCTAACGACAAAAAGTTAGGGCTGAAAAGATTTAACAATGGTAATTTTGAGGGGTAAACTTTCCTCTACTTTAATTTTGTGACTTTTTCTAACTGACTTGTCTGCATTTAAGACTGAAGACTGAGCTAAAACTAGGTAATGTTTTAGAAAAAAACAATAACATGACCATCAAATAATAATTATACAGGCATGCAATTCAAAAAACTAGCTCTTCAAAATTCAGAAGCAATAATTTACTCCAGACAAAGATTAATTAACTCTCTTGTGAAATCCCTTTGCCAAATACCAGAAGTTACAAATTTAATCAACACGTAAAATGAATGCAATCTCCATAGAGTTATAAAAGTGAACGAGCCCCAAGTTTCATTAAGAAGTTAATTAGCTCGGTTTGATGAAAAATTAAAATCCTTACTCAAGTTAATTTCCTGAGAAAGTCGAGATCCAATATCGTTGAGAAATTTACAGACGAGATCTATCTTGCGATTATTAAACCACCAACTTATCTGCGTGGAAGTCTTTATTTTTTACCTTAACATTTTAGACTTAACCTTACTTTGTGTAGCAAACGTCCACAGATGAAACTGTCCATACTTTATTCTGCATTTCAAACAAAAAAAACTCTCAGGTCCTTTCGGTTTCCTCCTCGTGTCCCGAGTGCCTAAAGATCCGAGATCATCAGAGCAGAGAGCGGTATATTAAGATTTCATGAAAGACTAGTGTCTCCTTAACCGCCATTTGAACCAGTCAATGAACTATAAATCCGATTCCAGCATATACAATATCGTTCACTGAGTTATAATTTTAAGCTAATCATTAAAGGGTGAGTGTAGTAAATATCAATATCTGAAACTATCTCCAAATGCCGATCGTCCAGCGGTGTCATGACAACGCCTACTGGCCACACATTGTGTACATTCTTATGCAAATGCTACGTCTCATAGGGCTTACGTTCCGGTCCAGCACATCAGCACCAATCCTGCTGTTATAAGGTATGACTAGTATGTTGAAGTCCCAGTAGATCTATACGACAAACGCGAGTTCCTTTGAATTTTTAACTCAATTGATATTTGCATAAAGGTGACTTTTATTCCTACTTACAATTGAGTGAATTTCTAATTTTACGTCTCTTATTTATTAAATTAAATTTTATTTAATCCGGACTTTCCCTTTCACTTGGACTGTGTTAAAATCGATCGGTGATTAATCGATCAAATTCAGCATATCTTTATTGCTGTACATTAGTAGTAAATGTCATTTTTTGTCTCTTCTCTAAATTAAACTGCATTAGAGAAACCGGACCGAAGAAGCTAGGTCTACCATCTACCTAGATGCTTATAACTTCATTAATATCAGATAGTCGATGGTCAAGGTCTGAGTCAAATATTTATAATAATGTTTTATGAATTTATGATGCATGTTTACGACGACGACTTCTGTGGTGCAGCGGTTGCGCATCTGCCTACCATGCGAGAGGTTCCGGGTTCGAGTCCCGGCTGGGGACAAAAAAAACCCCAGGTCTTGGATGTTTACATGTTGTTGATGTCGCTGTTCCTGGTTCCCACGACACAGGGTATCCTAGTGTGGGGCAGAAGCAATGTATGGGCTGTATGTAAATGTTTGTTTGTTACCGAAACTGGGACTGGAATATACTGCAATGTTACGAGAACTTGGTCCCTGAGAACAGCACAGGTGCAACGGCTAAGTGCCAGGGTATCTACGTTTAGCATATAAACGAGGGAGTGACCACTTAGTGGCTCTAACAACGCCCCATGCATATTTTTGGTCAAGCCGATCTGGCGATATTGCGTTTTGGGATGACTTCTTACGTTCGTTATTCTATCTTCCGAAATGAGCAGTCTCCAACCTTAGCCATTTGTTGGCTGCCCCTTTCATTGCGTTCTGTTTTTTGGTCTCACCTCACTATCGATGCCCAGGGGTAGCGATCCAGATTAGATACCTAACCTATAATCTGATTCGAAAAATTACCAAGGCTATGATTCTCGCGTATTCGATATATATGGATATCGACCTATCACTCGATATAGGTATCGATATCGTATATCGAATCATACTACATCAAGCGAGAATCTTATCCTAACACTGAGTTTCAAGAAACAAATTTTTAATTTAAGCAATTGCTTAGCAACTGAAACAAATGACTATCCTGTGAGATTCTCGTGATTAAATTGGTTGTGACAACTGTCAAAATAGTTTCGTGAAACTCAGGGTAAGAGTCTAAGACCGTCCTGAATAAAAGTATTGGTAAAATAAAACTCATACCGGAGTAATCTAAAGAAAATGGCCATTCCCGTGATGTTGATTAGAAATCTTCACTGTATCGATGTCATGGTTAGGCCCAGTTAACTCTGAGAGTCTGAATCTTGTCCAATCATTGGACTGTGGTTTGCCTCACCCTCTAGACGATTGACCCATGCTCCATCACCAGTTACTAATAAGTTTGCTAGGATATTTCATATAGGTATGCTCGTCTTTGAGATTTATTATCGTGCTGGACTGCACAACCTTTTATATAATCTTACTTTTTCTACGTATTCTGTGTTTTATGGTTTTGATACGTTCCATTTGTCTATTTTTACAGTCGTCAGATTAATATAGTTTTTCTCACACAAGCCAGTGCATTATTATACAGTCCATAATAATTATATTAGAGTTGAAACCAACATCTAAAGATACAATTTAATTTTAGAAGCAATGAAGTAAAATTTTATCCGCACTTAGTACATAAATTATAAATTATCCTACAACAGCTACCTCGAGCAGGAAGTAATTTACGTTTATTACTTACACTTTGAAGTAAGAAAAACATAAATAAAGAATTTATGCCACAAGAAAGTATCCTTATGCGAACTTTGATCAGTTTTCAACATAGTTTAGCAGTATTATAAATAGTGACGCTTGATTACGATCACAGTTTTATCACAATTTTTATCGCACTTTTAGAGTAAACGCGTAAACAATTCTCATCTCACTAAGAAATCCTGATGCAGGTTAGATAAAAACTTCTTAAGTAATACATTCCATAATCCTCGATCACCATTTTGGGAAAAATATTGTTTGAAGGTTTTTTTTTTCAGAATTTTATGTCTGATGGCCATATTTTGAGAAACTTTAATTTAACATCAAATATGTAGATTCGATCTATCCCTACTCTACCCTTCTGGTCGTTCATTCTTTTCGAAAAGTTAAAAACTCTTAAGTAAATGTAGCCCATTAATGTCCCCACCGAGGGGCACAGGCCTTTACCAGGATCCGAGTAAGATTAAACTCTTAGTTAAAAGTTATTTATTTCTAAGTGCAGATGTTATCTTTCATTTAAAACGTTTACTGGGAAACCGCTCTTAACCCTCTCGCTCCGACATCTATTGTTCTCCATCTATTGTTCTCCATTGTAAGTTTGTTCGACCTATGTCCTTATGAGAGAAAAATTAACCTTTATAGGTACATTTAGATAAACCCTCTGCGACTGACGTGGTCCAATTTTTACAATTCTATTGACGTGGTAGTCCACCAGACACCTTTTCAAATGAAAATATTTTTATAAAATTAAATTACGTAGCTTTTTCTTTTATACTCATTAGATTTCTAGCCTATTTGTTTATATTAAATTAACTTCAAAGAAATGAAACTACTTGTATATTCAATAATAAACTATATTTATTGACTTCCCTTAAATCACTCTATGAATTTCTAGTAACACATTTATGACTTAGAAAAAATAACAATATCAACTTTTCTTTAATCTATCATTAGACATTTTAAAAGTTAACACTTGCAGTAATCAGTCTAAAAAATTTGAGATACATTCGTTGGTTCAATTAAAAAATAATCAGTTTCAAAGTCACAACTTTTTTTCACACAGTGGCTTGGAGCGCTGAAGGCAAATGGGCTTTGAACAATCACAGCAAGAATATTTAGTTTGTCTTTTTTTTTTGTTGGACAAATCGAAAATAGTTTTCTGCCACTTGGCGGAACCGACTGAACATGTGGTGGTGGAGGGGGGATATCCTGACCTAAAACCCTTGTGATAGTCAAGCGCAGCTCCCTTGGCAGTCTTTCATTGTATACTGGGGTTTTCATATGATTCAGCACCAAATCTCTTCCCAAGTTCAATGTTGCTCTCCTCATTTTGTCATCACTGTCAGCACAACTTTGATACAGTACAAAGCTATTTATGCCTGCCATGTCCAGCACCCTTTGAAAGATTGCCATAGGCCAGCGACGCGTTTTACGGCTGCAACAATAAATCGAGCATTTATTATCCACCTCGTCCACTCCACTTTTTGTATGATGATTATAGTCTGCAAAAATCGCTAAATAACCAAAGAAATGCTTATAGTAAGGTGAAATAAACATATTTACTGATGTGGTAGTTTAGGAGACACTATGAAAATATAACGGTTTCACTGAGGTGGTAGTCTAGTAGACACTTACGTCAATACTGATGTGGTAGTCTCGTGGACACCTTCCTCCCCCAACGCGCACCTGCACTCGCTCCGACTGTTTTCCGCGCACTGACCGACCCACGAGGTCACTAAAGGAAGGTACTGAGAGCGGCGCGGTTCAAAATAAAAAAATAACGGAAATAAACCGAATTTCATATTTTGCGGTGTCTGTGGGACTACCACGTCAGTCGCAGAGGGTAAATATCCCGGCCCGTTGCGATACATTTACCGTTTCCGATTCGGTTTCGAGAGCGAAATTATCACCTTCAACTAATTCAGACTGGTCCCAATATTAATTCAATGTAACGACATCTTTATGAGCCGTGACATAAAGAAGGACGTCCACTAAAGGAATAAATCTGTCGGTTGTCTAGCCACAAATCGTTTGTGACTGTCAACGCAAGTTTCAAATGGTGGGATTAGTGAATCATATTCAGTGTTTGTTGCTTTGCTTACGTACTAAATTATGTCGTTCGTTGCCAGTGTATCGGTGACTTTAATTCGTTCTGTTTCAATTCATCAGTTTTGTGTCGGGCGTGGTTTGGTGCTGATTTACTTGCCGTTACATAAATTAAAGTTAATGAGGTCTAATACTAATTCGCGTTACAATAATAATTTTGAAGATTGCAGAAATATTAATAATATTTTTTCGGTCTCTCGTTTTTTCTCCTAATAACAATAAATAACAATAGGTTTGATGCACCTCTATCATGACCGGATCGAAGGCCCGTAGTAATATATCACTCTCAGCTCTGAGAACTATCTTAAGCGCATGAGAATGTCTGATCTATTGTGACAAAACCGTTATTATGACACAGCTGAGACAATTCCGACTGAGCTAAAAGCGGTTTAATGATAAGGTTCCATCCATGTTCACGCCATGGATCACGCCATTATTCCGATTCCAATTAAAGATTTAGATACAAAATCTTTTACTTAGTAATTCTTATTCTAAAACCTGCATTTGGCGGTATGTTTTTTTTATGTTGTTATGTTTTTTTACATCATCATGCATGTCAGCACCAATACTTAGTTATTTGATTAGTGACGTTCTCAATTCTGAAATTAGAGGTATGCAAACTAGCGGTCTGACTTTATTTGTCAAATATCAACA
Organism: Argyresthia albistria; assembly: GCA_963457715.1. Taxonomy (NCBI): domain Eukaryota; kingdom Metazoa; phylum Arthropoda; class Insecta; order Lepidoptera; family Argyresthiidae; genus Argyresthia; species Argyresthia albistria. The sequence continues at coordinate 1,679,693 of OY735269.1, forward strand.
CTCCAACCTATCCAAGACGACATCAAACACACACGGTCATGTAACATGAAGATATTCTAAATTAGTGTCTAAGTCTCACAATTCTCTACAAAGTGGTTAGATTGGCTTAAACTATGTTACTAAGCTCGTAGTAGTTTGTCAACTTCAATATTTAACTTGCTTCTTGCTGAGTTGGAAACTTTCTCCTCTATCGCCAATAAAATGTCTAAGCAAATTTGTAGAAGTCCTTGTATAGTTGTATACCCATGCGGGGCTTGTTAAATATTCTGTTTGATTAAAACTTTGTATGCCATTGCGTTGATGTATTTAATTAAAATGTTGACTTATCATTTTAAATAATGTAAAGTTGCTTTAATTATTCAGCGAAATAGTGGCGATAACCGCTATCTGCTCTGAGAGTCACAATGACACTGTAAGTTTTATGAGCCTGAGATAGCTTTCAGAAGTAATTACGGACTTCAAACTATGTAAATGAAAGTTTTGTGAATATCTGAAAATGCAAATGCCCATTACATTACCTTAAAACCGTCACATTGAATGTTACGTACATTTTTAGTCCCGCCCTAAGTATATGACTGTCTAGATAAAAGCAACTTTCAAAGAAGTCACTTTACATCCATTCGTGTTTCCAATACAGTAGAGGCCATTCAATATGAAATAGAAAAGGAACTGTGCTAAGTGGTTCCATTTCCCACTGGGTTCCCTACTTTGCCTACTTAGGACGGAAATGGGCGGTGGCGGTTGGCTGTTAATCACAAATGAAAAATGCACGCGGTGAATCGATAAGCTGGTAAAGTGTTGCTTTGGACTATATGGAGTCTAAATGGATAGGGTGGGTCGTTAGGTCGTTAGAGGTTTTTAGGTCAAGTTGTCACTTTAGGATTTATGGGAAGGAAGGTCGAAAAGTGTAGTTTTCGACACACATCGTGTCACAAAGGGTGGTAAAGCCATATTTTTTTGTTGCATTGAATAATTGGCTAAAAGTGCACAATCGTGCCTTTCCCACCCGGTATGGTAAAAGTCGTGATGCTCTGTTTATGTTTATCAAGGGCATTTGGAAATGCATCTTGCTTTGGATAATATGAAATATCAACTCATCTGACCTAACGAGACTACAAATGCATTTTGAGGCGAGAGATGGACTCTGCAGAGTTAACGCTAATCTAGGATCAACTTTGACATTCTCATTCTTCATATTGGTTTTGTTATAAATGCAATTTTTAAGTTGACTGGAGTTTAGAGCTGACTAGCGTTTCATCTGTCGGGCCTGAGTTAAACTCGTCGGGGTCAATTTAGTTCAAAGGTTAACCTCAGAAAAGCTAAATCAACTTTGCTTTCAAGATACATTAAAAAGTTTTCTGGTATTATGCAAATTCGACCAAAACTTGTGCGCGGAGAGTGTCGTCTGAAGGTCCTAGATGGAATATTAAAAAAATTGGCTACGTGCGAGTTTGACTTCCGCACGGAGGGTTCCATAGTATCGTACAAGAAAAAGTACAAAAACGCGTTTATCGTTTGGATCCCGTTTTTTTTTCTATTTCGTGTGGTTCATTCGTTCATTAATTGTTGTTAAAGCGGCAATAGAAATTCACTTTGAGAAAATTTCAACACTATCTATTTCGGTTCTTCAGATAGAATGGACCCGTTAATTGACGTACAGAGGTATGGACAGCGGAGACGTATTAATAGGGTCCAGTTTGCCACCCTGCGGTTACAGAACCCTAAAAATACGCCACATTATACATCTCGCCATCCGTTGCAGAAAGCGTTCAAAAGCTATCAGACGGACTGAAGCTCTTCTTCCGCTTCGCATTCCGTTAAGGCCGGAAGCCTAAAAACGGCGTCTCACCATTTAGAGCTGTTTTCGTCCTTTTTACTTCGAATGTGGCTATAACACCTCTCCGGGGCGCGGTAATATTTGCATTTAGAGCGAACAAGTTATATTCTGACCTTATCGGAGCAAGATTGTGTTTGGAGCAAGGATGTCGTGTGGGGGAATTGTGTAAATAAACTAGATAGGGGATATCGGCGAGACAAAAGGCATGCAGGTAAGGAGATAGCGTTTACCATAATTATCCAATTGAATCGAGAATACTCTTATGCTTAACTTGATTTCATCCTTTGAAAATGTTTGCAATATTTGTAAAAGAGTCAAATGTGCAGTCGTGAGCATTCACAATAATAAAGATAACTGTGGGTCTAATTTAAAGTATTAGATACAAAATATATTATTTTATCTGCATCTGCTGCATTTAGGGGCAATGCAAAAAGCTTTGTGTGTAAGTTTGAGTTTTTTGTATTTGTACTTACTTGTTTATTTATCACAATTTGTATAAATGAAACAAATTGAAATAATACATATCAGTGGTAATGGGGTGGGTTCTGATGACGTAGCCGGCATAACTTCGTCGCTCGACTTATCTCCTACTCTTCTAGGAGAGCGTGCCACAAAAGATGAGATGTCCCCATTTTAACGGAATTTATTGCAATTCTATTCGCGAAAGCATTGTTCGTTGAATTTCGTTTCACAGATAAAAGTATCTGGGTTACCCGGAGGTTACGTACGACTGTACGGGTTGTTGTCTGAAATAAATAAGAGCCTGATAATAATAAAGAGGAAGAAACTGAACCCAAAATATTCCAGTGTTTATTTTCATTATTGTGATTTGTTTTAAATAAGAATTAGCGCTAGGGAAGGTTATTGTGCCCTATTTTTCGATTGGCTTAGGTAAGGGGAACTTAGAAGAAGCAAAACCGGAGCGCAGCGAAGCGTGTGCGAATGTGCACACTAAAGCGTTCTGCACTCCTACGAAATACACACACACCTGTCTACATCTTGAATTAATTTCGATAGCGACTCTGTTTGTTGGTAATAGCATTAATTTGTAATCACAAATGCACGAGGGAAATGCGTACCTATTCGTTAATAGGATTGCCAGTTTTGTGCAAGATGACAGGGAGATTACAGACAATACGGCAGCTAACGACTTCTCCCAAGATAGACTGAAAGGCTTGTATTGTATTGTAGATAGAGCAATGGATCGTCAACTAATAAACACCCAGCTTGTTGAGTTAAATCTGCTTTTATGAACTAACCCGGATTTAACAACCTTTTAACAACCTTAAATTTCAAAATCCTTTCGTGTAACTCAAGACAGGCAAGTTTTTTGTTGATAATAATATGAGAGTGGTAACCCAGTCATTATCAACATCTTATCACGCCTCAGAGGGGTGTAGTATCTACAGATATCCATTTGATTCGATCTTCTTCCATTTGGGCCATCTGCTCTAGCTCTGCCCAATCTGAGCCAATAATGGCGGCGACCTCATTCTCTTTAAAACGTTCGCCACGTTGTTTTGCGGTGACCAGGGAGCAATTACCCAGTGGCGAGCGCATAGATACATTTTCCTTTGAAACACAACTCACCAATTTACGGGCGGCAGGGGACGAGGTAAGAGAGCTGTGATTGGTCAGCCGCTGCGAAACTGTCTGACGGCCCGTCATCGTACATAGGTTGCGTATGCGAACGTTTGTTGAATACAACAAACGTTTGGCGAGCCGCATTCCCCCTCAGGCGCAGTCAATTGGATATTAGATATATAGTCTCTGGCGGTGACCTACAGTTGGTAACCCAGTAGTTGGTATAATCGCCAGTTACACAAACTGTCGGAAATATCTCACTAAAATCAAATCAAATTCACTGAAAAATAAAGATTTCTGACGATTTCGACGGCGTTGTGGTTAGAGGCTTTGCCTTCGAAGTTTTGATGGGTTCTGATCAACCGGAACATTTTCGGAAAAAAATATTAATACTCAGAGTGTCTCTATAATCAAAATAACCCCTGGTTCTAGGGCACACACTGTAAATGTTTATGTTATGCTTACACTTCGTTAGTACCTGTTTGTTAATTAATTTGCTCGCTCAAGTATTCTGTTTCAAGCGCACTATTTAAATATTCTAATACACAAGATGAGATGCTAGGGGCGGCCCTGAGCTGGATAAGCCTACCTACCTGAGTCCTAATCATAATGATGCGTGCTAATCGTACCAGAAAATCAGGTAACATTTTGGATTCACGTATTACAGAAAGGTTAGTACATTTCGAGAGATTACCATACATTGTATTGTATAAGCGTAATATAATTCTGTAACAAAATAGTTTCATAGTAAAAGGTCTCTTACTCCAATACAAAAAATATATACCTTTCTGCTAAACTCTGTAGAGTGTATTTCAGAAACCAACTGGGGCGTATATTTTCGTCTTCATAGATATTGCTAACTAAATCATCATTGACGTAAGTTGTAGGTATCCGTCCTTCAACTAAGAGAAGATATAATTATAGAACTACCTACCCCTAGGAGCAGTTACTGACTCGGACACTCGGATCGATCATCGGCTGATACAGAGGACAATCAACACAAATTTGCATGCGCACAGTGCACCGTATTGAATCGAGACAAGCGTCCGTCACGGGACAATTTGCGACGAATGAAATTTGCAATTCAGCCGTTTTGAGGCGTAGCAATTTCTGCTGCGGCTGCTATCGATTTACGAGTCGAAATAGCAAGAGATATTGCCCCAAGATGTACTCTAGATATCTAGATTCAACCTGGTAACCTCCCCTTCGTCGTCGCGTCGTTGTGATTTAACCTGAAACCGCAATCATTTACCGAGTTAGAAACAATTATGTTAGGGTCTCGACCCAATAGTCATCCTGTATATATTGAAGGTTTCCCCACGATGTTCCCCATCAACATGATTAATTAATATATGAGCAATGTGTTAATTAAGACCTATCTGCATGTATTTTTAGTACCGTGCTAGTATGTTTATACGTAGTAAATAATAGCTTGATCGTGCTCGGATTAGAGTAGCGATAAGTAAATTAAAATAATCATTATTTTGACATTAAAAGGCAGTACGGGGCCTTTGTTTTGGCAAGTCGGGACGGAACCCGAGGTGCCACGAGTATAATATATGGCGTTTGACTTAGCGAGAGAGAGAGAGATAGAGCGAGAAGAGACCCGACGACGACGTGCCAAAAGAAAGGCCCCGTACTTTACCTACCTATATCGAAGTCTGTGCCTAGCTATCAGTAGGGTAAGCGATGGCGCCACCATCTCTTCCAAGTCTCCAATTGAACAGCATACACCATGCATACAAACTACAGCGAAGTGACGTTTTCATAATGACGCGTCAGTTGTACCCAGCAGTAGATAAGCAATATCTATCATACAGTTTTGGCTAAAAATAAGGACTTATTTTTTTAATATCTTTTAGTATAAAACCTTCTATAATATACCAAAACAAACAAGTGGCCGACTGTACTTTATCCATATTGGGGTTAATCGGACATGAAGTATGAAAATATCGTGATTCAATATTAATATTATTAATACTTCTTTTGGTGTTTTTAGGATACGATGTATGAATCTTTGCAGTTTGGAGAACAATAGAAATGGGGTTTTGCGGACTAACCCGTTTTTCCGCTTTGGCCATTCTACAGATCTGATGGTGGCTCCGTACATAAAAAAAAAACTATACTTATCCATCATTCCATCCTCACAGTTTTCCTCTTTTGTAACACTCGATGGCGGCAAAAGGTCACATCCTGGCAGGGAGCACTTATCCAGTGGAGACCGCATAGATACATTTTCCTTTGAAACACAACTCACCAAATTATGGGCGGCGGGGGACGAGGTAAGAGAGCTGTGATTGGTCAGCCGCTGCGAAATGACTGGCGGCCCGTCATAGTACAGTACATAGGTTGCGTATGCGAACGTTTGTTGAATACAACAAACGTTTGGCGAGCTGCATTCCCCCGCAGGCGCAGTCAATTGGATATAATAGTCTCTGTATCCTGGCAACAGCTTGCAGGCACAGGGTGCTACGGACTCACGCCCGAAAGGACCCTACTTCGCGCCCTCTCGCCTCGCCTATCTGCCTGAAAAATTGCGCCGTTTTATACTTCTAATAGAGGTGAAATATTAAAGGGAATTTCACTGAAATATCTAGAGTTTATAAGGTTATGAGTATGAGACTCACGAGACAAGTTTTTAGAGATTAGTTTGTTTTTTAACCGACATCAAAAAAGGAGGGGGTTATCAATTCGGTTGTATGTTGTATTTTTTATGTGTTACCTCGAAATTGGTATTATTTATGAACCGATTTCAACAATTTTTGTATGAAAGAGTGACCCTTCAGGTAGGTCCCATTTTTTTTTAATCGGGAATCAGTTAAGTACTTAGGTTTCCTAATAGAAAAACTGTCATCCAGGTAAACAAAATAACGAATTTTTGCCTTTCTGTGACTGTGGTGTGCAATTGTGCACATTGTCATTAAAATGAATTCTGAGAATACATCATGGACGACATTCGCTTCCCGTGCGGACAGTATTAAATAATAGGTCATAAAGTCGGTTTTTTTATTAAGTTTTTAACTTGGTGAATTATGTTCATTATAATTATATTACTTTTTGCAACCATACACATTGATCCCGTAAATACTTGGTCTACCCTGGCACATCTTCACTTTTAATTGGAAGGCTTTAAAGTCTAAACTAGACTACATAAAGCACAAAAATATGTTAGTCGGGCCACTATCCCGTAGGATGTTCCGGAGGCTGAATGTCCATTTAAGAAAATAAACTGTTTTTCGTGTATTAGTATACTCGTAACAGAAGAAAAAGGTATTCCGTTACGATGCAAATATAGTCTCAATGTAGTAAGTAATAAGTAGTATTACTTACTACTTAGAGTATACTTACGTCTTAATAAATGTTGCTCAGCAAGATTTCTCTTGTTATTGCAATGTTATTCGCAAACAAGTCCTTTAGCGTAAATAAAAATAACATGACAATGATGTTACAGGAAGGTACGCAGTTTTCTTCAGAATGATTTGGTTGTATTGCTATACCACACCGTCTTAGTGCGTCGATACTTTACCGTAATTAAGCTACCGAAGTAGTTGACACACACTATGCGTGCGGAAATGACGCGACAGAAATGGCAGAATTGTTTACAGAGATTTCTTGCCGCCAAATATTTACGACCGAAATTCGGTTGTGCGCCAAAATTGTGTTATTTCGGCAGGTGTGTACACAAGTAACACAGTGGCGATTATTATGACAATTAGCACCCTTTAACAGCAACTAGATTTGAGGTAGATGTACTAAGGGGTAAGAAAAGTCTTGAGACTGAAATAATAGCGATTTTTAACACCATTAAATAGCCTTGCTGTCTAATGGTCCCACAAAGGCAATAAAAAACTAAAAACTTTATCAAGGAATCAAAATCACCATTGTACCGGCCCTAGTTCCATAACATACAACAAGCAGTTTAAGAAGACCATCGCTTGTTAACAGCTGCTTAGTGCGATTAACAAATGCCCCTTTTAAGCTGTCAGCTGTTTTAAAGAATCAAATATTTCCATCGGCTTGACTAATGCCATTGTATCGCTACCATGACGCGCTTTATTATATCAGCTGTTATAGGGCTATCACGGAGTATCTACAATAGCTGTAAGCTGTATTGTATAATGCCTAGTGCTGTTTAGTTTGGGGCCGGAATGGGTATTGTAAGGGCTGTGTAGCTAGTTATAATGCCATTGTACAGCAGGTTATACAGGGTCTAGTTTCAAAATTTCCGTACTAAAGCTATTATAAAGCAATTTGTGCTAGTTGGGTAGTAATCTCAATCTCAATACATTTTCCGGCGTAATCACTTCGGTCGCGGTTTTCGGCATAGTATGTCTTCATAGGTACTTAAATGTTTTGTTATGCTTATGTATAACATTAGTTTTTTTCATCTTTTTACGTCACAAGGTACCCATCTATAATCTCGGGTGAGGGTAATTACAAGTTAATGTAATAAAGACGCCGAAGCTACGCTCTACGTCTTCACTTCTATATGCCAAGTCATCGGGTCTGCCACAATAACGTTAAAGTTAGGTATTCCGTTCGGGAATATAACATCTGTCTACAACTGTAAACAATTTTCATATTTTCCACAAAGTCGTATTGCCTCGCAACAAATTTTATGAGTCACGAGTTTATACCCTGCAATTCTTCAAAATTAGTCTTCGGGAAGTTGCGAAAACACCAGATTTGTTTGTCCGTTAACTTTAAAAATATATTAGAGTTGAGCAGACTTGTCTGGCAGGCGTCCAGGGTTCCGTACAAACTGCGAGCAAAGCCGGGCAAAGCTGTTATACCTATACCGACAACAACTAGCATTTGTTTCATTAAAACTTACTATTTGTTTAAGGCTGCCACACACAATTGTGTAGGTCGATATCTTAACTATAGCACGTGCGTAGAAAGTTTGCAGTAATTTTGCATGCTTTTGATTTAGCTTTTGCCTCTAAAATTACGGACGCAGATAATGACCGTGAACTATGAGAATCAATAACGCGTTACGAACTGTGAACCGCGCCACTTTTCGCACACAATTTCCTTTTCCGGTTCGGAAGCCGTTCCTATTGAACAAGAAATATGAAATCTAGTCCTGCTATAACTAAAGCCCAAATAAATATCGACCAAATAAATTATAATATCGACAAGAATATTATCAATTATTCTCAAGTTGCCCGGCGGACGAAGACAGTGCGGTCTAAGTTACCCTGCCCTCGCTTACCTTTGCTGAGTATGTGAGAAACTTACCTGAACAGAACTTTAGCACTAGAAACTTTGCTAACTAACAGAATAGGTACTTCTACCTTGGCTTAGAATTTATCCTTCTAGTGACGAGGACGAAGTATCACCGATACGACACACTTAACACCGTAACTATTGTAGAGCAAAATTATAATTAGTTTTATCCCTCGGCGACGAAAAACATTTCTTGATACGCCGATAACTTTCGATACACCTAATCGATTTTAATAAACCATGGCTCATACTCATAAAACCATTGCAAGTTACCAACTTAGAAAGTTCATATCAAAATTAGTTTGAAGCGACCCAGAGAGTTCCACGGACAGACACACATACAGACAGACAAACGCTTGAAACCTATAACATCCCAACTTTTCTACAGGTGTTAAAAATAAACGATATAAGTTCATAAACGTTGATGTCAGTAGTAATTTAACTGCATGTTAAATCTGATCCGCATGCTTACATTTCGTGAATGGAATGTATTAAAAGACTAAAGGAGTCAAACAGGGGACAAAAAATACAGACAATATGTAGGCATTCCTCTACAGAATTCTGTGTCAGTAAATAAAATAGGTTTTACTCCAGCCGAACAGCGGTTTTATTTTAATTCATTCGGTCGCAATTGCAAATGTATGCGGATAATTTGCTCGGGTCCCTGGAACAACTTCCAATCGAATTAAGTGGAAAAGAGCGGCCAATGGAGTGTTCGTTGTAAATATCATTTATTTATTTAGTTATTTATTTATTTAAAGTAAATTCGTACAACATGACAGAAAAAAATCCAATTCGTCGTACAAAGTATCCAAACTATAAAATAGATTACATTAAACACCACATGAAATTATTAGTCAGGTCAATTACCATACATTCGATTATTCAAGTCCATTACAAGTCCACTTGGAGAAAGTTTTAGATAGGTACATGTGCTCCACGGTCTCGTCCACTTCCATGCATCCCCTGTAAAGGGAAACTGTCTGTTGCACCTGTAATATTCAAGTGTTTATTAAGTGTACAATGGCCTGTTATGAGGCCTATTAGTGTTTTTATTTTGCTGCGCGGCAGCCTCATCAAGTAATTCGTAAATTTATGGTTGTATTTATTTAGAAATAACTTGGAGTGTTTGCAGTCGTCCCTGTTGACCTCATTGTGTTTCTTAGTTGTGGCAGCTTTGAGTTTTTTCCTGATTGCTTCTAGCCGGCATACATCTAAATCTGAGCCTTGCCTTACTTACCTATTTATATTAAATCAATGGTTGTCTAAGGCCAGCCTATAGACAACCATTGATTTAACATAACCTGAGACCATGCTAAAAGTATTTTATACTTAAATATGATGAAATATTACTTACTTATCTAATATTGAACTCAAAAATCCAAAACTCTAATTTGCCGAGCAAATGCTGTTTTAAAAACCAGTAGGGTGATTTATTATAATATTATAATTAATTTAATTTGGCTTAAAACAGCGTCCGGGAAAATCCTAATTCGCATTATCCTCGCAGCGACACTCAGAACAAACGAAAGACTGACAAATGTTGCTATTTATCTTCGGGCGCGTCGCAGTTGTGTCCTTCCAGCGACTGTCGGATGTTCGTTATAAATGCTCTAATATTCGGGTATTTCGGGTAACACAATTCGGGTATTTTGCACTTCTTTTTAGGGTTCCGTACCCGAAGGGCGCCAAACGGACCCTGTTACTAAGTCTCCGCTGTCCGTCCGTCCGTAAGCAGACTGTATCACGAACTTTAACAGGTAGAGTTGCAATTTTCACAAAATGACCCATAGACCATTTCACCAATTTATTCATATAATTCTTGAATATATTTGATTTTTTGTATACTTTGATTTTGTTAAACGAAACTGAGCTGTGTGGTCTAGTGGGTTTCACTTTTGCAAAATCCTTTTTGTAAAAACACCACACCAGCCCGCCTGAGTCAGATTGGTAGAGTTAGTTTAAATTGTATTCCAGCCTGTGCTCCTCGGCGAAGACATTAACGGGCTATAAAATTTTATGGAGTTATCTTCTCGAGTTTACTACTCGCGGTCGGCCTAAAAAGTATTTATTATTGAGCACCAACGAAAAAAATACCTGTATTAATAACTTGGCACAATAAGCACCAGCGTATAATACTTATTCCGATGTTATATTTTAAAGTTTCCTGTTACCTGTTATATTTTATTCAACCCGGAAGGGTTGTTTTGTATATTTTTTTTTGTTCTCATACGTAACGAGCATCCTGTTTCCGAGTTAATTTGAATACGGGTTTTCTGTTTGTAGATACATTTGGAATCGAGTGAATTTACGGTACAATGGAGAAAAATATACGTTTACTGCGTTCACTCTTACAACTTGTCCAATTTTGTATACATTACCTTACAAAACAAAATAATCAGTCAAGTGCGAGTTGGACTCTCACGCGGAGGGTTCCGCACCAAAGTACCAAAACTGTACAAAAAATCTCGTTTTTTGTATGGGGAGACCTATATTTTTTAATTTTTCGTGTAGTTCAGTATTTGCTGCTGTAGCGGCAACAAATAGGTATAGACATTTCGTGGAAATTTCAACTTTCTAGCTATTACGGTTTGTGCGATACATATCGCCGACGGACAGACAGACAGAAAAGGTGGTTTTCCATACGGAGTGGCAGCAACAATTATTTGTGCCCATATTTAGCCAGATGTGGAATATAAATTTTGCATAAAAAAAATTAAAACAATACCAGATAGTGATGTGTTATCAAGGAAAATACTTCCATAATAAAATCTTGAGATAAATTTGAAGATTTAAGTTAATTTATACACATATACTTAAATAGTTACTTTACACATACAAACATAACGCATGCTTATGCCTTTTACCCGGAATAAGGGTAGGCAGAGACTAAATGTCTTTACCTCCACTTGCTGCGATCATGGCTTCGTTTGTCGCTTCCTCAACATTCTTAGGTTACAACATACTTTTAAAAAATTCTTATTAAACATTGCAGGAACAACATTAATCATTTTACACGAAGCTCGAATAACTTGACAAGCACAGCATTTCTTTGTCACTGCACTGGAACTAGATTATTTCTTCATATAATGATTATTTAAATACTAACAAAAACCTGACTTTCAAATTCTAATTAAGCACGATTCAGAGTCACTGCAAAAGAAGATCGGGATTTAAATTTCAGCAAAGCGGAAACGGAAACGCCACGTTGGCAGTATCAAATTGAATTCTCGAATATTCCCGCGATCGCTCTCTCTAAGCCGCTTTCAAACAAAAGGAGGCTTCAAACGTTTTATCTCGTAAATAAGTTTGTACGTGGCACCCACAAACTTCGGTTTCGCTAATTAATTTTATGTTAATAGATGTTTCTCGGCATATAATTCATTTCTCGGTGGACTTATGGCTGAATGTTCTTGAATGTGTATGTCAACATCTAAATGTTGCAAACTTGGGCTGGATTTTACCAACAAATAGTTATACCGAGAATAATGATCCAGGGGATAACTTGTAACTTTATCATAGACACCAGTGACACCTAGATCAGATCACCTCATTTTGAACTGTCATTTGTCATACAATTTATCCCCGGGATAGTTATTCTCCGTATAACTTGTAAGAAGTGATCCTGGGTTCCTTCTTTTCCTTTTATGGATCGGAACCCTAAAAACAACTTGGGAAATTGCAAAAAGCCAAAACCGAAAATGTTTAGTTAAGTCGATAGGTACTCTATTAAACTCCCGTAAAAAAAAACCGCTTTCAGCTTCAAGAGTTGTCCCACCTCTGTCACACCGACGGTTTTTCCATATAATATGAAATATATCGTGTTCACGCGCTTGAGACAGCTGTCAGAACTGAGAGCGGTTTATTATTACAAGTTTTTAACTGAAACAAAAATCTTGTATCTAAAATCAAACCCTGGTACCGGAGTAGGTATCTACACTCTGATAGCTAATTAGACTCTTCAGACGAGCAAAATAATGTCTTTGTTCTCACGACCAACAATACTTGATTCCTTCTGTTCTCTGTTCGCCTAATACAATTACAGATTATTACTTATGTGTCAGATATTTACTGTAAATTAAGTATTTGTTGAATAAACGTTTTTAATTTAAATTTCAATTAAGTACCTATTTCCTGACGCAGTTCTGTTCCTTCGGTATTTGAAGCAATGTGATATCAGGGGTGTGTAACTGTAAGTTTACGTGAGTTACCGCACTTTTTCTGCGTCTACAAAATATTGGGTAAAGTGCACAAACATTAATCGGAATATATTGTCTCTAAGGAGCGTGTCTAACCTTCCAACTTATTTATTTGACCATCATGTCACCATCTTCTCATATTGTCTCTTGATATGTTAGGATTGTTCCACAAACTAATGGCCCGTATACTCTGAAGCTTTCAAAGCCGTTTTCAGCAAATAGAAAAAGACCAAACAGGACGCGATTATTTCACACGAGATCTCAAAACCTAAAGCAATTGGAAATGGAATTTAAAAGGATTCGAGATATATCAAGAGATACAGAATAGAACAACCGATCCAAATTGCGCCGTCCTACGACAACAGAGCGCTTCCGAATTGGATAAATTGACGAAAGCCATACCGATGCACACAGCATAGCGTACGCCGATTTGCAGATGCATACGGAAACTTACTTCATAATTGGGCCTCCATAAGAGGAACTCTAACGAGGCCCGACACGTGCCAAAACACGGGTCGAATTTTGAGCGGAATGCAGCGCGGGTCGCAAACGCGATTTGTTTTCCAACGATGCACGTTTGACTGAGTTTCGAGTGCGATCGCAGCCCAACGATGTTTTGGTGATTGGTAGCGTGTATATTTAGATGATTTACTGCTGTTTTTGTTGTAAACTTTGTGTTGTGTTTGGTGTGGACAATATGTGGGTTGACGATACAAACTTTAGTTTCTAAACAGTTTTACAATAAAGAAAATACTAGGATATTATTTTGGTGCAATGTCTACAATAATTTGTACAAGTAAGTATCCAAACAAAACACTGAGCTCGTGGATGTAACAAACTCCTAACAGATTTGTTAAGCCATTCCGGAATTTTATTAACAATGCAAATGCTCTCCACTATAACTACAGAAAAATCTCCTAAAACAAACAAAAATGTTCTCAACTTTAAACGAAGCAAATGAATCTGCAAAGTTGAATCAGTTAATAGGCTTACTTCCCCGGCCAAATGCAGCCCCAACCGCAAACTAAAACAAACTCACATTGCATTTAGTCTATCGTTTTGATATGGGCTGTGTCATAATATCGATAGAAAAATATAAATATTTTTTAATGACTGAATAATGCCCTAGTAGTCAATGTAACTGACACCGTACGTCTTCGTAATATTAATCAAATTATTAGGTAACTAATCCGGTTTTCGGAAATCGCAAATACATTTAAATAATTGAAAAACACGTGATCCACCATACATTACAAAGAAAATGATCCCCATGGATACTATTTTTAATTATTACTTCGAGTTGTTCAGTATTTGTTGCTATAGCAACCTATACACATTCTTTAAAACATTCAACACTCTAGCTACTAGCTATAACGTTCCGAGATAAACTAAAGACGAGCAGACAGACAGACGGACGGACACCGGAGGCTTAGTAGTAGGGTCCCGTTTGGCACCCTAAGGGTACCTTTATGGAGTCCTACTACTAGGCAATGACCTCTCGAGATCTTTAGCTGAAACTTTGTCATTACATCCTGGTAGGAATTAATCCAGGTCTCCATCTCCTACTTTAATTTATAAATATTAATCGCAGCATCCTCAGTACAGCACTAACGCTCGCTGCACTAGCTGAAGAGGATCAACCCAGTTCTACTTTCCATTCCAATTCCCCTTTAAACTCTAACAACGGGGACACTTTAAACTGTAATCATTATTCTTTCTCTTGAAGAAAATGCTAACGAAGCAACGAACTTAGTTTCCATTAAAACGGGAAGCAAAGTTGCGGCTGGGTTGATGAAAAATTGAGCAATATGCGCTAGTTAACTGGGGGCATTTGATGATTTGTGAAAGATCAATTAAATGAAGATTCATTCAAATCATATCTTTTTCCAGAAAACATGATGTGTAGGAAAGACAATGGTTGAGCAGGGAGGAACTGCGCGCGTAGGGACAAAAAACTCGTATATAAGTAGGTATAGGTATAGTAGATCGGCTGTAATTTTATGTGTTCAGAATAATGTAGGTAAATGTAACTAAAAAACTGGAAATTGGAGTAAAATTGGACTGAAAAAAGGAGTATTGTCTATTTTAGTAGTTACCATTGGGTTATAACAACTACCAAAATAATAATTATAACTTCAACAATGTCGGCTAACCCGGATACCCGGATCAAAAGTTTTTGTGAACTACCCCATTGTACGTCATGTTAATTAATTAAACGTATGCTTTATTATGAAATATTACGATATGATCTGGATAAAATTCGAGTCATAGAGTCATTGAGTTCTTTTCGATTGTTTTGGTAACATCCCTAGTATTTAAAAAAAATGGATTTTGAAGAGGATCATTTATTTGTGAATTTCAAAACAGTTGGAAAATAATATAATTATTGCTGATTATGTCACTTTATGAAAATTTAAGATCCCGATGTACTTACAGAAGCAGTGTAAAGTTGTTAATTGCTTGTTAAAAATTCTTAATACACATATAAGTATTCGTAAAACATTGTAACTTATCTAGACTTATTACAATTAGATTAGACTTAATGGAGATATTTACAGTCTAGATACTTAGTTTGAGGACCAACTCTTGGTCAGGAAGGCCGATTGTTAGAGTTTGTGTTTAATATACTTATAGAATTGTAGCTTAAATTAAATAAACATAAACATAAAATTAATATAAACATCAGTTGCATAAAGGCGGCAACTGTTAGCGGCAAACATGTGCTGCCATCTTGTTTTTAAAAAGTATAAAAGGGACTTTTGGCTTAGTCTCGAGTCAGTCTGTGAACGAATTTTGAATAATAAACATCTACTTAAAATAGTTCAGCCAGTTTGTGTTTTTTTAATACGCCCCTGATCTTTTATATGAAGTTTTAGGTTAGCTGTCAAGTTGCCTGTTGTATTGGATAGGGTTTATATATCTTTCTTGGAAATGGCGTATAAAGGACTAGCTGTATAGAGCCTACAGAGTTTACGCAACGTCTATTGTTCTCGAATCCATTGTAAGTTTTTTCGGCCTATGTCCAGAGAGTATAGGTACCGATTACGGGAATATTTATACTCAAACTCTTATTTTTGAGGTTATTCCAACTCTTTGACTGATTAAATCATGTAACAGCCAATTTCAACCACCAAGAATCGAGTTGTTATCAATGCGAGTTGCTAATTATTTTACCGATATACGTAGCTTGAACCTTGAGGTTATCCATGAACACAGAATATACCATCTACCTATAGGTATCTACCGGAAAACCTCTCGTTTCACGTATCAACCAAAATAGTTCAAGAGGAGCGAAGTCGTTAAAAGTTTTTTGACAGCACACAAACAAGTCCAAAAAAGATTATCGCGTAAAACTTTGAAAGTAAAGTTATCACATTATCGTCATAGATTTACGCAACACGTTTTATTTGGGCTAAATTTAGCCTCTGTCATGTTTTAGGCATGAAGCTATGTTACTTTATGTTTTATTCCTATTTGTATAATTACTAAATCATCTGTACAATTTTCTAGTAAGTAGTAGTAGTTATTAAATGACTACTAAAGTTGTCTGCCATTTTTACTTCGCAAATTATTTACTTATGCCTATAATCCCCAATTTTCTTACCCGTCGTCGTAGGCACTTCTTTACAACAAAATTCGCTAGAAAATCTTTAAACCTTTTAGTCTGTTTAAATACAAAAGCTCTTATTCTCAGTGGAGAAGAGCTACTGCTCGAACCTTTCAATTACTTAAACTAATTAATCGGTTGTTTTCCTGAATCGTAACATCAGCATACTTTTTGCTTAATGAAGCGAGCAATAAAGTACGACCTCTGATTCAGTAGGGCTGCCACCCGTACTCACTTGAGTTATTTGACAAATTCTAAGGACGCCACTGAAAAAACAATATTTTATAACGAATATTTGAGAAATACATTAAATTACTAATAATCTACCAATCGTCGTAGTGGTTGAAAATATTAAGATACTGATGATCTTTTTCATAATAGATTTCAGTGTTTACCAATACTCAACTTCGGACTTCAAATCGGAGACAGAGCATATAATTGAAACAAAAAGTAAAACTTTATAAAACTGACTTCCACAAACCCTATTTGATTAGAAACCAATGTCAAGTGCTTTTTGAGTTTAATACATGCTCCCTATGCCGAATTGTAAACCTCCTCCTTTTGTGAAGTCGGTCAAAACGTAGACGAAAACCTCATTAAGAGTCGCCCGTAGAAAAACTATCTACTTTAGCTGGCACCAAAATTCCTTATTTTAACGCAATGAAGAAAACATTTTTTACTTTTATTATGCGCATTAGCTTACATGCACTGGCGAGCTGAACAATTTCCCAAATTCATTACTGAAGACGAAGCGACGACGACTAGCGGGGCTCTTGTGTAATTATTGCGGAAACGGGGCTTGTGCCAACCCTACGGTGAAAGAACACTGCAATCTTCTAATGGGCCCGTCCACTCAAGTACGCCTAAATTATTGTTGGTCTCTATAGTATTTTGTTCACAAGTCGGGCATACAAAAAGTTGTCCAATTTCGCAACTTAATGCGTCTGCTACCCTTTCGGAATATCGGCTTTACTGAATTTCGATATTAAAGTACCTTCTTGACTTAATTGGTGAAATTCTGCAATATGTTATCTGTTTGGTGATGCATGTAGGGATATTGTGCGAGAGTCTTGAAGGTTCAGCGAGAATGATGTTTGGCAGTACGCTCATTATTGAATATAGTTATTAATGAATTGAATTGGAATTAATTTAATTATTTAAATTTTATTAATGTGAATACTGTATTGTTTTATTTAATGAATGATGTTTGTAATGATTTAATTAGTAATTTTGTGTTTTTTTTTGTGCCGCCTTGGCTCGTTTGCTGTAATGGCACAAATATAATGGTACCAAAAAATAAATAAATAATAAATAAATAAATAAGAAAATAGACGTCCTCGTACATACTCGAATAAATGCGAAAGTTATTTTAAATTCCTGAGCCATTTTCGTTTTTCAATAAATTTATGTACCAAGCAAAATGAAAAATCCATTTAGGTTAAATAAAGCGCCACATACACAAACATTAATTTATCCTAACCATCGACGAAGTAGGTTGAGTTTTGTTTAAAACAACATTTAAAACACACGAAAATTCCCTGTCGGACGGGACGAAATTAACAAAGTAACCCCTAAGGTGACCTGGGGGCATACCATAAACTTTTTAGTGATAGCGATTAGGTAACCTAACCTACCTATTAAGATCTGAAAAATATCCAAACAAGTCTTGGTATGATTAATAAAGTGGTATGGGTAAAATATATTCATAATTTCTCTTTCTCTTTCTCTCTTGAGCAAAAGGATTGGAATTAAAATGATTGCCATGGTGATTTTGATACTTTACAAGAAAATCTAAACTGTATCAGCATGTATAAACTAACTCTAACTGTATCTGTTTGACGACCTCTGTGGCGTAGCGGTTGTGCATCTGCCTACCATGCGAGAGGTCCCGGGTTCGAATCCCGGCTGGGTACAAAAAAAGGCCCCAGGTCTTGGATGCTTTCATGTTTGTGATGTCGCTGTTTCTGGTTTCCACGACACAGGGTATCCTAGTGTGGGGCCAGAAGCAAATATGTGCCTGTATGTAAATGTTTATGAGTCGTTGTGGTAACACCCCCGAGGTCGTTTTAGACCGACGCCAACATTAATGGTTGATGACAGCCCGTGGGCGTTGTAATGTAACAGAACAAAGGGACCACATCGTGGACTGACCGCAAAGGTTTCTGAGCATGAACGGCCACGATATAAGCTGACAGCGTCTAAACTTACGCGTTTATGGGAAGAGTTCCCATATTACAATGGGAAAAATGGAAAATGAAAATGAAATTTATTCACCAAAGTAATATACAGATGAAAGATACGTTGGCACCTTAAACTAAGTTTAATAAACCTGTGTTTTAAGGCCCATTTGCCTCTCCCTTCAGACACTATTTATGTGTGAATAAAATTAAGTAGTTTAGGAACATTTAAGTTAACAGTTTGATTATAAATAAGCTGTATTATGTAGTATAGTAACAAAATATTTATGGCTCAAGATTACTGGAGAGATTTACGGTATATGTTTTGCCCGATTGACTATCGGCAATTTGCAAAAAGATCACTTGTCTGTGACGTGTGAGTGAAATAAGAAGATTATTTCCAATTCATAATTGCGTCGACACTACTCGTGCAGTTTATGGTCTGCATCCCACATTTCACAAAACACACACAGCCCTTTATTTTGGAACCGTTGTACCAAACACAAAGTCCGTAAAGACTAGACAGTTCACCTGTAATTTTCACAAGTTTGTTTATGTTACATTTTGTACCTACATCTAATGTGCTGAATATAAGACCAAGACCGAACGATGCAAATAAAGCTGACAGTACTATTTTGCCGAGTAATAAAAGAACTTTACTCTGTAAAATAGTATTGTCCTAGGTATTGTTAATCGTTAATTTGAAGGGGTCGTTAGCGTTCCAGTTCGGATTGTTAATCGTTAATTTGAAGGGGTCGTTAGCGTTACAGTTCGGACCGCGCCAATTCCTTAACCTGTCAATGAATCAATAGCGATCAAAAGTCTCGTGCACGTCACACCTAAGTATGTACTTATACTTTTTTTTAGTTTAGTGACGCGGCCAAATGAGTAAAAAAGTGAATAGTGATTTAAAAATATGTTTAATTAATCGCATTAGCTATGATCTATGACTTAATCCAGGAATCTGAGAAAATAAACCGTTGTATCTAGAAGGTATGAGACAAAAACCGAACACATAAATTAGTGCAAAAATCGGAACTCTCAATTCAAGCAAGTCTCGCGGCCAATTTCCATGATAATTAAATTTCCTCCATTATTATGGAATGAGGCTCATTAATTAACCAGTTACAGGCGTATTACACGCTTCAGTGGCACCAGCCACATCGTAAATACATCAGCTGATCAGCCCAGCACCCAAAAGCGCCACAGTTTGAAGTTTTGTCAAAATGCTTCACTGCAACTCTATTGAGGTAAAACCATGTAAAACCTCAGGGTAAAACGATAAAATGTTTTCCACTCCGAATAAATATTCGTCAAGTTCATACGCTTTCCAACCTTTGGGCCCGTTTTTTTTTTTAGGTAGCGTACACATACTTTTATTATCAAACTTTTAAATTTGCATGATCCTAGAAGTGAAATCAGTAGGGGAAGGAAACAATGTGTCTTATTTACAGTATGAGTGACTAACATACAACAGTCATGGTACAATATAATGTATGTAGACGTGATATGAATATTAAATAGCTTAAAGAGCTACTAGGTGCACATCTACTGAATTATCTTGGGTTTTCAAAATCAGACAACTTTATTAGGCATAAGGTTGAACAACAATATGCCGAAAATAGACTTACTATGTACGAAAGTTTTCCGAATATTCATGAACTACTTCGAACTACCCCGAAGTGAAATCAACTCATTGAGCTCCAATCAAAATTCGGAGTTTTGGAGGTATACTCCAAAACTCCGAATCACCCGCACCGAATAATTTAAATATGAGATTCTCAGCCGACTACACACATATGGGAAAGATTAAGAGTGTACGAATTTTGAGTACTGAATCCGGGATTCAGTACTCAAAATTGTTGGGCGCTAAGCTCTATTACTCGTTATCAAAGACGAAACTATATGAATGTTTGCGACGCTTTTTCTGGTTCCCATGATTCATGTAATGTACCTGCAAAGTCTGACCACACTATGATACTGGCCCCGCCTTTGATTGAGTCGTATTGGCACGTGCTGGCTCTTATCAAAAAATCCGACGCTATCTAAAGGAAACCGCGTGCGGCGTACCCGCAAGTGAACTTCAATTCGTCCTTGGGGGGACGTGAAGTGCCTTTAAATGAAACTTTAAGCAAACCTATGACAATAATACTGGTATACTGGCTGCGGCACTATCTTAGTAAACGCACTTCATATAAATATTGAATATGTCGATCCTTCAATATTCGTGCAGAATCCGCATTCCGCAGCCACTAAACATAAGACAGCAAAACAGTAACCTCAATAAGACATAACAGTTCAGTGGTACGCAATTCAACACCTGATTCGGAGGCACCGTTCCTCCGTTACCAATAATGGCACAATACAAGCTGGCACGGAATTGCAACCGCATTAGCACCTGGCAATGACATTACGGTACTCGGGTTATTGTATATGGGGTGTAAATAAAACAGTAAATTGAAATGAACATTTTCTTGGGTTATTGTTCAAGAGAACTTAATTACGGGACTGTTCAGCGGGTGCAGAAATTAAGTACTTTTGTTGGTCCAATAGGCCTGACAACTTATCAAATATATAATCAAAGATTTAATGATTCTAAGGGAAAATATTAAAAGTATTTAAAACACTAATTTAATTTGATTAAAAACATTGAGATTAATATGATTTTCAATAAAACGAAAAATTTAAATACTGCATTCGGCCATTTTGATCGAAACAGGAATTATAGCGCATGACGCTGCATGACGTCATAACAATGTAAACATCATCTGATTTATGCTGATTACTCATTTGGACATTGACATGTTTACTTATGCGTGACATCAAAGCCGACGCCATGAAATCTGAGAGCTTTTTTCGCGCACTATTAGAAAATATTAGAAAAATGGATTTAAACTTCGTTAAACTTTAGTTCATTACCGGAATAAAGTTTTTTTCGTAAATAGTAAATGTGGACCCACATTATGGCAGAGGATTTCAAAATCTTTCGTGATGCCTATTGTACCGCTTTGAAACTGCAAAGGTGCGTACTGACTGACGTTACGTTACGAGCATGTTGTTGACATGTCGAGCGTCGAGTAGGAAGCCAGGAACAGTTGACGCTCTCGTTGCTCGCTGGTTTCCCCGTAACACTACGTACTGACTGTATGTCTGCTCGCAGTGTACGCTAGTACTATTACTTATTCTGTGGTAACGTGTAATGCTCGCTGTTCAACGCGTAACGTAACGTCAGTCAGTACAGTACGCACCTTAAAACGTTTAAAGTCTGTCACGAAATATCATACCATTTACTTTATTTTGGCACACTTATCGAGTTACCAACGGAAAGCTTTTTGTCAATGGGTTCAACGGCGCATATGGACACATAACACACGAAGTACATGTATTTAATGGCTTCGCTGTAGTTGTTTCTGACTGTACTAGATAAAGGTGAGTGCTCTCGATCCATTCGCAGTTCAATTTACTATACAAGATGAAACGTACAGGTTTCGGAACGTGGGCAATGCTTGTTAATCAACAATAAATAAATTCCTCTCCCCCTTTATTTATCTATAGCTTTATTCCCTGATACCATTTGTTTCGCTCATTGGGCATCGGGAAACAGGAATTTATAGGGAACACTGAAACATCGTTAGTATAACAAGACTCAATCTAGAACCAGTCTTTTGGTACGTTCCACGGAATGGAAAGACTATTTATTATTGAAGATATTGTTAGCTTACTCGAGCAAATAGTGTTTGCCCTATTTGTAATTCAGCACGTTCTTTAGTAAACATGAATAACTACAATACCTACAAAGTTAACATAACATTATGTAATAATTTCAAAAACCTACATAATGCGAGTGCTTTTCTCTATTAGAAATTAAGTGAGTTTCTTTGATATAGTCGACAATAGAGACATTAATACCTGTACAAAATCAAGAGATAAATAAGTAAAAAATGCTCCAGGCAACTTTATCGGACATTCTCTTGAAGCATGTCACCCATCTTTGAGATGAAACCTCTTCTCATCCTAACTCAACAAGTTTCTCCATTTGTCCACTTCCGTTTGTTTTCTACATTCCCGGCGCAATAAAACTATTCAAACAGCTACTAGGGTAGAATAATCTTTCAATTAATACCAGGAGTCCAGCCAGAGGCGGGCGGTTGGAAGCAGCTTCTGTTAGACCCTGTCTTATAGTAATCTAGCCTCAGACACTTGCAAATGAGGGACATCAGTCCTAGTCGTCGGCGGACTCGTTTTGTAACCTGAGCAGTAAGGACTTGTCTCTATTGTCAAAAGAAACAACCAGTTGGCGTAGATAATTAGCCAGATATTGTGTGTCTTGAAGCTGAACTTTTGTCTCTGTGAAGATGTTGAAGAAAAGAAATAACTGCTTTTATCTTTCAGTGTTCTGAAACTCCTTGACAAAGAATCTCTCATCGCTTTTTGTTTAAACAAAAATATTTTAGATATTTCAATTAGTATTGTTAGTCTTTACAGAACAACCTAGACTAAGACTTAGTGTATACTAATTAGACTAATAATAAGTTCGTCATCCTAAACGCGATCGATAGAGACACATGGATTAAACACTACTATACCTAATCATCAATCTGTCAAGATTATCTTAACAATGAGCGCATAAATAATTAATTTGTTCACCATCCAATTTAAATAGATCTTCTTAATTGAGCGGTTACTCAAGAGACGCAACAATCGTTCCAGGAATGGAGACGCCGCTTTACATCGAGTGCGGTAGTGACAGGGCAAAAGGATGTTAATTGGTGTTCCTTATGTAGTCCTAGTAATTGAGTCGTAAGGTTCTAACTAGTATCTTAGACAATGCGAATAGCTGACGACATAGTATTCGGAATCCACCTCGGCTGCGTTCGCGGGAATATGTTGAGGAGGGAAGTTACAGAGCCTATATGCCTTTAAAAAGTTTATTTTTAAGTCGCCTCAGTTGTAATTCCGCTTAATACACGGAACTCTTTCATATCTGCTGGACTTTGGTTTTCTAGCATGCTATGCTACTCGTGCCACCGAAATAGATTTCTAGAGCCTGCTCTTGCCCTGTGATATTTTTAAAACTATTTGCAAGTAAAAAATTATCCAGAGTCAAAGAAAATAATTACAAGTAAATTGAAGCGTGAATTTCCAGCCTCATCGTCTCCTTACATTTCTATCTTTTGGGTGTTATAGTCACTATGAAAAATTGATGTCCGATCACCTGCCTATGTTTCAACCTAGTCCTACCTATTCAAGAATCAAGTGTGAGTTTTTGTCGCCATTAATTATCGTAAAAGGTGCCTACATGAAAATTTGAACGCACCTCTCAAGATTTACATACAGTAGACTATTACTCGCACATGCGTAGTGGAATTTTATTTAATTACGTGTTCCACGGCCGCATCAAGAGGACTGTGCCAGGCTTATGTACAATTGTACATACACAAATGTTATTTAAAAAGTACGTTATTCTTAGGAGAAAAGTATATCGAATCATTGAGTATTTTCAATCGCTGCTCGCATTGGAAACAGTACTACCTATTTGGTTTAACTTACACATTTGAAAAGTTTTATTTAAGGAAAATCTGTTATTGATTTACCGAAGAATGAAAGAAAAAGTTACCAAGTTACCTAGATATTTGAAAATATTTAAATACCGTTGAATCTTAAATGTTGGTAATCATGTTGATTCCAAAAATCTCCCACAATTTGTCTTTTTAAACTTCCCTAACCAAACACACTTATATGAGAAGCAAACGAAAAAAATCCCTGTTCCGAGTACTAGTAAGTTTATTAGCCAATTAATGTTTCCACCGATGGGCAGGATAGGCCTTTACCCGGATACGAATAAGATTGAGCCTTATTTCACCAGGCTGGCTCAGTGCGGGCAGGCTTGTGACACTGCGCTCTTTACCTGCAAAGCCACAAGTAGATCCGCGGCCCCGCCGCATGGCCCGACTCAGTGGGTTGCCGAGCGCCGCCCGGGTTGCACGTGCCGTTCTATCTAGCCCCGCGTGTAGTTACTTACTAAAATGAAGGCGAAGAAATACTGCATGCTTTGTTTGATGACGTTTCGTCACTGCACAGATGAATAAAGGTCACTGTCCTACTGACTGTCGATAGGATTTCTGGCCATTATGTAAAAGATATACTACCTATATTAAATGTTATTCACAAATCTAGAATAATAATAGTAAGTGGTTCGTAGTTAGTAGTTAAGTAAATATCCAGTTTTATTTGTCACAAAAGACAACCCTTAGTTTCACGGGCCGCTTCAGACGAGGATAGAGTTACACGACAGAAAGAGAGGCAACTTTTAGGCAAGTAATCGAAGTGCGGGCGCCGCGCTACACAGCATGAATTATACTTTGTTGCGTTGTAGCAAGGGTCGCTTTTTAGTTGAACGATTATGTACAGTGTCCAATCTGTTCCTAACTCTTTATTAATCTGTGGTGCGGGTAAGCAAGCATGAAAATTTATCCCATATATTTATATTACAAACCCAGGGACAGCCCTATAAAATCTGCGACTGCTTAGCATTTGTACCGGGCATTGTAACTGGGTCTCTGCCAGGGAGCACTTATCCAGTGGAGAGCGCATAGATACTTTTTCCTTTGAAACACAACTCACCAATTTACGGGCGGCGGGGGACAAGGTAAGAGAGCTGTGATTGGTCAGCCGCTGCGAAACTGTCTGGCGGCCCGTCCTCGTACATAGGTTGCGTATGCGAGCGTTTGTTGAATACAACAAACGTTTGGCGAGCCGCATTCCCCCGCAGGCGCAGTCAATTGGATATATAGTCTCTGGTCTCTGCGAAGTGGTTAGAATGCCATTCCAACTTGCGAACGGCGTGGGCCGTTTCCTCGGAAAGCAATGGTGTTTGTGCTGCACTAAACACAGTAGCCGTATAGACTCTGTACATGGTCTTGATAATGACTACATTGAAAATCAGGTTTGGAAATTCTTGGACAGTTTTATTCAGTTTGATTACTTCTGAGCCTCGATCACGAATGTTTTCGTGAGCGTTAACGTTTTCGAGGACGCAGGAAATTATATTTGATGTCATAAAGAATAAAAATCACTGAAATTTGACGTTTAGATAGTTTTCTATCGAATCTTTATTCGTGATTGGGCCTCTGATAGTGATAACCTTAAACAATAACGTCGATAGCCGATACGGATGAGATGAGAAAACATCCTAACGAATCTTTCGATCTCCATAGATGCGGCAATAGACTTGCTCCCTGTCATGCTTAAATTCAACCACTCCGTATACGAAAGGCGAGACGGCATAATGATGATATGAAATATCCCTATCCAAAACAATTATACCACCGCTTAAATGGCTCTTCGATTCAATAACAACGTAACAACCAATTTCCTATATTAGATGTAATCTATGCTGGCGCCCAACAACTCAACGGCGTAGTGCAGCGTAATTGTAAAACTTTGCGCTGAAAAAGCGAGGCCAGAGCAGCAACAACAAAAAATATCGAACACCGCATACCAGTGGTCGCTTTGTATCGTTTTCAATCTGCGTTATGAAAGCACTTTGCAACCACTGGCCTTTCCGCAAAGCAATATCGCTGAAAGCTTAATACGTAATATTAACAGTGCAGTGTGTCCAGTGAAATTCCACCTGGGGTCCAATTCGGTAAGCACAATGATCGTTCAGTGACGATGACGTGACGACGACGCTTATCTTTAGATATCCATTATCTGGCTTTTAGTTTAGGGTATCTTTTTAGTCAATTAAAGCTAGAAATTAAGGAAGTTGGCAACTTTTTCTTCTTACAGTGCCTCTCCACTACTGGGGGTGGACAAGCTCTGAGTACCCCTCTCTGTCGTTCGTCAGGTGGAACAGGTCTTCGACACCGGCTTTCCTGGTCCATTATTTTATATTCGAGATCTACGATGTCCTTCTCCTTCCGACGTCAACGGTTCGTTTCCCGTCAACCAATTGGCAACTAAACAGACAATTTCTACCATTAATTGCCTAAAAAAGATACTCCAAACGCATGATATTGAATATTAATTTATGGGCTTGTACCATTTCTATCGAAGTAATGATAATTAGTTGAAATTGAAATTGAAATCTTTATTACAGGTTACTTATGTATGACCCAAATATCTCTAGCATATAAATATATCAATAAATCTAGTGTATACATAAAATGTCATATATATGAATGAAATCAAAAGTTAGGTTAGGTCAACAAGAAAATTAATTAGTTAGTTAAATTAAATTATTTAGAATAATAATTATTAACTAATAATTGTTTCTTGAGGTAAGTTTGACCGTCCAATGTTGAAACATTGGACTGTCAAACCTCCCCGAGATCGCTCTGAGAATAGGGTTGCTGCCCCATGTTCTGTCAACAATGGATGCAGTGGGCTTCCGCATTATTGCATAGAAGTCATATTGCATATATCTATTTATCTATTAAAATTTCAGCGTTGCTTGTCGCGTCAATATCACTGAGCGATCATTACGCTTCGGAATCCAGGCCCTGGGTTCTACCGGCGCAGATGGATGGGCTGTGTTTGTTATACCCACCACAGTACCAGTATCTATTGTTAATCAGCGTAAGTAATTGGCTAGCTAGACTAAGCTATTTGGCGATCTGATAGATCTGAGGGAAGTAGGCTGTTCTCTGCATGATGGGTGGCGGTAAGTCAAACGTCAAGACGGTTTTAGGAGCTATTTCGTATGGACCATAAATTGTGTCATAGTTTAACTCATGTTTCGTACAATTTCGTTTATTTTTATTGCACATAACAGACAAAACACAAAAAGATATAGAGAAGGAATGTACAAAGGCAAGCTTATCTCTAAAAAGAGATCTCTTCCAGCAAACCCAGGATGGACAGAGAATATTAAAATACAGAACAGGTAGGCCTATGTGCTCAAATAAGTGAAAAATAAAAAATAAACTAATCTACAGAATATACCTTCTACATAAAGAAGTACATGAATATTATATATAATATAATATATTAATATATATATATATAAACCTAACATAAATAAACTAATACATATTTAAATACCTTCTATGTTTATGAGAGAGAGAGATAATGCTCCTTTAACCGATTCTTAAAAATAAAGAGAGATGGACTGTCCCTGATGGCGCAGAGAAGCGCGTTCCATAGTGAAATAGCCCTCATCCGGAAGCCATGCTCGTATGCCACAGTATTGTGACGTGGAGTGGAGAGAATGGAGGCCGTATCAGTTCGACGAAGTCTAGTCGAGGGGAGGAAGGCGAATCTTTCACGTAGAAAGCTGGGTTATCGAGGGTTAGGTTAAAATGCTGTACAGGGTAGTGAGGATATGCATATCCCGACGAAGACGAATAGGTAGCCATTTCAACTGCCTGTGATACTGCGAAACATGGTCGAATTTTCGCAAACCGAAGATGAACCGAATCCCGAGATTTTGAAGTCGCTCGAGTTTGTTCAGATGCTCTTCGTTAGCGCTGACCCAGCAAACATCAGCATAATCAATCAGAGGAAGTAGAAGGGATTGAGATCATGTTGTTCCACCCAACAAGACATGTTTCAATTGATTATGTACAAAAATGTTAGTGCAATAAAGTTTTGCGATTCCGCGATATAATTTCTGACATCTTATGGGAAATGTATCTACTTAAATCACTATTCATAATCATAGGACGGAGGAGTTTTGGAAAATATTTTCTTGTGTAAGAAATTACCAGTTTTCCTATTTTCCTGGTCAGTCATCATTATTATGCCATTTCTTCCGGAAACAAGTAACTTTATTAAAATCCGACATGCTTCGCAGAAAAGACAAGGAAAATAATTGTATGAGGAAGTTGAAAATATTTCACTTTGTTGTTGCTGAAACGAGATGAATTAAGGAATCTTTAGAGGTTTAATATTATTTTAATATCTCCCTACTAGGGGTGGGATTAAACTTTTAAGACGCGTTTTCTCGTTATGCTACAGAGGGGGTGAGGGGTGAAGATCAAAGTGAATTAGCGAATGTTGTCTGGGGGCGTCCGTTTGTGCTAAACCGCTTTGAAGTCGACTGAACAATCCCGTCCTAGTTCAACTACACCATTCGAATTACGTGTCGTTCGTATACCATAGCGACTTACGGGGCAAAATTGTACTTCAGAAGTGAAGCTTACTTTGAATGTGATGTAAAAACATACCTTCAGTACAGAAATGTGCGAAGCTGGAAGCATTTAATTTTTATACTAGTCTGTTTAGGTACGCGTAAAATTTGAAGAATAAAATGCTTGTTCAGTTTTTTTTGCAAGTGTCGAAGAAATTCTTTAAATGTAAATAAATTGTATAAACCTGTTAAATCAGGGAGTGGGGAAATTCGAGTTGTTTATCATATGATCTTTTATATTAACCGGCTTCACAAAAGGAGGAGGTTTACAATTCGTCGGGATATTTTTTTATGTATGTGCCCCGATTGCACCTAGACGGATGGACCGATTTGGAATTTATTTTTTTGTTTGAAAGGGTTAACCTTCCAATTGGTCCCATTGACACCAAGTCAGGATCTGATGATCGGATCCTGGAGACATTAAGGGAACTCTTCAAATATTATAGGTCTATAGTGATTTTTGTGTGTTTTAAGCATAATATTGTGATGCGGAACTGATGATGAAGACCACACATGGCCACCAGCATTGCTCAATACTAGGCACAAATAGAATCTACAATGCGTGGCTGACGGGCAACGCATAGCCTAAACCGGTGGACTTAGAGCCATGAAACTTTATACAGGGGTTCCTTATGTAGCGTAGGGTAGCACTGAGATGGGATTTGACGAAACTAATTCCCCGGGGGGGGGGGGGGGGGATAGGGGTTACAGTTTGTATTAAACTCAATCTAATCAAATATGGTTTGTGAAAGTCGGTTTTATCCATCTCATATTCTTTATTGCACAAAAAAGAAGTTAAATAATACACGGAATATACACATCATATGCAAAGGTGAGCTTATCTCTAAGCGGTTTTTTAAGTTTTAGTTCTTGTTTCAATTATTGCTTATGATATTGCCACATCTTTTATTTTTTACTAATAAAATTCAGTGGGTTGGTACCTAAAAGAAGTAATAATTCTAATGGCAGAGCACCACACTTCGTTATGCGCGTTATGCGGCCACATATGACGAAGTGTGAAGTGAGATGGGCTTGATGGGCATATTTTGTTCTCGCTCACATAATGAATATTGGGGCGAATACAGCGTAGTCGCATATTATACCGAATAACGCATAACGAAGTGAGGTGCCGCTATAATAAAATTCTTAGAAACGGCCCTTGCAAGACTTGCTATGGCAGTGCTGCTTATCTTACTTATAGCTATTGCACCCTTAATGCAAATTATAGGTAGCATCTCGAACTAAAGCAGAAAATGATAAAAAGCTAGCTCAGATCATTACCTATCATGTTTGTCTTACTAATTATATAGAGAACTAGAAAATAATAAAATAATAATACTAACTAAATAATAATAATAATAGAGATAAGCTTGCCTTTGTTCATGCCTTTTCTGTATTGTTTGTGTTTTTTTCTGATGTGCAATAAATATATACAAATAATGAATTTTAATCAGATTGTATACCTCGACCATACTAAGCTACTTACCTAATTAATGTATGATGATGATAAATGTGGTGTTTGTCAATATGCTAAATGCTTTTATTTATTTATTTATTTATTTATTTTCTTTATTAGGAAAACAAACAGCTTAATCTATTACATAACAAAAAAAACAATGAGTTAACACACAAGCCAATAAAGTTTTCACAAAAAAAATTGACAAAGGTACTCAGAACAACACTAAAATGTATAATGTACTTGAATTTGTATATAAAGTTACCAACAGAGGGAGATATATGGTTCTACAGTAGGTAGTTCTAATTTATATAAAATATATATGTACGAGTATAGTGCTTATGTACTAAAGGTGATTAGAATAGAATAGCAGATCCGTACTGAATCACCCTTAGCACATAAGCACTATACTCGTTATAGTGCTTATGTACCAAAGGCGACCCAATACAAATCCGCTATTCCATTACATAGCTTTTAGGTTATTAAAAATATTTTTCCTAAAATTGATGGGTGTTTCATGAAATATATCAACTTGATTATGTAATTTATTATAATTTTCGCAAGCTCTTATAACAAAGCGGTTTTTAGCATAGTTAGTGATACAATTTATGGCTAATTGAATAAAAAATATAATTGTAGATACGGTTAAGGATTATAGGGCAAGGTATTATATTAAAGTAAACAAAATGTACAATTCGCTTAATTAACTTAACAAAAACAATGGCCGCGACTGCAAAATAAGTTATACCTACAAGTAATCGCTTAATGAGTATTTCGCCAAAAATTTGCATTTAACTTAACGATGGCTGTGCAGCTGAAAATAAATAAACCAATGAAATTAAAGGGAATTTAATTGAAGAGTTCGATAATTAAGCATGAATGTTTAAATTAATTGGCGAACGGCGAAGCGGGTACGTTCCAAAATTGTAGTGTTTTGCTGGCACGGTCCAAAACGATCCTTTTTTGGTGTAAAATTACACGGCATAGATCTCTTGCTCAAACTTCAATTATTATATACCTACGTCCATTTTCAATACATAACCCCTCGAAAATCGATAATTATGTCCCCTCCTATTATATCTGCAGATGAGCCGTTGCCGGCAATATTGTAATTTGTTCGGCAATATTATTTGTTTGCCATATAATGTATGGGGCCAATAAAGACATAGACATATTACGTTTATTTACTGAAAAAACATGGGTACATCAACAGGTAATATTGCCAGAAAACATGGTTTAAACAGGTTCAGACAGTACTGTCTGAACCTGTTTAAAAATATATTGTAGCCGAGGTAATATTGCCAGCAACTGACCATAGCAGGAAAAAAAATATTGCAAATGAATTGGATATTATGCAAAGACTACAAAGATATTGAAATGAAACACTTCTATAAAACAAGTCAATTTATAGAGGGGTAGTATAAGTATAAGTAGTTGGAATTTTTTCACTTGGCAACAGCGAGCGTTGACCTTAACTACCACTGTACTCATGTTTTGTATAGCGATGTATCGCTTTTCTTAATAAACATATGCGACATTATTATCACTAGAGTATCGGAGTACAAGTAAAGTTCACTCCAAGGTGATTGGGAACTAAACATTTTTATTTGTGATGTTATTTTAACGTCGTCATCCTGTCCTGATAAAAACGGATTTTTTAAAGATAGTTTTTTCTTTCTAAATGCAGGTTGTAACAAAAAAGGAGTAACAAGACGAAATCGAATTTTCAGGGACATGATTCTAAGCAATTTTTACTATGGAACTGACTTGATCAGAGCAACTTAATTTTTCACTCAGCATCCGGGCGAAGTCCAATCATGATACTGAAGTCAGATTTTGAAAGAGTCGCCGCCATCTTGAACTTTTTAGTTACTGAACCGATTTGCTTCAAAATCGATATCTTACCAGTTTTAAAAATGTTGGAGTTACGTGTGTTTACTTGCAACTGTTTTACGCTCTGGTATTATGATACGCCAATGATGTGATGTTTAGCGACACTTTGTTTCGACAAAATTATCGTTTAAAAATCGTAGTTTGTGGTAAAGGTAAGGTCAACGCTATATTGCCAAGTAAAAAAAAATCCAACTATAGGTACTACAATTTCTCGTTTCCTAGGTTTGCTGAAAGAAATCTCTTGATAGAGTTAAGCTCGACTTTGTCATATATCCTCCACTTTCAATTGTATGTACAATTTATTAATTTGTGCAATAAAGTAAATTGAAAAATCTCAATAGGCTGACAGTTTCGCGCAAACTTTTTCACTTCCGTAAATTTAGCACTTCGCTTGTTCGTAAATATGACATTCGGCGGATACTGTCAGCCATAGCGACAGCAAAGTCTAAGTTAAAGCGATTCCCTTAAAAGCACTCTCCCATCTAACATCAATTTGGAACAACCCTCTCAAATCGAACAACCTTAATGAACGGGGACACATTGTTTCTTCTAGCCTACAAACAACGCGGCCACTTCACGATTTATTGAGCCACTTCTAAACACCCTTCAAGGAGAATTAGTGGCAATTACATTTAATAAATATTGTGTTACAAAGTTCGTTTCGGGTAACTCTTGAGTAAGGAAGTTTTTAGTGTTTTATTGGATTAAAACTTTTGATTGTTAGTTAGATACTTACATACTTATCATTTCGCCATTTTAGATGAAAATGCGTTCTCTTTATAGGTAGGTACCTACCTACGGTCAGTATCAGATGCTCAAATGAAACTACACACACATCAAAAACAACCATAATTTATACAGCTGAAGTCATAAAATGTGACTCCGATTGTAGCAAATGATGGTAATTGCTTTCAAGATAATAAAAAGGCAATACAAATAATAACTGAAGTATGTTGTATTATTTTAGGTTTCACTCAGAAACCTAGGATTGGATTGATGAGTTACCTTGATTTTTTTTAACATAGCCTGTATGTGTCCCACTGCTGGGCAAAGGCCTCCCTATTTCGAACCCACACAACTCTAGTCAGAGCTAGATTGACCCATTTTGGTTCGAAATTTTCATTTGTCTTCCAATAATGTACATTTACTTTCTACGGAACCATCGCAGTATAAACTGCCCGTGTTCGGCGTGTAATTCCATTTGCCTTTGACCGTACTGTCTCTTTGGATTACGACCCTTACGCTGTAAAAAACGACGCTATCGGTACCTATTCGTTTAAAACATAATAATTATGTTATGTATCATAATCATAACGTAATATATGCCAGAACCATGACACAATTTTACGCCAAAACTAATCAAAAACCTTCGTCTCTGAACGCCTTTCTGAATTTTGGAGATCATTTATTCATTCGTCATTAACTTTGGCAGGTTGATTCCGCACACAGCTGGGTTTTTGTGCCTATTTATCCGGTTCTGTTCTACGCGTTCAATGTACACCAAACCATGGACCAATGTAGTTCATGAAATGAGTTCAACGGCATTTCATGAACCATATAGGCAACATGACTTTTCCGATGTAAAATGCCGTTAAAACGGTAAAGGAAGCCGATTTTTGGAATTTTCTACCAATCTAGTATGGGAAGCGGTGAATATGTTTGTGTGATATTCGTTCGGTAACAGTTCCAGGGTATTTGTGGTCCACGCCATTTTATTTCGACTAGTTGTTTTTTCCCAGCGCAGTAGCGCCCTTGTCACCCGTTACCTCGTCATTAGTATTCAAAATGCAAATTGCTGCCAGCACTTAGTTCAATGACCCCAACAGGATCTTACCTTCAAGAAAATAATTTCGTTCTAACATCTGCATAATAGTATGAAGTGTTTCTGCAACGAGGACTTAGACGTGAGGAATTCATGTTGCAAGTTTATCAGAAGGCTACATAATTAAATCTGTGGGAATTGGGAGGAATCTTTTTGAAATCGGAAGCCCTCCTTCAATGCTCCTTTTATATTTATTTCCATTTAATTTCCATTGAGCACACACAGTTCACAAATAGCAAATAACTAGGGATATTCCATACGGATGACCCCAAGTTGTCAAGTTAGCGAGGACGGGGACCACTTTTTGCAACGCTCTTTATTCCACTTAAAATATTTTAAAAATAGATGAAATCATTACAATAGTTCAAAAAATAAATACGCACACTGTGCTGTGAACACACATACACTCGTTACCTAACAGCGCTTACCAATATAATAGCAAAATGCCATTGCGTAAAGTTGGCGTCGTTTTGAGTATTGGCGGCCACTCATGAAAGTTGTAAATTAAAGAGGAATTTAAAATAAGCTAATCTTACTATGGAGTACATAATAGCTAGATCATTTCGGGGCTGAGATATGTCACTTTAAAGTTTTTTCAGTACAAAAAGTTTAACTTGAAGCTCTATTTATCTAACCTTTAAATTGTTTACAGCAATGCTTCATCTTTAAATATAATACATTATGATACTGCTACCAAATAGGTAATAATAAAGATATGTTAGTAAGTTAATAAGCGTGCAATAAACAAATATGAATATGAATTGGAATATCAGTGGCCGCGGATGAAAAAAATGACGCCAACAAAGGTCCATAGTAGGTTACCCAAACCTTTCAAAACATTGTTAAATAAATATCGCCTGCTAAAATATTAATTTCGAATTTCGTGTACAATCCACAGCGTCGAATCTCGTTACAGGGCAATTATTTTGCAATTTCCTCCCCGTGCAATACCTGCTACTTTTTATAGCAATCCTACTGTTTCGGCACACAGGGAATATTTAATGTGATCATCCCAAGCTTATTTGGAATGCGATATCTTTATCCTGTTTTATATCATAAGGCGCGTTGGGTATTTAGTAATCTGGGAAGTCAAATCGGTGGTTTCAGAGTGTTAAAGATTGATGATATGCAATAAACTTATATCCCTATAATGAAACCAATTCTTGAGATACACATTCTGTGAAAATTTCAACTCTAGAGAGTTGAATTTTTTGGTAGCCCATTACGGTTCGTGATGGCCAGAGACTATATATCCAATTGACTGTACCTGCGAGGGAATGCGGCTCGCCAAACGTTTGTTGTATTCAACAAACGTTCGCATACGCAACCTATGTAGGATGACGGGCCGCCAGACAGTTTCGCAGCGGCTGACCAATCACAGCTCCCTTACCTCGTCCCCCGCCGCCCGTAGATTGGTGAGTTGTGTTTCAAAGGAAAATGTATCTATGCGTTCTCCACTGGATAAGTGCTCCCTGAAGGCCCACTGACGGACAGACGGAGAACCGTATCGGTTTAGTACCTTAGTTACGTTTTTGAATACCCAAAAAACCACACAGAATATTTCTTCATATTAAAGTCTAGCTAGTAATACAGAATTTAACCTTATTCCTATCGCTAATGAACTCTTATCATCATAATAATTATCTCCTCTGACATTTGCCTCAAGAGCTCCACTCGACTACTCAGTACGGTGAATATACCTTGATTTAATTAACCAGAGTACATTTCACTTTAAATTAATCTTGTGAGATGTTAATGTGCCTAATGTGTTTCAAGTCTCTCAGCGCCCCGTAACTTACTGTCTGTTTATTCATGTGTAAATTTGAATACGTAATGAAAAATTAATGGTTTTCTAGAAGTGATATCGAGGATTCCTAATGTAAAAGTCGGTTGAAAAGGATTGCTTCCAACACAGAAGAGATAGACTCACTAGTAGCTCGACTGTATCTCACATATCCCGATTACTTTCAAATTGACGCTTCACCAAATGACAAGAGCTTGGAGAGCTTGGTCAATCTCTAATATAATAAAATCGTAATGGGAGCGTCTAAAATCGTAATCGTTTTGACAGCAATTACATGAAAGAGAATCACGCCAAACTACGCAATCTATCGAAATGGGGTTACCGATATATATATAAATGATCCTGGGAAGGATCTGCGGTACATATCATCACGCTATTATCAATAGGAGCTGAGCAGTGGAATAAAATATACTTCGATAACGTTGCGACATCTACATGTTTTTCTTGAACTTCTACGATGAAAACCTCCTTGTGAGTAATATTTCTCTGTGCACATACTGACAGCTGTTCTGTCATGCATTGTAAACAAAACGTTGGCTGTACGGCTTTGATGGCCATTGCCTTTCCATTCATTTGGATAAAGACGGAGAAAAAATAAATGAATCGTATGCAAATTTTTCTTTCGGGAAGTAATTTTGTGATATTTACCAAGTTAAACCTATGAAAATCTTAGGTGAAAGTAAATATATATCGTGTATTACTTTAATAAGTACATAAATCTCGCCGTAAACATAAAGAATTGGTACTCAAAGGTTAGAGTTATCACGTAGGAGTTTTTCATATGATGCCCCCCCGCCCCATTAAAAGATAAATTCAATTTTTAACTAGTATCCGAACATATCAATCTGCGTTGTTTTGCTTGGTGAAAGACGGGGGTTTGGGGGGACGGAGCCCCCCCATTTAAAGAGAAACGCAATGTGTAGCTGGCTGACCATATCAATCGGCGTTGTTTTGCCTGGCGGATTGGATTGGAACTTATATTTTTATATGGACTGGGTTATGTTCTTATATTTCCTAAAATATCTAATATTTCAAAAAAATCAAAACGTACGAGCATAGCTTTCCATAGTATCTCAAACATGTAAAAAAATTGTGAAAATCGGACAAGGTTTAGGGGGTGGAAAACGTTAACGCTTTTTGTATGGAAGCTCGCGAGTACACGATCCTCTTAAAGACGGGGGGTTTGGGGGGGAGCATTAAAAGATAAATTCAATGTTTAGCTAGCCGAACTTATCAATCTACGTTGTTTTGCTTGGTGAACTACTAACGCCGGGGGGTTGGGGGACGGAGCCCCCCCATTTTAAGAGAAACGCAATGTGTAGCTGGCTGACCATATCAATCGGCGTTGTTTTGCTTAGTGAACTATTACACATCCCATATACATTACACACTAGTCTCAAATCACTCAATATACCCAGATCCACACACATTCTTCTCCAAAAAGCGACCATACTGAATACTTGCAGAATAGCAAGAAAATTCTTGGGCAAGGACCATAATCTATAGATAGATAGTCTCATAGCACTTGGCGTAAGCCCATGTGTCAGAACCTCTTTAAAAAGAGTGAAATTAAAAATTCATAAACATAATATATAATAATAATAATAATTTGAATTATGTAAGCATCCTTCAAAACATTGGATAAATGTAAGAGATAGAGAATGGAACTTCTGGTATAATGCAGTATAAAGATACCTTAGTATAACAATATTTATAATACGGAGTTACATCAGCAGAAACTCTCCGGTATCTTAAAACCATAGGCTAGGATGAACTGGTAAAAGTCGAACAGCGAAACTATGTAGGTATAGAACTCTATTCGTCAGTGGGTAATTTCATAACAATAACATTTCAATTGTTATCTGCCCATACAGGGCCACTGTCACTGACGAGGGGTATACATACAAGGTGTAAATGAAATAACGCAAAATTAATTTTGGCCTCAGTGGGTCAGCTGATTTGTATGGAGAAGCGAAAAATAAAGTTGTTCTGATCAAATCGGTTTCATAATAAAAGTTGCTCAGAATGCTGTCCCTAACAAAGCAGTTTCTCATTTTGCGTTAATTCATTAACACCTTGTATACAGTGGCAAGCACAAAGCAACCGTTGAAAACAGAATGTCCAGATATTCCAGATACCGTCCTTGGCAGAAATCAGATCCTCTAATCGGGCGTCTCCGAAGATCGCCGATATTTCTTTGATATACTTGAAAAGAGCAGTTTCTGATACATAAAGCGGAGATTATATAAATGTTAACCCTCTTTTAGGAAGCTCAGCGAGACCCGTACAATGATCATTCCAGGAAAAGGTAAAATGTTTCTGTATCCTAAACGTCCGGTTACACGGGAAATTTTTCGAGTTATCTTTCCAACAACGGAAACAATTGCAACAAATTGTGGTACCTGATTGTTTCCGCAGTATTGCTTCTATTGATATAATCATACCACCGTATGACCACTGTAACTAACATATGAAATATATTCTAAATAAAAGCGGTCGATTTTGGTCAATAAATTATTATTAAATTATTATGTATTATTTTTATTTATTTAATTTCTCTAAGTGGTGTGGCGGTATTTCTGGCTACAATAGCTGTTGTTGCCATTGCCGTGAATTGCTTGTAATAGCCATGAGTGGCATGAATGTATAGTTTTTTTTTTTTTTTTTTTTTATTAATGAACAAAAATCACACAGCCATTCTTACAGCTAGTCGGAAACATAAACTTAAAATAAGGCCAATTACGGATTTAACTATGTATACAGTTTACAATAATTAAATGACGGTTATTTACCTAGTTGAGCTAAAAGAGCAAAAACAACAAGAACTGTATCAAAAAACAGTGATTTTGTGTGGATGTGGTAAGTAGTTTTATTGTGTTGTGCATGAGGGTGTGTGTGTGAGGGAGGGTGTGTGTGTATGTGTGAGGGTGTGTGTGTGTGTCTGTGTATTTGGCGGTCTGTGTAGTGTAGTGGACAAAAACAAAATAGATAAGTAACTGAACTTAAAAAGCGCGCGCGCGACGCATGCAGTGTGCTTATAGGGAGGGTTGACATGGAACAGATTCCAGTGAAATGCTAAAGTGAGCCTACCTGTGATTCTCCCAACAGTTCTTGTGTAACTTGCCGTTTAAATGCAGTCTTTGATGTGCAGAATGGGTCCAGGTCCGAAAAACGTTTATTAAAAGTACTGGGAAGCCTATTGCAGGTACAGTTCGATGTATAATTGGTGCGGCTACAGGGTACAAAGAAAAGTTGCTCGGAACTGCGCAATTATAGTTGCCTGTGTAAGTGTACCATGAATGGATTAAGGTCATAATAATATCTTGATATAGTTGTCATTGGAAACGGATACGGGAATAGAAATAAATCTATGGTACGGTACTTACTTACTTACTACAGTACAGATAGACAAAGTTTATACATAAACTTCTTTATAAATAGC
The DNA here is from genome assembly GCA_963457715.1 of Argyresthia albistria. Lineage (NCBI taxonomy): Eukaryota > Metazoa > Arthropoda > Insecta > Lepidoptera > Argyresthiidae > Argyresthia > Argyresthia albistria. The sequence continues at coordinate 1,718,875 of OY735269.1, forward strand.
GATAAAGATTTAGGTTTAGGTACCTACTTTTATAAGCATTTACCCCCTGTTCCGAGTCACGCCAAAATCGATACCAGCGGGGCGTCTACGAAGCCGTAACGAGTCAGTTTTGGCGATACAAAACGATGGCATCGTAGACGCTGTAATCGATTATGGCGCCGAACGGCGATGTCACGGAACGCGAATACGAACATGAAGTTCGTATTCGTACATCGAATTCGTAGTAAGTAGGGAAACAAAATAAATAGGTAATCGTTTCTTGCACAACCGCGTTCTTAGCAGAGAAATGTCTCCTTGGGATAACAAATTTTTGAACCTGTTACAATTTATCAACAGGTATAAAAGCCGAGGATCTGTCTCAAGCAGATGTAGGCTCTACGTGACAGATTCATCTGTCATTGTACGCGCAAAATGTTTGTTTTATCTGTTTAATAGAGCTTGTGGGCTCAGGTTGAGACAAACCTTTAAAGGAATTAATTATCTTTACATTACACCATACCAACCCAGTCCGTCTTTAGCTCATTAATGTATGCCTAACTGAAATACGCTTACTTACACGTGTTTCTCATCGCCACCGGCGGCGGCGCGGCGCTGGGAAACACCTATCTTCACACACGCGCAGACGCACACACTATATCAAAGACAATAGTGACCACGCTGTGGTAAAGTTGTGGATGGAAATGTTATAGTTTTTATTTATCTATTGAATAGGCTGGCTAAAGTGGGTACTATTGTGCCCCTGCCACGTCAAATGGGAAACGGTGTGATGCTATATTATGTTAATTGTGTTGTTATTAAAATATATCTTGATATCGTATTAAATCCCGGTGCTGACCATGTACCAATGAGATAAGTCATTTATCGTACGTTATACGGACACACTAGCGGTGATGGAAAACATCGTGAGGGAACCTTCATTACTCCATAGCTGCAGCGATGGGCTAGCCCCCTGTCACGCAAAATGGAGTATTGAATCACTGGCTGAAAGTGGGCACAGTTGTGCCTCTGCCGCCCCGTATGGGAAAAGGCGTGACGCTATTTTATGTTATTTTGTTATTGAATATTTCATTCGCTTGTTAGGTTAATATTCGAATTACACGTCACAGTCGTCACGTCACCGGTCATTGGGCATTTTTGACCCCGGTACCTCGAAGATCGCGTCCACTAATTAAATATGGTTTTTATTGAAGGATAAGGGTTGACAGAACGGGATGGAGACACCTATTACACCAGAGCAGAACCAGTGGTTTTCCACCATTGTCTCCGCAAATAAAACAAATCCCACACACAAATGAAAAAAAAATGTCTAACCAAGAATCAAGTATGAACCAATTCTCTAAAAGATTATTTCTAATAATTCGTTTGCTACCGTAGGGTTCTTGATGATTGTTGATCATAACACTTTGTCCTAAATAAACCCCAAAAGGTTTTTTAATAACAGTCAAACCTCTACAAAACCAACCTACAAGTGCTCTCGTGGCCACACTACTCGGTGAGATTTAGACGCGGCGCGCACGCACGCATTTCGCGTTGTCGCGAGATATTGCATATCGACTCTCCATCGCGACTCGGAACGCGACTGACGCACGCGATGAGATGGTGCGAATCCTTGCAGTGGAAGCGTGGTTGGGCCAAATGCGAGTTGCACCGATATTGATATTGCTTTAGGGTTCAGCTCAAATCGCATTTTTTGTGAAGAAGGAACTACGTACGTGTATACGGTTTTTGGATTCAGGAATCCGTAGAGTGGTCTCGATACTCGAGGAGGAGAATGAGCTCTTGCAATAAAATAATACTTAGTGCTCAATCAAAGAAACATGATAACGACAGAAAACATTCATTCTCGTCACGTAGAAAAACAACAAGATAATTCTTTGAAAATCTACAAACAAGATGCTGTTTATTTTTATATTAGCTTTTGTCACACGGTACTAATGTTGAAGTTCTCCAACATTGATACTGTCGAAATCGAATTGCATTCAATTAAGTAATTTAATTTAATTAAAAATACAAGTTACATCACTCCAAAAAGAGATAAAATTATAAGATAGGTAGGTACATGGAAAATCCCGATATAAGCGCAAAATTGGTAAAGTTTCACAAAAAGAGGAGACCAGCAGTGGGCGGAAACAAGCTGCCGATGAATGAATAAGGTAAAGAAAGGTGATAACATTTGGGAAGTGAATACGACAGCGTAGCGGCACAGGAAAGGTAATACAGACATAAGTTTGACAAAGACTAAGCCAATGTGCACCGACTCAGAAATACGCTAAAAGTATTACTTCCACTTAAGTAATTTTCGCTCAACGAAATGTTATAAGCGGACTGGAGGAAGGCGTTTGCATCCCTTAATGGTTCACTGAGTTTGGGCATTTGGGCAAGAACCGGAGGGATTCGCATCTGTCAACTTCAGTAACTTGGTTGGTACCTCATTACAGGTAGGTACATCCTTGCATCGCAAAGCGTCACGCATTTTCCAGTCGCCGTTTCGCATTCATTCAATACTTCACTTACATACTTATTGCCTTTTAGCGCAGATATGGACATTGAAGACATCTTCACGATATTTTCCATCATTGTTTGTATGAACGCCTGTATAATGATTATCAACCCGCGTCTGAAAGCGAGCTTGGATTGGAACCACTGGACAACGGAATTATTTTTTAGGTAATACGTATCAATTTATATCAATGATTAATATATTTAAGAATGATTCACACAAATTTCAAAGCAATGATATCGATGGCAGGAAGACAATTTTACATCTCCTAACGCATCGCATCGAACTTCTCTGTCTTTCGTCTTTATCAAGCCCCAAGTGTGCTTCAATAGTGATCCTAACATAAATCCTCCAAGTAAAGACAAATTACTGGACCTTTTTTCCTTTGAGTCCCACGGGATAACGGGTTCGAGGAAATCTCTCGGTGATCATGCCGTTTAATGGGATGATTTTATTACTAATCGTGTATGTATTGTGCTTAAATGGAAAGGAAAAACTCAAATATCTGGCAGACATTAGATCCTTGTTGCTTTGCACAATCGCTGACTACCTAAACAACAAATGTCAATAATCAAAATCTCATCTGCGCCGCCGCCGCCTCGAAACTCTCTCAAGATAGAGCCTTAAGCGTTTAGCAATTTGGTGTTTAATAACAAACAGATTGACTCCCCAACAATGCCATGGTGCGATTGTGTTTGCGGTATTGTCATTTGGCTCCAGAACTAGGTCACTGACCTGCGTTGTAATGAGAGTTGGCTCATTAGTGGCTCAGCTTCAGATTGGAATCCGGAGTAGGTTTAATTATGCTGTAACATCACTGGGTTGAGGTGAGATGGCATTCTGGAGCTGGGAGGGAATGTTATTGGTATTTCAGGCCTTGTATCATGACCAATTGGAATTTCTAGATTAAGTTATGAGGTACCGATAAATGAGATTGGAAATGATAGTCGGTGTCAAGCTTTTAGCGAAAGTTTCACTACTTCATTTGATGGCTATATAGGTGTCTTTTGGGAAACAACAACAAAACACGTAAATAAAAATTCTATTTTGAAAGAGCCTTTATGTTTTACACATTAGGCGATTGTTATGATTGTTAGAATATTTTAAATATATGCAAGATTGCGAACTCTCATACAGTGTGTCTGTAATAAAAGCATTCGATGTATATTGGTTATAGAATGAGACACTCGACAAAGGCTTCTTCGAATATGTCAATGCCCTTTCCAATATGTGTTTGTATATGCAATGAAAAAAGATGACAGTTTCATGACGAACGTGACACGCCTCACCAACACACCCGCCCGCCCAAAAAACAATGAGTTACTGAAACCGTCAGTACAGTTATTGCGATATTATCCCGCAAATTTAGCAATAGTACAACGGAATGGGTCCGAAGCAAAAACACGAATAAGCTCGGGCGATATTCCATACCGCGCGAGTCTGAAGACGCTAATGAGTATACTGCAGGTCCAGACAATGGATTCATAAATCCAGTGATCGTATCGCGGAGCAAAACTGCTAAAATAGTACCGAGGACGACATTTATATGTGTATTTATTTCCATTGTAATGAATGTGCACAGCGAACTACCAAATCGGGACCAGGCGGATACGAGATACGACTTATAAAGACTTAAGGAAGTACGAGAAATTCATTGTGTAATGAATGCGCTGGAAGTAGTTAAGCTTGTAGAAGAAAACTCTATTGCGTGTTCAGAAATGCATTTGAAATTCCACTGAATAAACATGAAGGCCGCGAGCATAAACGGGAGCAAAAAATAGCGAGCAGTTCCAACGTATTTAAAACAGATTCTGCAAGAGAGAACATCTTTGATTATAAGGAGAAGATGGCACAGGTTGAGCAACAATTACGTAGTGTTTATACAATACAGAACGATAGCATCGCCTTGACGCGGCAGTAGGTACTGCGGGATTCGCTTAGTAAACGACAACACATCCATAGCACCGGGCCCGTAAGTCAGAGCATGCACTGGTAGCAATGCAGTTATGACGTCATTAGCACGTTATGTGACGTCATAACTCTACTCGGCTATCTTCCGCCCGTCGGCAATTGCAACTGCGATGGATGGCGTTACACGTGAAGTTTAATGGAAGCTATTATTGCACTTGGGGGTTGCTTAAATTTGGAATTTCGCCTCGCAGTAGCAGGTGAGAAGATTTTACTGCTAGTCCAAAAAGTGAAGGACTTTACTGAGTATTCCGCGACTAAAATGCGAGGGAATCTGTGGATGGTGAATAAGAAAATTCTGAGCTTGTCTTATTTCACCGCTCTGCCATGTACGAGTAAGCACTAATACATATTTAAAATGAAATTTTCTGCTTGTCTCGCTGTCTTGAAGATATAAGTTCAAGTCCGTGTCGGTTGAGTTTATTGTTTGGGTTCCGTCTATAACGATTGCATGTCGGATAGTTGGTACATGAAAAAATCATGGACTCTTTAGCATGAGGGTGAATAAAGTTGTGTGCGCTTTAAAAAACTGGTAGAATCTGCATAGATTATAATTCCCAAAACATTAAATATTCACAAACTGGATCACTAGCGAGAGCGTGAGGGTGGGCATCATGAATTTTACAACGTATTACTTTACGAGGAACCCAAATTGTTGCTTTAGCCCGTGTTATTTCCAGCAATAAACGTCGAGACGTCACGAGGGACCATAATAAATCTACCTCAGTCTTGCATCCCGCTCTGCCATGAATCACTCCAGCGAATAGCCAACTTTTCTGCTACTACACGCCGGGAGTATCCAGCGAGACAATTTCCTAGCTTACTTGCTCGTATCGCTGGAGATACAGTCGCGAACACGAGTTCATCAGTGGCCCATGATGGCGATTACTATGAAAGCCAACTAAGAATAGGACTGTCAGACGCCATCTTGCTCCGCAATATTCACAAACTTCATTAATGATTTGTATAGTGTGCAAAAAAATGCTAGCAAAAAAAACATCTTTCATGTCATGAGGTATATGATCATTCTAATGTGTTTGTAATAAGATTCCTGTTATTACATGATGTATATTGTAAGGTGTGCAAAAAATAAACAAAGCAGGAATTATTATATTAATAGTTTATTTTTTGACCGAGCGAGCGAAGCGAGCGAAGCGTCTCCGTTTCAGGTTTGGGCAAAAATGCTTTCGTATGTCCGGTTGTTCTCCTCTACAGGTCGCATTTATGAACCGATTCTCGTGAAATTTTGTGAGCAGGTTGGAAAAATAAATAGAATTTTTTACTCGAGCCAGTTTTTTGATTTTTTTCAAAATGGCGGAGATATGGGGTTTTAAAATGTAAAAAAATCGCTACAACCCAAACGGCTCGATGGATATTAACAAATGAGGTGTCGTTGGATTCGTAAAGACCATGAGAGTGAAACAGATGAGCGAGCGAAGCGTCTCCGTTTCAGGTTTGGGCAAAAATGCTTTTGTATGTCCGGTTGTTCTCCTCTACAGGTCGCATTTATGAACCGATTCTCGTGAAATTTTGTGAGCAGGTTGGAAAAATAAATAGAATTTTTTACTCGAGCCAGTTTTTTGATTTTTTTCAAAATGGCGGAGATATGGGGTTTTAAAATGTAAAAAAATCGCTACAACCCAAACGGCTCGATGGATATTAACAAATGAGGTGTCGTTGGATTTGTAAAGACTATGAGAGTGAAACAGATTATATAATTTTAGTAAAAAGTCAATAGGTTGTATAAAAGATCGCGAAATGTAGTTTACAAAGTTATTGGTGCGGCTACTTTCATACTGCATGTACGTAACCAGGTACATTCATAAGTTTGTATGTGTTATTGAAAGAAAATTATTTGGGTTATTTTTTTTATGTGTGTTAGCAGTTCAGCTTTCCCACCGACATACTCGCGAGGTCTACAGCTCACAGAGCCACTAGTCTTATTTTTTACAAAAATATAAATTATTCTAATTCTTCCACGCCACTTAAAACTATATGATCCAGTACCAATATTGCATGAAGCTTAAAATTTTGCTCTTTGTAATTTATAATTTTCACAAATACCTTACAAATTACGTCTTTACGACTAGTACAAAACCCTAGAAACAATAAGGAAATATTTTCAGTTTTTATAGAAAGAAAGTTTCTTCTTTTTGGAAACAAGTTGTACCTAATAATTTATATATATTTTTTGTGTGACAATTTTTTTGCTGGCCCTACAGGTTCGACATTTATCACGTGAAGTTGGCTACCTATTCTTAGTTGGCTTTCATAGTACATGCACGCAGAACGGGACAGACCCCGGATTCTACAAACGAATTGCATGGTTATTGCTATAGCAAGGGCGCAGAGTTCCGGTTTAGGCTTGTCAACGGAGTGGGCGCCCCGCCAAGACAGTTAAAAAATAACCGGCAAAGTGCGAGTCGGATTCGCGCACGAAGGGTTCCGTACCATTATCTATTAAAAACCGCAAAAAAAAATCACGTTAGTTGTATGAGAGCCCCCCTTAATTGACCGAGCGAGCGAAGCGAGCGAAGCGTCTCCGTTTCAGGTTTGGGCAAAAATGCTTTCGTATGTCCGGTTGTTCTCCTCTACAGGTCGCATTTATGAACCGATTCTCGTGAAATTTTGTGAGCAGGTTGGAAAAATAAATAGAATTTTTTACTCGAGCCAGTTTTTTGATTTTTTTCAAAATGGCGGAGATATGGGGTTTTAAAATGTAAAAAAATCGCTACAACCCAAACGGCTCGATGGATATTAATAAATGAGGTGTCGTTGGATTCGTAAAGACCATGAGAGTGTAACAGATGAGCGAGCGAAGCGAGCGAAGCGTCTCCGTTTCAGGTTTGGGCAAAAATGCTTTTGTATGTCCGGTTGTTCTCCTCTACAGGTCGCATTTATGAACCGATTCTCGTGAAATTTTGTGAGCAGGTTGAAAAAATAAATAAAATTTTTTACTCGAGCCAGTTTTTTTATTTTTTTCAAAATGGCGGAGATATGGGGGTTTAAAATGTAAAAAAATCGCTACAACCCAAACGGCTCGATGGATATTAACAAATGAGGTGTCGTTGGATTTGTAAAGACTATGAAAGTGAAACAGATTATATAATTTTAGTAAAAAGTCAATAAGTTGTATAAAAGATCGCGAAATGTAGTTTACAAAGTTATTGGTGCGGCTACTTTCATACTGCATGTACGTAACCAGGTACATTCATAAGTTTGTATGTGTTATTGAAAGAAAATTATTTGGGTTATTTTTTTTATGTGTGTTAGCAGTTCAGCTTTCCCACCGACATACTCGCGAGGTCTACAGCTCACAGAGCCACTAGTATTAAATTTGTTTTGTTTTTTAGTATTTGTTGTTATAGCGGCAACAGAAATACATCATCTTTGAAAATTTCAACTGTCTAGCTACCACGGTTCATTCATGAGATACAGCCTGGTGACAGACAGACAGACAGACAGACAGACAGACAGACAGACAGACAGACGGACAGCGAAGTCTCAGTAATAGGGTCCCATTTGGCACCCTTCGGGTACGGAACCCTGATTACAAATAAACCTGTATTTCGCACCCTCGCTATAGCAATTGCTATGCGATTCGTTTGTAGAATTGGGGGCCTGATGTGTGACTCTGTCCCGTCTACACAATGGCCTATGACGCCTTGGCTTGCGACACGTTTTAAGGCTGCCTTCGTCTATAATATGAACGTCACCATATACCCCGTTAAGAAAAAAATTGGTTGCCTGTAAAGTCGGTATACGGGTGAAAGTTTTACGTGACAACGACTTTTTATGTCTGTCTCTCTCGCTCTTAGGCGGGCTAACCATGCCCGAGTGGAAGGGACGCGTGCCTCTCACTCGCTCTCATTGTGAGCGCATAACGTGAGCGGAGCGTAACGCAGTTTCTTGAAGTGTCACCCGGCAAACCAATTTATAAGACGTTGTCACGTCAAAACTTAACAATGGAACCAGTATAACTCGGAGTTCATTGCTGAAGCTTTTCGTATAGTATCGTATGGGGTGATCTGTTAATTGGGATCACGGTAAACATGACGTTGTTATACAAAATCCAGGGTTAAGAGTTTGCTGTGTTGTTTTTGACTGTACTTAGGACTGTGAACTAGATAATCTAGATGCTGAAACAATACGTTCAAAATTTTGATAATAAAAAAAACAATTTAGGGTAAAAAAATATTAGAAAATAAGTTAGGTACTCTGGCTGGGATCGTTGCCATTCATTATTTCCCTTCATTAATTAATTAATTAATTAAATAATTCTTTATTGCACGGAAACCAATGTGATACATAAGTCTTATAAAACAAAGGCAATTAGGCAAAGGCGAGCTTATCTCTAAAAAGAGATTTCATCCAGCAAACCTACGCAAGATAGGACAGATTGTGCTGAGAGTACAGTCCAATAAATAAACTGAAGCTAGATGAAACTACATACCTATATCTACTGTAATATATCTACACAATAAAAATGCAACCTTAATACTAAAATAAATAAAGTAGAATACATAAACATACTTATAAGTCTACTTATATAATAACTAGATGAAAACCCGGCTTCGCTCGGGCTCGGGTAAAATGTGAATGTGGGTACAAAATGAAGGTAGATATTTCTGTAGTTATCGGTTCTCAAGGAATATTAAAGGCAAAGCAAGGCATAGATTCGTTTAGCATCGTTCATTGTGTTTAATAAATATTGTAAATTAAAACTACAAATGTTTTTACTTAAATAACTTTAATTTAAAATCAACCTTAAAATAAACGAACTTTAATTAACAAAACAAATAGTTTTTAAGGTTTACTCTCGGTAAACCTCTCTGTTATAAAGCACCCAGTCTTTTTATTTACTTTGGAAGGTAAGTATGGTTAATTACACAATAAAGAACAACATTTTTACTACAACAACAACAACATTATCATACAATTTATCTATACAGGGTAACATTTAATTAGCTGACCATATTTTGGGGAATGATAGTACCCATCATTATGAACAACTTTCCCCAAGGAACGTATGGTCGCAAAAAACAATTTTTTTGGGTCTCCCATAGTAACTTGAATTCAGCTGATCGGGGCAATGTACTGGAAGACGAAAATTTTTTTTCATTTGCGACTATATGTTTCATGGGGAAAGTTGTTCATAATGATGGGTACTACCATTCCCCAAAATATGGTCAGCTAATTAAATGTCACCCTGTATGTATACATTTTTCGTTAAATATTTATCACCTTATTATGGTATGGTATTAATCAGTCTTTTTATTTACTTTGGAAGGTAAGTATGGTTAATTACACAATAAAGAACAACATTTTTATTACATCAACAACAACCTAAAACTCTGGTTCCCACATGGCTACCACAAATAATTTCGGCATCAATGACACGTGAAGCTAACGCTCTTATAACGCTCTTTTACCAATGCCTTGTGCTGATTCGCTATCATTATTGTACAGGCTATCCATTAAATTGTGTCTTGCACTCAATTCAATTTTTCACTGGCTTCCTCAATGATTCTGGCTTCTGCCAACAGAAAGAAATGTGATAACTTTCTCTGTGACAGAAATGAATGGCACGGTATTTTGTCTGTGAACTATGAATCGGCATTTTCTTCTATTAAAGCTACATCCACACTATCGTTCCGCACGTTTTTGTTGGGATACCATGCTTAAAACGACCATTATATAGCTACATCCACATTTCCTTCGGCATGTTTTTGTTGGGAAACTATGCCTAAAACTACCATTAAGCTACATCTACACTATGTACTAATCGTATACAGAAAAGGAACATGAATGCAACCGCAAATAAACGCAGTTTACCGGTTTCTAACCCTAGAAGACATGTGTGAAGAGACCATTGTCTATGGCTCTAAGTTACGTGGCCAATATGGCGCCTGCGATTTGTCTGTTCAGTAACATTAGAATTTAACAAAATACTCGACAATCCGAATTTTGCGGATATATGTTGTCGACTCGAAATCTATATTTTTTTATGTTTTATTATTCAGGTAAGGTTTTGATTGAGTCTACCGTACCCCTCGACGGAATTATTAATATAGAAGATACCTATCACGAAAGAGAAAGGAAGTGTTCTTTCAAACTTTTCTTAAAAGTGAAAATTGATGGACTGTCCCTTATAGCGCAGGGAAGTGCGTTCCACAACCGAATTGCCCTCAACCTGAAAGAGTGATCATAAGCAGCAGTGTAATGTCGAGGAGTCAAGAGAAGAGACACGTGTGGGATCTCCTATTGCTAGCCCATAATTAATTCATAAATAAATTGAAAGTAGGTAATCATCATGATTCCTGAATCCAATTATAAACTGACTTTCTTGAAAGTGCTATGTTTCACTGTTTGATAAGGTACGATAAAATGTAGAGTAAATGTTCTCTACTGTACACCTCAAGATAGGCGAATGGCATGGAAATCTCTGGTTGATAGAATTTGTTAAGAATGCCGTATAAGTGTCGAGCGAGGGTGAGCGTAGATGTTTTCTAAAGTGGACCTTGATTGTGGAAATGTGTTTACTGTATTTGGAACTTCCTTTTTAGGGTACCATAACTGAAGGGTGCCAAACGGGACCCTATTACTAAGGCTCCGATGTCCGTCCATCCGTCCGTCCGTCAGCGGGTCCCAGACAGAGCACGAACCGTAATAGCTAGATAGTTAAAATTTTCACAGAATGTGTATATCTGTTGCCGCAACTACAACAAATACTGAAATACGAGAGATATGACAAATTAAAGGCGGTCCCCATACAAGAGACTTGTTTTGATATACCCACGCATTTCAATATGATGGTATATTTCGCGTCAACCCACATCGTTGTGGTAGCTCAGCCGGTATGTTGTAGGCCTTCAATCCATAGGTGCTGAGTTCAAATCACCGTGAGGGAATAATTTTTAATTTTCTTTTTCTTTTTGTTTTATTGTTTTGAGTGCTTGACCGAACTTGACCGATTTTTGAAGTAAAACTTCTTGGGGCACGGGGGTAAAATTTATTTAACCTCTCAACTGTGGGTTATTCATATATTTGCTTTTCAATTGCTACTAGCCGGGTGCTATCACGAGTGGCTAAGAAATGTAACGGAAATTGGAATCGGTGACGTCAGGGTCGGCTGAAGACTTTTAAAACCGCAACTATTTTCAATACGGTTTTTAACTAATCAGATAAGATAATAATACATTCGTACAATAAAGAATGTTAATTTTTTTTTTTTTTTTTACGTAGCCTATAATGTGTCCCACTGCTGGGCAAAGGCCTCCCCATTTCGAGCCCACACATCTCTAGTCAGAGCTAGATTGACCCACTCTAGTTCGAACGTGTCCAGGTCGTCCCGCCATCTCCTTCTGGGCCTTCCTCTACGCCGGTGTCCGTCTATAGGCACCCATTCAGTAGCTATCCTCGCCCACCTGTCTGGGTGCATTCGGCACACATGGCCTGCCCAGTTCCACTTCAGTTTTGCGGTCTGCACACCCACATCTGCGATGCCAGTTATGGAGCGCAGTACGGAGTTCTTAACGCGGTCTATTCGTTTAACACCCAAAATACTGCGCTCCATCGCTCGCTGGCAAACCTTGAGTTTGGACTTCTGTTGCTCCGTCAATGACCAAGTTTGTGCGCCGTAGGTTAGGATGGGCAGGATGCACATGTCGACGAGTTTGCGCTTCAGGGACAGTGGAAGGCTGCCCTTCATTAGCTCTTTCATGGACCAGAAGCTCTTCCAGGCATTCGAAGTACGTCTTTCGATTTCCTTGTCCTGCCTGTTTTCGAATGATACTATCTGGCCCAAGTAGATGTACTCGTCGACATATAGAATCTCCCGCCCATCAATAACTACCTTACGCTTTGCGCCGTTGGTCATCAGTTGAGTTTTTGACCGATTCATCATAAGTCCAACCTCAAGGCTTGCCGTGCTCAGTTCCTGTAGTAAAGTCTCCAGTTCCGCAGCCGATGAAGCAAACAGGACAATATCGTCGGCGAAGCGGAGGTTGTGTAGCCTTCTCTCGCCGACAACTATGCCCTTGTTTTGCCATGATGCTGCCAAGGTTTTGAAGACCTCTTCAAGTGTGCTAGTGAACAGTTTTGGGGACAGCGGATCGCCTTGCTTCACGCCTTTTTCTATTGTAAATGTGGGTCCTGGAAATTGAAGTTTAATGTCTGCTGTGCTATTGTTGTAAACGGATCTTAAAATGTTAACGTAGGTTGGGTTTATATTTTGGTTGAGCAAAGCTTTGAAAATTGAAGAATGTGTAAGACTGTCAAACGCTTTCGAATAGTCTACAAATGCAAGATAAAGTGGTTTGTTGAATTCCTGGTGTTTTTCAATTATCTGGTTGAGTGTTTGAAGATGATCAGTGGTTGAAAATCCAGGTCGGAATCCTGCCTGCTCAGGAGGTTGGTTACTGTCTAATTGACTTGATATCCGGAATTCTATAGTTTTTATAAATATTTTGTAGATGTGTGAAATTAAACTAATTGGTCTATAGTTTGTGATATCAGACTTATCACCTTTTTTGTGGAGTAGGATTATATTAGAATGACAAAATCTTTTTGGAAGTTTTCCAGTGTAAATAATAGAATTGCAAAGGTTTGCTAAGTGGGGTAACAGAACTGTTTTTCCTAATTTTAGTGCCTCCGTCGTAATACCGTCTTCTCCAGGACTTTTGCCATACTTCATACTCGACAAAGCTCGATGAATCTCAAGGCCAGTTATTGGAGAGATTGTATCTGGAGTAGGACGAGGGTACTCTGCTAGTGTTGTGGTTTTTGATGAATCTGCATAAAGGTTCTCGTAGAATTTTGTGGAAATATCCATGACTTTATCCCTGCTTCCCTGTTTCTTGCCTTGTTCGTCTACTAAGCTGGTGATCCATGTTTTGCTGTTGTTGATACCTTGTTTGGCTGTTCGTAATGATCTGTTATTTTCTATTGCTATTTTTACCATTTTAGTATTGAAGTCTCGGAGGTCTTTGCGTATGCTGCGCTTCACTCTCCGGTCTAATAGGTAGTATTCTGCGGAGCATTTGGGTTTAGACTCTCTTTCATTTAAAAGAGTATTTGTGAATGGTGTTAGTTTGTTATTGTTTATTCGGGATTGTTTTATACTTTTACTGGCTTTTGCAATTGAATTTTTTATCGTGTTATAAATATTTTCTGGGTCTTCTACGTCTACTTTCAAATTTTCAAAATAATTACTGAGTTCTATGTTAAATTCTTCGTGATTATTTATTAATGATGATTTTGTAAGTTGTTTTATTTTTTGTTTGAATAGGTTTTTGCGGTGGATTTGGGTGTCAAAATGTACTCGTGCGCGTAAGGGTCTATGGTCAGAACTAAATTTGAATCTATTAAGGACGGATACATCCTTAATATTTGTTTGTTTTGAGGCTATTACAAAATCTATTTCATTTTTGGTCTTTTTATCTGGTGATATCCATGTCCAGCGGCGTTGTGGTTTTTTGTAAAAGATACTGTTGCTTATTTTAAGGCTTTGTCCGAAGGCAAACTGGAGCAGACGGGATCCACGGTCATTTCGGCATCCAAGCCCGTGTGGACCCATAATTTCTTGACTGTCCAGTTCTTGCCTCATTCCGACTTTTGCGTTGAAATCACCGATGACTATATTCCACGTGCCTCGGTGTTCATCGCATGCCTGATTTATAAGGTGGTAAAAATCTTCTACTTCGTCGTCACTGTGCGTGGATGTAGGTGAATATGCTTGAATAATTGTCAGTGTTTTTGATTCGTTGATTCTGAATTTAAGGATTGCTACCCTTTCTGAATAGCCTATAAATTCGATGATATTGTTCTTCCACTTCTTAGCCACCAGAAAACCCACTCCAAACATTCCACTGGTGGCGCCGAAGTGGTAGAATATAGCATCTTCTCTTTCTATTGTTACCTCTCCAAGCCTTCTCACTTCAGCGAGGCCAACAATGTCCCACTTCACGTCCTTTAGAGCGTGTTCTAACTCGACTAAACGCTCTTCTTTCATTAGAGTCCGGACATTGTAGGTCAAGATATTTAGGGTATCGGAGTCCAATTTTCTTGCAGTAGTCGGTTGACGGGGAATCGTTCCCGCCCGGAGATTGTTCGCACCCCAGCCTCCAGGGTTAGTCCGGGTACCGTCGTCGCCGGCGTCGCCACTGGAGGCGCCGGGCACTAGGGGCCTTGGTTGTGTGTGTACGCTCATGGGGGATTGGACCGTAAGCCCACCACGCAGGTCCAGTGCGGGTTGGTGGGTTTTTCGCCAGAGCCTCGTCCGTTGATCAGCAGAGTGTACCGCGGGCAGGTGAGGTTGACTTGGGATCCGAAAAGATGGTTGTTGGATCCCCTTCCACTCCAATGTTAATTAGTGAGAGAAAAACCTGATGAAACGTTAACAAATAAAAATTATTTTAAGCATTCTTCCACGTGTTCTTGATTTCCGGTATGGCCAAGATGGCGCCGCCGCCGCCCCGCCGCCGCTGGCTGGGAAAACAAAACCAGTGACGTGACCAAAAACTACTTCGTTCAACCTCTTTGTTGGAACCGGAACTTATGTTTGACAGCTGTGCGATGCGATCCATACAGTTTGTAAGAAAAGAGTTTCATCAATGTCACACGGGTCGATATGGATTTCTAAAACAAGCAAAGCAATGCATACATTTGAGCGAGACGGCTTAAAGACGTGACGTCAGATGGTATATAATCTGAGCGAGATGCAAATAGTAGTGACACTATTGAATGAGTTAAGTATATCACCACGAGCGCGACAAATTGTAGATAAGGAATGGTGGGAAATAAATGACATGACGTATTAAAAGTAAGTACAAGTATAAAATAATTTCAAATAATCGGACGTCTGAAACTTAAAAGTAACTTGAAGCAGAGATTGGATCTCAAAATTGGAAATTTAAATCTCTTTTAGTATAGGTAGGTATAGGTGTATAGTATAGGTACCACTTAATGATCTAGCTACAGAAGTTTTACTTCTAACACGTGTACGGTGCTACACGCGTATATTTTTTTTCTATCAGTCAGAGCAACTTCTGTCTCATGGTTAACCTTATCATAGATGTTAATTTTAAACCTGCCGTGTATTCTGAGGCACATTCATTTTGATCTTGCGAACAGGCCTTTACCGAGACCGAACTATCGGTCGGAATTAATTCGGCGTGGGGTAGTAAATGCCATGAAATTAAATAATCAATAAAGTAAATAACCTGGTGAAGAACAACTGCAAAAAAACTCCGGCTCGTTACTTTAGATTATTATTATCATAAAACAGTCAAGGAGCGGACAATTCCACATACAAATAAACTATACCGTTTCAGTAGGCACGTGACTTTCCGCCATTCGTCGCCAACCACACGTATCGAACAATACACCACACATTGCGTGTCTTAATAGCCCCTAAACTGGTTAAGTCCACTTCATGCTCGGCTGAGTCCATTCGTGATATTTTGATAATGCCGTAAATTTATGCCCCTTGCACCTACCTACATCGAAATCCGAGAATGCATAATGACTTTGTGTCGGGCTTGTTTTATGCAAAGTACAAGGAATGAAAGAGCTTGCAAATGTATGCAGATCGCTCGCGTGGGAAGTGCCAACAAGTGGTCGAAACACTCGAAAAACGTACCGAAAATAAAATAAATCCCTTCAGTTATTTAAGTTGGGCGGGGTTAATTAAAACGTTTTGCTTCTTTTCTGTAATCGTTATTACTGTATTGCAATGTTTTAAAATATAATTAAACTGCTGTAGAATACAGTCTTTAGTCTCCATGTCTACTTAAATTATTATCTCAAAAAGTTAAGCTTCCGAATAATCACAATTTGCAAGAGTTTTATAGTCCATATCATATAGACCTGCAACTTCCATCCTTGTACTATACATGGTGTTCAGAAACCCGCCACATCGGGAGTCCACATAAACGCGCCAGTAGGCGTGTCTTCATGATCGTATCTATAGACCCCGTAATTACACACCACACACTAAATTTTCACAAACACCTTTATCTGATCGCCATCAGTCGTATGCTAATGGGCCGTATCTCGAAATACCGAAAGCTTGTATTACAATTTTCTCGGGATACACGATACTCGCATGTGAACAAGCAATCTGTTTGGTTTCTGGACAAAACTTTAGGTTTCAATGTCGTATTCATGTAATAGGTCACTAATGTTACAGGCGTCTTTATTGGGTAAGATAATGATAAGTTGCTCAAGCGATCGTAAATATAAAGGGCGTTAGAAACAGTTATTTTATATCGCATGCGTGTTGCGTGATGGGTTTTGCGTTCTCTGCCGCCTGATATTTAGGATCAATTAAAATATAACGTTGGCAGTAAAATAACGCTAATTTATGTAGGCATTAAACCATCGGAGGTTGGTTTAGTTCGTTTAGTTTTACTGTAAATACTTTATTGATTTTCTAGCTGTAATCGTCATTTACCAAATGGAAATAACATTGAAAAATAATGTGCGTTGTTGTAGCTTATTCTTAATATTTTACCTTAGTTTTTAGGGTTCCGTACCCAAAGGGTGCCAAACGGGACCCTATTACTGAGACTTCGCTGTCCATCCGTCCGTCTGTCTGTCTGTCTGTCTGTGACCAGGCTGTATCTGAACCGTGGTCGCTAGACAGTTGAAATTTTCACAGATGATGTATTTCTGTTGCCGCTATAACACCGAATACTAAAAAACAAAAGAAATTTAATATTAAGGGGGGCTCCCATACAACTAACGTGTTTTTTTTTTGCGGTTTTTTATAGAAAATTGTACGGAACCCTTTGTGCGTGAGTCCGACTCGCATTTGGCCAGTTACTAAGATACTTTCTTCTATTCCACAGGCTCCAGAACTATTTCTACATTACATTCTTACATTTCCTCAAGTTCTTCATTACCTAAAATACGATTTTGCCCGAAAGGTCCGAAAAGTCTAAACAGCCTGTATACAGTTTATCGTCTGCCGTAGCCTTATCTGAAGCGGAAATAAAATGTGAAAATATTCAACATCAGAGGCGAACCAGTTTAAAGGCGGTAGTCATCAAGTGACCTGAATTAGACATTGTACAAAAATCTCTTTGAAAGCGACGTCCAAGATTACTCCATTATGATGAAGACCTCTTAGGCGCCGCTGGTAACACTCCGAGATTTACGGTGAAGTGTGGACGGAAAATATTCTTTGATGAATGAATTATTGAGAGCCACCTGTAGATGCAAGAGGCAAGAGAAATTAAAAGTCAAGAGAGACTTGCGAGCTTTTTAGAAGAATTCGTTTAGGTATGTTTGGTAATAAATATTTTTGTTAGTCAATGAAGATACAGAACACTGTACATAATACATCCGAGTTACTTCCCGACTTCCTGTTGAATGAATTTCAATATACACCTTGCAACTTGAAGACTGTACCAAACGTGTACCTAGCCCACAATTACCTAATAACGCAATTATAAAATCAACCAACAGATTAAAAAATGAATGTCTGTCGATTACCAATTCGACCGATTAAATATTTGCACAGTTTGTTGCTGATAATACCAACTCTGCGGCATCAAGCCCAGACAGATTATAATAAATGGACTACGTGACTCCAACTTCAGTTCAGACAAATTGTACACAGACTCGTATCATGGCTTAACTAACAATAACGATAATAATTAACATAATTACCATTCGTTATCCGTTATCTCGATGCGACGTTAGGTACTGGGGGGTAATTCCGGCGCTAGCGAGATCATGTCTATGGTCGAAATATCGATTTTGAGATACCGTAATCTCTATCAAAAACTATTCTTACGACTAGCCTTTCGAGTACTTTCGACCAACCGAGATATCGAAATAAATATAAATCGAGATCGTTTTCGACGGATTTAAGCCGTATCAAAACTGATAACGCGAGAATCGGGGGCCTGATTTTTATGTTTTATATCAGTCTAAGCAGTGATGATTAATATATTTTTAGATTGTTTGATATTGACTCTTTCCGTGCCATAAGTCTGCCTTTATTTTGAAAACATTATAGCGCCACGCCTTTTCCTATCGGGGTCACAGAGGTGCAAGTATTTTAGTATATACAATTGGAACTTCCATCTTCATGTTAATTATGGCATGTGTTTGATGTCATCCATTCTATACAATCTGCTGGTGTAGAATAGTAATGGAAAATACTAGATTTACCAGGAACATTAATACATTATAAATTGTAATACCAATGTAACCAAAAGTTACCACCAATTAGAAAATAACTTCATCTGAAAACGGAATATTTAAATGAAATACATAACAATTATATTGGAATGAGGTATTCTCTCCGAATTCCGGTTCTGTCGGCATTGTTAGGAGAGTTTTGTTTAGTATCGTTTCTGCCAGGTGCGAATAATTCACAACTTTTCAACTGTCGGTTTACTCATAAAGTAGGCACGAGATGTATAGGTACTGGTAAAGGGATGTATACTGGTCGATGAAGTAAAATTGGTTTTTTGAAGCTCTCGTGATGGTGTCCTGTCGTATCGTCACTTGTACACAGTTTCTCAGGTCCAATGTACCTATCAATCGATGACCTCAAGCAACTTTTACCTGGTACGAGTAAGATTAAGACATTCTCTACAACACTGGCTCAGTGCTCGTTTAATTATACAGGGTGTAACAGAAAGGGGTGAACAAACCGAAAGAGGGTTGTTCGGGACATCATTCTGAACAACTTTCACTATGGGATCGACTTGATCAGAGCAACTTTATTTTTATCAACTCAGTACTGTTCGGGCCTAGCGCTCAGCTGATCTGTATGGTGGAGTATAGTACACCCTGTATAAAGGTGCATTAAAGTGTTATTGTTTAAATTATTACATTAATGTGTGTTTTTACGAGAATTTTATAAATGCTTGCTTGCTTCTTTTTCATTATCTTAGCACAAAATCATATCGATAGATAGTAATAGCAATATCAGCCGCTCTACTTCAATTAATTCTTGTTTGTTAACGTCTTTTGTGCCTTTGCGCGGTCGCCATTATTAATTTTAAAAATGTCGACAAAGTTCTTCAGGAATTCAGCCATAAATTCCGTTATGGCAAATGAAATTTTAATGTTCCCTTTGTGACGTGAAATTTTAAACAACTTTAATATTTATCGAGCTATAAATGAGAATTATTATCATTCAGCAGAAGGTTCTTTCTAAGTGCTTTTGGAATATGTAGCTCGCTGGGGCGAGTTTTAATAGACGTGGATAGTGTTTGCAACAATTGTTTTGTTTCCTACTACAATTTACTCATCTCTACATTTATTAGTTAACCTGTTTGAAAACGAAACAACATGAACTATTATTTTGTCAATGCCTAAACGACTTAGGCCTTGAATATGTGCTCGAGTGGCTTGCGAGTACTAAACGGCCTTCTTAATTGATATTAAGCTGTAGTGCTTGTACACTATAATTTTAGTGAACGTAAAGTCAATCAGATGGTTGCACCTAGAGCTATGAAAACTAATTATAGACTAACTAAATGGAGAAGCCATACGCGTATGTTAACGCGTTTACGCTGCGTCATGCCTTGCCATCTCGGAAGCCCCTAATTAGGATCTCGTTGGGCAAGCAAGATCGCTCCTTGGGCCCAGATTACAGCATTGCTTTATTGTTAGGTACCTATGTAGTCATTGTAAAAATAAGAAGAAGTTTAGAAATACGTACACGGCGATGAACGGTCGAATGCGCAATTTATTAGAAATGCGAAATAGCTTGTATACGTCAATAATTTTACCAAATAAACAGCAATCAGTCACCGGACAGCAAAATCCGTAGTTTTCGATTTTCGGTGTCGTTGTAAGTACCTACTCCGAAATGTTCTCTTACTACTTACTGAACAACCGATCAAAACATTGGCGACGGAGCTACGCTAAAATTACTGGATGCCGAGGCGCTATTGCGAATCGAACCCACGACGAACGTTGATAAATGTGCTCACGTTATACTCAATTCAATATTATATCTGCACCTGACACACTTTCAATTATTGCAACATGCAAGAGCTTAGGATGGCGCCAACGCTTTAATCGCGGACAGAGTTAACAGAATCTTAAAATACACAAACTTGCATTGCGAAGTCGTCCTTAATCAGCTAATATTATTGCTTTAGCATCACATTTTGAAAAATCTATCTATCTATCTATCCAGCCTTCAGCACCCACTGTAGAGTGAAGGTCTTGGAAAGTAATTACACCGATAAAATTAAACAGAACATTGGTGCCGCGGCGCTTCCCGCAAAAGCACATATACTATAACAACTCAGTACATTTCGGGCCTAGCGCTCAGCTGATCTGTATGGTGGAGTGAAAAATAAAGTTGCTCTGATGAAGTCGGTCCCATAGTGAAAGTTGTTCGGAATGATGTCCCTAACAATCCTCTTTCGGCTTGTACACCCCTTTCTGTTACACCCTGTAGATACAGCTGGGCCCTAATGCTGCTCTGAGAATTTCACTTATATTTCATTAATATTTCATTACTATTCCATTGCAAACACCCAATCAAGGAGGATAAGGAGGATAATAATTTAGGAGAATACCAAATTACGCCATTTTGGGTGTTTGCAATGGAATAGTAATGAAATATAAGTGAAACTCTCAGAGCAGCATTAGGCCCCTGGTGTAAAGAATCCACAATTTAGGGGTCGCTAAACGAAACCCGATGTAAGCTTTCAATATGTTTCAAGCGCTTCGAACACGCGAAATTCCAATAACAAAAATGTGGACTCAACGGTGAAGCAATCACCCAAGTAGCCCAGCACGAGTGCGCCGATGGGTGTATGTAATAACGTGGGAGACCACCCATCGTTAGGATACGGCAGTCCGCTTCGCATAATGAACGGTGAGAACAGATAGAGGGTCGAAGTTCAGGGATTCAGTGCGGTTGAACTGCTAATTACTCATACATTTGTAGTCAGCACCAGTATATGAAAGCACGCAAGATTCTCAATCTACAAAGAGAGAAATATCTAGAAAGCAAAAGTCCCAAATTATTCACCTAATTTATTTTCTTAGTGAAGCTTACAGCTATAATTTTTACAAATGTTTTGAAATGGCACACCTAACAGCTAATTACGAGCGTCAATGTCATATTTATATTTCCGCAGACGATGATATAGTAGGTTTTTTTTAACATGGCAAATTAGCGGTCTTTGCCTCGCGAGCGAAAATGTATGCGGTTTGACATTTAATTTTGCCGCCGCAGCGTCGGTGGCGGCAAACGTCAAATCGCATCATTTTCTAAGCGGGTCAATGTCCGCTATTGCCATGTTAAAAAATCTCACTATAGTCACATTTTGATAAAGTATACTGTAGGTAGGCAGGCAGTTTTGATATGTTATTTATTGTCGTCTAGGACAATCTTGTGTTGATGTACTATTTTAAAAAGATACTGCGCACATACATATAACAGAATACATACAAATATTTTTATCACGTAGTCATATCATTACAGTTAATTTGGCGACGAGACGTACATCTGGTCGTCGTCGTCACCTGTTTATAAACGGCTTCTGGTGGCTTCAAAATAGGTAGCCAGAAGTACTGATAGTAGCCGGGACCTACAGCTTAACGTACCATCCGAAAAACGGAGTGTCCGATAATGTACTTATTTGATATTTGATATGCCGTTGTGAAAATTTTTTAGGGTTATAAATATTTTCCTAAACAACAGGGAGTAATATAATTAATTGTAATACTGTTGTTTGCTTGTTGTCTGTTTTTTGTACTTGTCAAAGTGTATAATATTATTATATAACCTAATATTTTGTGTACTGTCTCTGTATCTTGTGTTGGCTCTCACACGTTTTGGTTTTTAATACTGTAAGTGTGACCTGCTTTGGTAAATAAATCTTTTAAATCTTTTTTAATTCTTTAAATCTTCTAAGACAAATTAATTAACTCATTGGTACATGGTAGCCATTGTTAAAAAAACCTTTCACGTTATTACACTAACAACACCTTACTAATGACCGCGTTATTTGGAAACCTAGTACTAAAGCTTAAGCTCTACTAGAAGTTTTACTACAGAAGCTGAAATAACTTCCTATATTTCTGTACATACTCGTTGAAACAGGTATAGGGCTGATTCCAACTAATTGCTATTTGTTGTGGAACTTACAGCTACTTGTATTGAAAATAATGCGTCTCTGCTCCGTAAACTTTCAACAATTTCAATTCAGCCGTTTACAATTCGACTCAAAACGAAGCGAGGAGACAAAATGTAAAACAAACTTTACTTTTGTGCCCAGGGACCTTGTTATATTTGTTTGTCTATACCCAAATTGGATGTTTGTTAATCTTTTCGCAAACAACGTTGATATTTGTACAGTCAAATCGCTTAAGTATTTACACATTATTTTTTCTCTTTTTTCTTCTTTTTATAAATATATTTATTTTTGTGTGTTCCGCTCCCTAAATATCGTAGCAATTTTATGTATCGCTTGATCAACGGTCGTCAACTATACATATACATAGTCCAATTAACACCTTTTCACCTTCAGTTGAATCGTCAAATGATAATTGAAAGGTAAGTAATTGTTATAAATTACCCACAGACTACAGATGAGTGGTTAGTCCAGAGGAATGATATTAATTGTATCATCAAAATAAATAACTCCGATTTCGACCCTTTATTATTTTCAGTCGTGAGACCCGGTATTGTCTGCCTGCACCCAGGAGAGGTCACCATCCACCCGCACATCTCTAACAGCTTCTAAGCTTCAGAGTTTCTATACTATCGAATCGGTACAAAAACCATATATAATCTTTTATGATAGGTAGTACAAAATATACACGCCATTTTCCCATAAAGAGGCACAGTCGGCACAAATTATAGCCAGTTATTATATTCGATACTCCAAATTGCGTGACAGGGAGCTAGCCCATCGTCGTAGCTATGGAGTAATTTAGGTTCACTGTCTTATTATGTCTTACGGAATACTGCTTTGGGGGAGAGCGGCAGATATAAACACAATATTTGTCTTACAAATAATTGAAACAAAAAGTAAACTTTAGAAAAAACCGACTTCCACAAACCCTATTTGATTAGATTGAGTTTAATACAAACTGTAACCCCTTATCCCCCCACCCTTGGGGAATTAATTTTGTCAAATCCCATCTCAGTGCTACCCCACGCTACTAAGGAACCTCTGTACAAAGTTTCATGGCTCTAGGTCCACCGGTTTAGGCTATGCGTTGCCTGCCCGTCAGCCACGCATTGTATTTGTACCTAGTATTGAGCAGATCTGGAGGCCATATGTGGTCTTCATCAGCAGTTCCGCATCACAATATTATGCTTACCATGTGCATTTGCACGAGTTATTATGAAAAACACAAAAATCACTATAATATTTGAAGAGTTCCCTCAATTTCTCCAGGATCCCATCATCAGATCCTGACCTGGTGTCAATGGGACCACCCTTGAGGTATTACCTATACGCCGAAAAAAGATTTGTTCAAACCGGTTCATAATTGGCGGAGTAATCGCGTAACAAACATAGAAAAAAAAAAAAACAAAAAAAAAAACATACGGGTCGAATTGAGAACCTCCTCCTTTTTTGAAGTCGGTTGAAAAGGGCCATTCGGGCTATCTATCAACTACCTAGATGCTAGGCAATCACTAAGGGACAAATTCAAAAATATCAATATACTTACTGTTACCTGTCAATACATTTATGAAAATATCATGTATACCAGAAAAAACATAGGTTTATTTAAGACTTTAGGTCATAATCATAGTATTAGCACTAGAAATAGAAATAAGATTGCTATGCCCGCGTTCAGACTCAGTAAGGTTGCTCACTCTTTTATGGGAGTATGTGTTAGTTTTCAACCGACTTCAAAAAAGGAGGAGGTTCTCAATTCGACCCGTATGTTTTTTTTTGTTTTTTTTTTTCTATGTTTGTTACGCGATAACTCCGCCAATTATGAACCGATTTGAACAAATCTTTTTTCGGCGTATAGGTAATACCTCAAGGGTGGTCCCATTGCCACCAGGTCAGGATCTGATGATGGGATCCTGGAGAAATCGAGAGAACTCTTCAAATATTATAGGCAGACCTATAGTGATTTTTGTGTTTTTCATAATAACTCGTGCAAATGCACATGGTAAGCATAATATTGTGATGCGGAACTGCTGATGAAGACCACATATGGCCACCAGATCTGCTCAATACTAGGTACAAATACAATGCGTGGCTGACGGGCAGGCAACGCATAGCCTAAACCGGTGGACCTAGAGCCATGAAACTTTGTACAGAGGTTCCTTAGTAGCGTGGGATAGCACTGAGATGGGATTTGACAAAATTAATTCCCCAAGGGTGGGGGGATAAGGGGTTACAGTTTGTATTAAACTCAATTTAATCAAATAGGGTGTGTGGAAGTCGGTTTTTTCTAAAGTTTACTTTTTGTTTCAATTATTATAATAAAATACCTAATGAAGCAACGGACCTACCAGAAAGGAGGTTCAAAAACTATGTCAAAAACGGCCTATTGAAGAAGTCTTATTACAGTGTAAAAGAATATTTAGATGACAAAACTGCATGGTCTTTACCATCTCAGCGCACAGAAATCCAAAGAGGGGCGATGGACTGAGTCAGTACGTCTCTCCTCGGTGTATTTCCTTAGACTTGAGTAGAAATACATAACATTGTATTTTTAAGGCTCTGATATTTTAAAAGAGGTACGGGGGAGGTTTCTTGGAGTTCTTTGCTCCATCCCTAAGCCCACAACTTCCGAACGGGCGGTAGTATACAAAAATATTAATATTATATTGACGTTGACTAAGTAATATGTATGATTTTATGGTCAATAAAAATTTTGAACTGAACTGAACTGAACTCACTCACTGTTTTTACAGTTTTACCTTTTTAATCGAAATATTATAATACCTCGACCTTTAGGAGTCGGCTCACCATTACGCAGTCATTTCCATTCTTCACCATTCAATTGTTTCGAGCAACCGAAATCCTTGAATATGGATTTCGTCGGTTGTCCGCAGTTGGGATCCGGGGATTATTACGAATAGTTACGACTGCGCTCGTAGCAGTCGCGTGCTCGGTTGCACGGTGTTACGTGTTGAGTCGGCTCTGCCTTGTTTGATAGCCGAGCCCTGCCGAGCCGGCCGATATTCAGAAATGCAGAGGTAACTCTGACTGGCTGGTCTTTGACTTATGGTTGCCGATGCATCATCAATTTAGTTACAAATATTGTATAACCTTTGTGTACAACTGTGTGGAGTGGCTTTATTAGATAGTTCGTTTATAATAGTAGATATCAATTGGGGCGGGATGTTTGTAGTTTGTCCAAAAATAAAGAATTGAAATGATTCATTACTACTTCTCCAAATAGGATAAACAAATCACAAACAGAGAAATCATCTATTTACAATAGTAACCACATATTCTTAGTTTAGTTTATATTCATAGGAAAAACACTATCATCTCGTTCATTGTTAAAAAAAAGCTTTCTATCATTAATCATCGAATCATCAGAGAACAGCACAATGATCCTAACTAACATCCGTTGAGTCACTCAGTAGAGACCATCATTTAGCAATTTAATAACTAACTTTCTTATTTTGTAAGATCTATTGTATTGTCACCATGATCATCACGATCATTTATCAGCCCAGGTATAATACTTTGTAGACAACCTTTAATTATATAAAATTTCATCCATAGCCATAGCGGCTGAGCCATTCAATCCATCATGAGGGTACTATCAGCATTTACATGAAGTGTTTACACCAAAGAGGTTCAATGTCAACGACGAAGGAGTATGTTGAGTGATGCTAAGCTAAACGTCGACCGACCGGCACGCAACGCAGGCAGGCGACCAGGCAACGGATTTACATTGGCTCAATTAATTACTTCAAAACCGCATCTAACCCTAGCGCCCCGCATAATGTCACAGGAATTTATTGTCTGTATAGCGAAAAATTGCGTAATGGTTGTATGTGCCGATAGGTCAACGTCCAACATAAATGTAGGTTTCACCTATTTCCGACTAGTGCATGGTAACATTGCATCCATTGCTTGCTGTACCGAGACGCCCATGCCCCATCGACATCTTGCGACTTAACAGGTTACCTCTCAGAAGCATACCGGTCGAACAATTATAGTATGAATTTCTATAGACGCGTTGACAAATCACACCCCTCCTCTACCACCGGAGCCTACTCAGAAGACTGTAGGTATAGTGTGAAACATCCGAGACACCATTCATTACAACGGACCACGAATTTCGAGATAGCATCAACATTTTGGTGGTCGTTCGCATCTCGAATGCGTAATCGCACCGCGCATGAATATTTATTGTTAATTTGTACCCCGATCCCAGATAGTCCCAAGGCGCACTATATTTTATAATTTCGACATTATTATATCAGCAGTTAATGGTCCTCGATTAACGATCTGAGCCGAGTTCGAACCGCTAACGCGAGGCAATGGTCACGAAATAACGATTCGATGATTACAATTTCGGTGCGAGAGCGAGAGTGTTTGGTCGCTCGAAGTGACAATGGCTATAAGCTTTCGACTGCCGTTCCCTCCTATCAAGACATAACATAGCGTCACGCTTTTTCCCATACGGGGTGGCAGAGGCACAACTGTGCCCACTTGTCAATCCTACCCTCTTCGTTTATTCCCACTTATTGGGTAACCTACGTCACTTTTTGTATGGCGACTGCACATTTTGCAACTTTCTATACTATTTAATTATTAGATCATTAATTATTTATCTAATAAAAGAGCCATGTGTTGCGTTCATTGTGAGAGACATAATTATTGTAATTAAAGTGTGATCATGACGTCAGAAACACATATCTAGGTCATGCATCCTCGTAGAAGACCTAATTATACACACTGATAAATAATATACGTGATAAAAGTATTGTTGATTATGTTGTATTTATGTGAAAAACGGTTTTACTGAGTAGGTATTCCAATAACAATACCACGACATGATATTTCATATAATTATTCTTGATATTATTTGTCGATAGTTATAGTTACCTATTTCATTCATTTTGGCAATAAATTAACTGAATAAAGCATTTAATAATTTAATAATTTTTATAATTACTTCACAACTGCAAACACGAACATATCGAATAGATAGAGAGAGATAATTATGTTTTAATTATCTATTCGATATAACTATAATATTATAACCGCTAACAGTACCAATTGTATCCTAATATGGTGCTACCACACTTCTAAATACCTATCAACATAAACCATAAATCTACAGTGCCTCTGGTATGTTGGTGTCTGATTGATTAAACTCAAGTCCGATTGTTTGTAGGTACGCATCGATTCAAATCGATTACAGGGCGACGATCGGAATCAAAGATGCTTCCACATGGCCAGCGATGAACGAAGTCTAGTATGCCTGCACTGAGATATTACAGACCTTGAAATGCTCAGTAGGAAATTAACGGGTGATCGAATCTTAGAATAAAAACTTGAACTTTTAGATGGAATATTCTTGACGAACCAAACCCAATCAGTAAAGCTGCTCTTGAGTATTGTCAGTCAGTTCTATTCATATTTCCCATTCTAAAAAAACCAGCCAAGTGCGAGTCGGACTCGCGCACGAAGGGTTCCGTACCATTATCTATAAATTAATAGGTAAATGTTTTATATCTTAAAAACTGCTTATTATACTTTGTTCAAACCAATTTTCATCGAAAGTTTATATTGAGATACACAGCATATTTTTTTTATAGATTTATCACTCTCTTACTTTAAAAGTTAGAGGGGGGGGGGACTCAATTTTTTCCGCTTTGGATGGGTCTGTCTCTTTAAAGATTGACTTTGAGGAAAAATAGTTTTACACATAATAAATCTAACACGTTTCCGCTTACGATCGATCGATATGTTCATGGCACTCGATTTGTGACGGTCTCCGCGATACAGGTTAGCCTAGTGCGGAGATCGCAGTAACTACAATTAAAAATTCTAAGTTCCTACCCACATATTTAGTAAGTTTTATAATTATTGTACTCTGTTTAGCAAAATAAACGAATTTGTATTTGTATTTTTGAAGACCTATCTATAGACAACCCACACATTTAGGGTTGATGAAAAAAAATAATTTTGGTTTCAGTTTTTATTAAATTTTTTTTTTTTTTTCAGTTTTTGTATAAAAATCGTAAAGCAGTTCATAGAATACATCTACGTACCGAGACAGACTTGACGAAACTATAAGGGTTCCTTGTTTCTCTACGGAACCCGAAAAAGGAACCCTTATAGGATAACTTTGTTGTCCGTCGTCGTTTTATCGGGAACGTGTAGTGGTACCAAGTTGAAATTCCAATCAATTGCTCAAGTCTGTGGCCCCTTAGAGCTGTGACAAAAATCAAACTTCAAGAGCAATGCAATCAAGCGATACGACCATATTAGTTTTCCGTCTTGAGCCATCAAAAAAAGTAACCCATGCACACAGACATTTAGTTCATAGGTACTATATGTGGCATTAGTTTCTAGTGTTATTTCAAAGTGGAAAATTTAACACGAAGATCCTCTGTAAGCTTCTAGTCAGATCATGCGATGGCACGTCTTTATACGTGAATGGGTCTAGTAAACAAACTGCCCCCCGCTGCTTGGCCAAGCTCAAATATTGGAAGGGAAACAGGGCATCTGGGAAATAACAATGCTGGATGCGTGAAATGGAGAATGTATGTTACGGTTCAGTAAATGATGTTTGTTGGCTGCCATTTTAAAATTGCTAACGAGCGAACTGGGAGTCGTTGTGGCTGATGGACTTATAGTAATGGTGGCTTTCAAAATGCGTATATTATAAACGAAATCAAGTGATCTAAACTAAATTACTAGAAAGGATCTGTATCCACAAACAATTATTACAGTATGAGTGAACTTTCATTAACATAATTATAATCACTATTGCTAACACTTGATTATAATGAGTCTGTAAGGGATGCAACTATTCTGATTATAATCCGCCTCAAATTAAGTACTAATTATAATACTTAATACCAGAAACAATTTTGTCGCATAGCAAGTATCGACAGCATCAAGTTACCCCATCGCAAGCTATTCCGAAGTCTGATAACGATCGTAGCGTATTTCAATGCGGTATTCCTGCGGTATGGCAAAAAGTTATAATCATAATCAATCTATTTCTGATGCAAAACGGCTATTTGCTAAGCTATCGCTTGCGTGCAGCAACTCGCGGCGCTAGAGGAAAAAATCGACATGCAATTGCAGAAACGTTAAACTGATATCATGAGAGGCGAATCTTTCTGGCGAGCCGGTTGTTATGAAGTTGTGGTCAAGAACATCCCTTTAGTTAGGTTAGGTGCGTCTAGTTTAGGTCATACCTATATTAGGCCGGGACTCCACCAAAGCGGAGATGTGCGGAGATGTGGAATATTTGTATGGCGCGATGGAAGCGGAGATGTGAGCTGTTTCCATCTCGCATACAAATATTCCACATCTCCGCTTTGGTGGAGTCCCGGCCTTACCCCCGGTTTCTAATATAATGGTCAAATGTGACAGGAAATAAATCGAAGATTAATTCAAAATAGTGGAACGTGATTCGCTGAAATGAGTTTAACAAGTTGTCATAGTTAATTTTCTTTTCGGAAACCGGGTGTTATTTGTTTCAGGAGAAATTAGGAGAAAATATGTGAGACGTACATAATTATAATATGTGTTTAGTTGAAAATATGTATATTTTAAAATATTATATGTAGTATTTAAAAATATTGTTTAACAGAGAGAAACCTTAAAAGATGGAAACAGTTTGATGGTACTCAAAAAAATATAAAATAATTTCTGTAATTGTACAATCCCCTATAGCCTATATCTGTAGCCAAAGATATTCTGAAAATCATTAATGCGGAGCAGATAGACTAAGATGTCAGTTGTATTCGCTCTTTTTAGGGTACCGTACCCGAAGGGTGCCAAACGGGACCCTATTACTGAGACTTCGCTGTCTGTCCGTCCGTCCGTCCGTCCGTCCTGTCTGTCACCGGGTCCGTCTGCACGAACCGTAATAGCTAGAAAGCTGAAATTTTCACAGAATGTGTATATCTGTTGCCGCACCAACCACAAATACTGAAATACGAGAGATATTGCAAATTAAAGGGGGTCCCGATACAAGAGACGTGTTTAGATACACTTACGCATTTAAAAATGGAGATCTTGACTGAAACTGTTTATTTATTGTCATAGCAACCATGTCATAGACACAATATACTACACATTTAAATATGATAGCATATTTCGGGTCAACCCACATGGTTGTGGTTAGCCGGTGCGGTATGAGTATGATGTTGACTCTCAATCCGGAGGTCGTCGGTTCAAATCTCGTGAAGGCATAAACTTTTTAAATTTTCTTTATGTTTATTTTTTTATTGTTTTGAGTGCTTTTGATTTGTTGTGCGATGGTACGGTACCCTTCGTGTGCGATACCGACCCGCACTTAACCGATTTTATTTACTTTTAATGCTGTCCCCTCTATACCATTTAACACCGTAACACAGCGATTTTTTAGTGAAAGCTCAATCACGTTATTGAAATATATGTAGCTGATTTTTTCAACAACTTTAGCAACATTGTTGTTACATGTAATAATTAAACAACTCGAATTATAACTCCAACAATAATAACGAATGATCGAACGATCGTGAACGATCTCTTATTAGAGATAAGCTCGCCTTTGTACACGTTTTCTATGTTTTTTATTGTCCTATGTAACTGTTTGTGTGCAATAAAGAAATTATGAATTATGAATGAATTGACAACTACAACCACAGATATGTAATATTATCTAAAACACTATTTTTTAGGGTACCGTACCCGAAGGGTGCCAAACGGGACCCTATTACTGAGACTTCGCTGTCCGTCTGTCCGTCCGTCCGTCCGTCCGTCCGTCCTGTCTGTCACCGGGTCCGTCTGCACGAACCGTAATAGCTAGAAAGCTGAAAGCTGTTGCCGCACCAACCACAAATACTGAAATACGAGAGATATTGCAAATTAAAGGGGGCCCCGATACAAGAGACGTGTTTAGATACACTTACGCATTTCAAAATGGAGATCTTGACTGAAACTGTTTATTTATTGTCATAGCAACCATGTCATAGACACATATACTACACATTTAAATATGATAGCATATTTCGGGTCAACCCACATGGTTGTGGTTAGCCGGTGCGGTATGATGTAGACTCTCAATCCGGAGGTCGTCGGTTCAAATCTCGTGAAGGCATAAACTTTTTAAATTTTCTTTTTGTTTATTTTTTAATGTTTTGAGTGCTTTTGATTTGTTGTACGATGGTACGGTACCCTTCGTGTGCGATACCGACCCGCACTTAACCGATTATTCTATACCTTAAAGCGGCAATCCACCAATTGTCATGTTAGTCTATCTGCCCCGCACACAGTTCAAATTTCAAAGTTCAAAGTGTTTATTAATCAAGAATTAATTACAGGTTTACTTATATTTAAAGCTTAAGTAAGTTCTAAATATTATTCAAAGTATGACATTAACTTCTGCACTGGTCAGAGTCCGTCTCGCAGTAAGTTAAGATCAAAGGAATAATCTAAAAACTAATTGCAGTCTAAAAACAGATTTTCAATATTTTCCCAACTTCTCCAGTTTGTAACAATTCTCGGCTATCGTTACAAGTATGAGCTTCGGTTCGGACCGACGAGGCTGCGCCAATTAAATATCTTAGTTGTATTTATGTGTTCCGTGCTAAGTAACCGTGTTCGCTCCTATAGCTTCCTTCAATGCACCGATAAGTTTCGCAAGCAATGGCTTATGGTAGGGCTGCTCTAACCTGAATTTAATAGCTATGTAAAAAATCATACCATTTTAAGTAACGATACCTAATAAAATATAAATTAGACTGGAAGACCTACAAGGTTTTTATTAAATTCAGTATCTTATAATAACAAAACTCGATCGACATTTCCACTACCTACCGTCCTATCTAGTATCTTCATCGTTTTATTTTAGGTTAAAATAACAATAGCAAAATAAAGCATGAATACATAGCAGCCTTTTAACTAGAAGTGGGTTTTTGCATTCTTATTAGACTAGTTGCACGATGATATTTAGAGTTACACGATGATTGATGACGTTAATAAAATTGGTGAGAAATTGCATTTGTTTAGTTTGTCGGCTAATGCTTGCGATGTCCAAATATCTACCTACACCTCTGCCTGTCCATTATCTTATAAGCCTTGTACACGCAGTCTCGTGATGAGATTGCCATCAAATCCCAACAGCTTATGACCCTCTGGTCTTTGCTAAATCCTTCTATTGCTAAAAGCTTGCTTGATGCTCTTTTATTTTCTTATACTACTTTATTCCTCGGAGATTATCTGTAAGTGCTGCTGAGGTTTTTTTTTTGGTTTTTTTTTATCTAATTTATGGAGATAGCAGATCATACAAAGCCGAAAAACCAATACTGAACATACCTTTTCGTCACGTTTTGTTAGATCGGCTGAACGTCGCTGGACATATACTCGTAGTTTAGTATCACATGGATAAACAATTTCATGACAAATTCAACAAAAGATCAAAAACATAATGTCTTTAGAGACTTTACTTTACTTTAGATATTGTCAAATATACATACTTACACGTATTTTTTTACCTCTTTTTACATTGAACCACTGTAGGAGAAAAAAAGCCGACCCATTTTAATTAAATCGGAACTATTGACGTTTTAATTGTGATTTACAGGCAACAGCTCACCGTTTGTAAACAATTATCAAATACAAGACATCTCAAATCGATCCCGGAGCGTGACCGAATAGTTTTAATGAAAGTCAACGAGGACCAGTAAATCAATTAGTTGATCGACCAATCGATAAGATCAGTATGTAGTTAGCACGACGTAGCGAAGCAAGCTATGGTACAGAACTCCAACAGGAAGAAGTTCCAACTACATCCGCTTGTAACATGTCATTCTAACATGTAACGTAAACATAAGCGTACTGTTATGAACTACTATATTATGTGGTTAGAGCAGACGCATGCAATATACACTTCATTTATATAGAGTTTTGTACCTAAAATAGTCAGTCAACCCATAGTCGCGATACTGAAAAGTTGTCTTACTTATTGTGAAAACTAATAAATCCGTGTGGTTAATTAAATAGTTTTTTTTAAAAAGACCTGCGGCACGGACCCCAAAACAAGTGGTGTCAGAAGTGGGATGCCAGAAGAAAAACCTTGCTTCGCGTAAGATCTGGCATCTAAAAGAACTCGCGGTCCCTGTCGCATCAAGAAAGGTCTGTAAAATTCAGTGCCGTGTTGCCCGACGATAAGTCTCCACCCCAGTCTCCGCCCCAGCGTGAGTCCGTGTAGCCCGCAGCATCACTG
This sequence comes from Argyresthia albistria, assembly GCA_963457715.1. Classification (NCBI taxonomy): domain Eukaryota; kingdom Metazoa; phylum Arthropoda; class Insecta; order Lepidoptera; family Argyresthiidae; genus Argyresthia; species Argyresthia albistria. Next base: position 1,752,722 of record OY735269.1, read on the forward strand.
GTCACCGGTTGGTCGACAGTAAGCCTCAGCTCTCGAGCTTGAGCCTGCACTAACTTTCCCCTGGTCGACGGTCAGTCTCCACACATCCTGCTGTGCGAGCCCGCATCAGAAGAAGACAAGCAGATCATAATCATCGGTTCATCGAGTTGACTCAAACTTCATCTATATTCTTAATTTTATTCACACTTTCCAGCTCAATTCATCAAAACCAGTTTCGCAGTAATTATTGCAATACGTCGTGACTCCAACTTCAAACAGTAGCCGTCTAAGAATTCCGTAGAAATACGACACTTCTGTGTCGCCGGACACTTACCGCTACCTACCTCGCCTGTACCGACGTCACTGCTACAGCGTGACTACGCCAGTTTTGGTACTTCGGGTCACTTCCTTCTACATTCCCTGGTTCCCCGAGATGTTCCTGGTTCTCCTGTGAGTTGCTTCATCTCTTAACTTTTCTGTGAATTGTGTTTTTGTGTGTGAATTTACAGTGTTACTACGCTATTTTTACATGAACATTTTTTTTTTTTTACGTGAACATTTTTACAGGGTTTATTTTATACAATTTTACACTTTTACTTTTAAAAGTTTATTTCACAACATTTTAGCTTTGTGTGTCGCATATTCTGTCGTTCTGGATTCTAATTTTCACTCATGGTTCAACCGAAAAAGGAGGAACTTGTTGACGTAGAATCTGCCCCCGAGACTTCTGATAACTCTAGTAGCGAGGCAGAACCTGAACCGAAAGTAAAAGCGCCTAAGAAAAAAATGGCTACCTCAATAACTTTGTCGGTTCTTACTAAATTCATTCGGCCCTATAATGGTGATCGAGAAACCCTCCCAGCTTTTCTCACTAACTGCGAAAACGCAATTAGTTTAGCTACTACAGAACAACAGAACGTGCTTATAAAATATATTGTATCACAGCTCGAAGGCAAGGCTCAATTAGCCTGTTGTTTAAAAAATTTTGAAAGCTGGAGTGATATCAAGTCTTTCCTGAAAACTACTTTTGGCGAAAAGAAACACTCCACGCATCTCCTTGTAGATTTGCAAAATTGCCGCCAGAAAGCCGACGAGAGCGTGACGCAATATTCATTACAAATAGAGTCGTGTTTAACTCGACTTCAATCCGACATCCATTATAGCTGTGTGGATAAGAGCGAGCTTGTGGGAAGGCTAGCTGCGATGGAGGATTTAGCCCTCAACACTTTTATGTTAGGAATGAACACCAAATTTGCACATATTGTTAGGTGCCGCAACCCCAAGACTCTTTCCGAAGCGATCACACATGCTATCGAAGAAGAGAAAATCTTCAATCTTTCCCGGATATCTCAACGAGCATCTCTACAATGCTCTTTCTGTCATCAAAGCGGTCATTCCGCTTCCGATTGTTTTAAAAAGAGAAGACAATCTAACGAAGGTCATCGTGTCCATGCGATCAATTCTCCTCCCTCTCAAAGCGGACCTTCTTCTTCAAAATTTGACAGAAATAAAAGTTGTGCCTATTGTAAGAAGGTAGGGCATCTTATTACTGAGTGTTTTAGATTGAAACGCAAAAACGGTGAGTCATCACCGCCTCCTCAAGCCAGTGTCCACACTGCGCTTGAACACTCAGACGAAATCGAAACTGATTTAAACTAAAATCGGTTCCGGTTCCGTGTCTGCCGGAGCCCAGTACTCCTATTGTAAAAGACACGTTTTATAAAAAATCTGCGCCTTTACTCCCTGAGTTTCCACCCAAGGCCAGTTCTGCTAAGCCTCCACTTAAAAAAAAGTTCACCCCTAAGGCTAGCTCAAAAAAATCTAAGGCTAGGTCTTTACTTAAAAATGAGTTTCTACCCAAGACTAGCTCAACTACTACGCCTCTACTCAAAAATGAGTTCCCCCTTCAGGCTAGTTTTAATACTCTCAATGAGTCCACGAATCTCTCCCCTCAAGATAACTTGAGTTTTCCGGGGTTTACCCCTAGAGATTCTACATGTGAAGAAAGCACAGTATATACTGTTTTTAATCTCAACCCTAGGGTTTCGCTTCCTCACGTGTTTTTACAGACGAGCTGTTCACAGACACCTCTCTGTTTCTTAATCGATTCGGGTGCTTCAATTTCCATTGTGAAATTCTCAAGTTTAAATAAGCATTCCGATTTGGGACCTCAAACTATTAAAATTAAAGGTCTAAATGACGACGATTCTCATGTGGAATCTCTTGGGTCCCTTGAACTTGACTTATCCTACCGATTTTCTCAACAGAGTATAGTAGCGCTGAACTTCAATGTACACGCGATTAGCGACTCAGTGCGCTTGCCATTCGATGGCATTCTCGGTAGCGATTTTCTGGACAATTATAAAATGGATATTAAATATTCGACTAAGACTTTACAAATGCAAAAGTTCTCTATTCCATTTTCGCTTAGCAATCCCTGCTTTGTTATACCTGCTCGATCTGAAGCAGTAATTGAATGTCTTGTGTCTAATGACATTACGGAATTAGACTCTTTGCGCGAAGCGCTGATACTCGATCACACATTCTGCGAAGGCGTTTACCTTGCAAATTGTATCGTCACAGTTAAGCGGAACTATAGAGTTAATGTCTCTATTCTGAATACATTGGAAAAACCAATCGAAATCAAAGATTTCTCAGTTCGACTTACTCCTATGGATTTACCTGTCGACTCTTCTCAGAGTTCATCTCAGAATGTCTTCTCTACTTCTCATGAAGTTACCTCAAATAGAAAGCAACGCGTTCTCGATCAAATTCGTCACGAACATTTAAATTCAGAAGAGAAAAAGGTTCTTCTAGACTGTTGTACTCAGTACACAGATATATTCTATCTTGAAGGCGATCCTCTCACGTGCACAAATGCAATTCAGCATTCCATCAATACGGGTGATGCCCCTCCGATACATGTTAAATCATACCGTTTCCCCGAGGTTCATAAGCAAGAGGTTGAAAACCAAATGCAGAAGATGCTTGCTCAGAATATCATCAGACCTTCTATTTCACCTTGGAGTGCCCCAGTTTGGGTAGTTCCCAAAAAGATGGACGCCTCTGGCAAACAAAAGTGGCGCGTTGTCATTGATTATCGTCGTCTAAATGACGTTACCGTTAATGAGGTTTACCCTATTCCTTTGATCACAGACATTCTCGATCAGTTGGGTCATTCGAAGTACTTTTCAACCCTTGATTTGGTTTCAGGTTTCCATCAGATCTGTCTTAATCCTGCTGACTCAGCAAAAACAGGATTTACTGTAACTAACTCAAATGGCACTTCAGGCCACTACGAATTCGTTAGGATGCCATTCGGACTCAAAAATGCTCCTTCGACCTTCCAGAGATTGATGAATACCGTTCTATCCGGCTTACAGGGACTACATTGTTATGTTTACCTAGACGACTGTATTGTCTATTCCCATGATCTCGATTCGCACATCCAAAAGCTGCAACTCGTTTTCGACAAATTTCGGGAATTTAACCTAAAAATGCAACCCGACAAATGCGAGTTTCTGAGACGTGAAGTCTCCTACTTAGGTCACATGATTACCGATAAAGGTGTGTCTCCTAATCCCGACAAAATCAAGGCCATTTCAGAATTCCCTGTTCCTCAAAATGCCAAAGATATAAAATCTTTTCTTGGTTTAACTGGCTATTACCGCCGTTTCATAGAGAACTTCTCTAAAATCACCAAACCATTGACATGTCTTCTAAAAAAGGATATTCCTTTCATATGGTCTCAAGAACAAGAATTTGCATTCAATTCCCTCAAGGAGAAATTGATCACGGCTCCTATACTACAATATCCTGATTTTACACAGCCTTTCGTGGTCACTACTGACGCTTCTAATTACGCCGTTGGCGCAATTCTTTCTCAAGGCGAGATCGGCAACGACAAGCCCATCGCCTATGCGTCCAGAACTCTGAACAAAGCCGAAGGAAACTACTCTACTACAGAGAAAGAACTTCTAGCTATTCTTTTCGGAATTAACACCTTCCGCCCTTATTTATACGGGTATAGGTTCAAAATTGTTACTGACCATCGTCCTTTAGTCTGGCTATTTAATGCTAAAGATCCTGGGGGTCGTCTTCTACGTTGGCGCTTAAAACTAGAGGAATACGATTATGAAATCGTTTACAAACCCGGCAGAGTAAATGCGAATGCAGATGCTCTTTCCCGTAACCCTGTCAACGCCATCTCTCATTCAAACTTGAACAAATGCTCTTATGAGATCTACTTTAAAAAGCAATTCACAAAATCAGTATCAAATGATACTCAAATTCAGGAACACAATGAGCCATTACATCTTTCTAAACATAAATTAGTCGCTTGTCCGACTTCTCTAGATTTCGACTACTCTATGCCGAGTTGCGAACAATTATTATCCACAGTAGACAATTCTGCTGACTTGCTATCAGTTGAGCGCGAGCCCGAGACCGTGCTCACCGCTCATTCTACTAATAAAAAGTTTTACTTTTTATTCACCAAGGTTCATCACTACGATGAAACCTCATATAGAGTCATTTACAATCTATTAATGAAATTACGTGATGTTGTTATTGCTGAAGATCAAACAGACTTAGCAATTCCCGATTTTTCAGAACCTTTCACGAAATTAGACTATACAAAGGTTTACAATATCATTTCTTTTGTGTTTCACGGCACTAATATCAAGATTCACATTTATAAAAATCAAATTATTTACCCCTCACCCGTCGAGGTTCCCAAGGTTTTGACCGAAAATCACGGTACCACTATTGCTGGTCACCCAGGCATTCAGAGAATGTTTAACAGAATTAGAGCCACTTATTATTGGAAAGGTATGCGCTCCGACATTGAGCGATTTGTTAAAGACTGTAGTCTATGTAAAATAAATAAACCCTTACGGAAATGTAACAAGGCTCCTATGATTATAACCTCATCTAGTACCAAGCCTTTTGAGCGATTAGCTCTGGACATCGTTGGTCCTCTGCCTGAGGCTGGACTTCAAAAGTTTAAATTTATCTTGACACTTCAAGATGATTTGACCAAATTCTCCTGCGCTTACCCTATGATTGGGTCTACTACAGATGAAGTTGCGCGTAATTTGATTCACTTCTTTTCTCTCTTTGGATTCCCAAAGATGATCTTATCCGATCAAGGTACATGTTTTACCTCTGAGTTGTTTAAACAACTTACACAAATTCTTAAGGTGAAATCCCTTTATTCGACTCCTTATCATCCCCAAACAAATGGTGCGCTAGAACGCAGCCACGCTACCCTTAAAGAGTATTTAAAATCATTCGTTAACGAAAACCACAATGATTGGCATTGTTATTTAGCTACGGCTATATTGGCCTATAACACTACTCCTCACTGCACTACGCAGTTCACTCCTTTCGAGTTACTTTACGGTTACCAACCGTCTATCCCAAGTAGTGTCTACGACTCTAATAACGGTACTACTTATCAAGAGTACATTAGGGCTCTACAATATAGGATGAAATATAGTAGACAACGAGCTCTCGAAAATATACAAAAAAGTAAAGAGTCATCTAAAACATATTATGATGGTTCCACCAAGGACATTAAATACAAAGCTGGAGATTTAGTATATCTCAAACAGCATCACAGGCTCCGAAAAGCCTTATCTCCTATCTGGAAAGGGCCCTTCAAAGTTTTAAAGGTCCACGACAAAAATAACGTAACTATTTGCGTCAATCGCAAACACGTGAAATATCACGTTAATGAACTGAAACCTGGTTGAAAGCCTTTCTCATTTGTTTCAGGTTTCTCCACTTTCAAGGTTCTATATCAGAACCCGTAATACAAGAAATAGTCCATAGTCCTGGAATCTATTTCGACCCGACTTCCGTTGCATACTCTTATGATGATTACTGGAATGTGGTCACTCACGTCGAGGTCTCACATATCAAGCCTTATCTTGACAAAATTGAACAATCTATGAATAGTATTTCTTATCTTTGTAAGCAAGCTCAGAACTTAGCTTATAACGTTGATTGTAAGGATACTTTTAGCCCTTTAGAAATATTACTTAATGCTGACTTACTGAAATTCGATTCCCTATTCCATATTATCTCTCAAGAACCTCCGACTCGCTTTAAAAGGTCCTTAGAGGTCGGCGGTGAAATATTAAAGTTTTTCTTTGGAACATTAGATGCAGATGATGCTCGCAAGTATGATGCAGCTGTTTCAGCCTGTCAACAGAATGAAAACGAAATGTTTTCCTTGATGAAAGACAACATCCATGTTGTTCAATCTACGATTAATAATTTTAATGTGTCTATCCGTAAACTTAATGATAACGAAGATAGAATTAATAAACAGATAAATAAGCTTAACATGGTCTTATCTGAAAATGCTAAGGTTAATAATAATTATATAAATGTAGCTAAAATTAATGGTTTAGTAAATATTCTTGAAAGCTCAATGTTAGCTATCTCAAATATCTTAGATACTATTTTGAATGCTATTTTATTTTCTAAGTCTAATATTTTACACCCCTATATTCTTACCCCTACTAGGTTATTTACTGAACTATCTACTAATAGCAAATCAATACAGAAAAATGTTGATTTTCCTACTCCCTTAACTCAAGATAACATTCATACTATTATTGATCTTTCCAAACTGACGTCATATTATTACAACAAGAAATTATTTTTTATCCTGCAAATACCTTTAATTAAGCTTCAGAAATTTAATGTTTATAAAATGATAGCTTTGCCTACCCCTCATGATACAAGCTTTCAGACTTATGCTCTTATTTACCCCACTAAGCTATACATGGCAGTAACGGATGATAGGTTGAATTACGCACTACTTGATGATGTCAATGTATGTAAAACTGTTAATTATGATTATATTATATGTCCTTCTGTATCCGTCTTATCAACTATTAATAACCCGTCTTGTGAAACTAAACTGTTGACTGAAGTCACTTTGTCACTTCCTGAAATATGTGATTCTAAGTTGTTATATGGTAGTATTAATTTGTGGCAAAAACTTCATGATGGAAAATGGATCTATGTTCAATCCAAACCTAATAAGCTCACTGTTAAATGTAAAGATGAAATTAATGATTATACCTTATCAGGTACCGGAATAATGTCACTAGAAAATAATTGTGTTGCATACTTTCAAACTTTGCAGCTTTCACCCTCTCATGTTTTTACTTCAACCCTTCCTCGTCAACTCTCTATTGACTTTGATATTACAGAAGATGAATGCTGTAATCGTAAGATTATTAATAACACTATTGATAAGTTATCTCCTATACATTTATCTCATATTAATTTAGAATCTTTAGATGTGGTCTCCCATAAATTGGATTATTTAGAAAATCAGATAAATCAGGCACAAAGCCAATCTCATATTGTAAAATATGCATCTTATTACTCTACTGCTACTTATATTATTATTGCTGTTATTTTTGTATATTTCACTTACAAAGTCTATAGAAAATGTTTTGTAACTGATAAAAATACTTCCTGTTGCATTCAAATCTTTAATCAATGTTATAATAAGAAAATTAAAAAGGATCAAAATAAAATTAATAATTCTATTGAACTAACTGAGTTCACTGATGATGATGAATGTGACAAGAAGTCAATCAAGAGCCTTCCAGAGGCTTTACCATTTAGTGATAAGAAAACAGCATTTCAGAGATCTTCCTCTAGAAATCTTAGTAACTTTTAAGTATTGGGTATTTAGGAATACTAAGTTTTCTTATTTTGTATACTTATAGCAGTTTTCACACAGCCATCCCTTCTTTGCATTATATCGGTTTCTACCCTTCGTTTATCTTAATGATAACCTTCGTCTTATTGGGGGAGCTGTTATGAACTACTATATTATGTGGTTAGAGCAGACGCATGCAATATACACTTCATTTATATAGAGTTTTGTACCTAAAATAGTCAGTCAACCCATAGCCGCGATACTGAAAAGTTGTCTTACTTATTGTGAAAACTAATAAATCCGTGTGGTTAATTAAATAGTTTTTTTTAAAAAGACCTGCGGCACGGACCCCAAAACAGTACGTCAAATAATTAAAATGAGTATTGTGAATGTATCTTCAAAGGACCAGTAAAGGACGCGGACGCGCCATGTTTCTTTGCACCTGTGTGCCGTATGGAGAAGGTAGCGTGACTGACGTGTCCTGCTCAAATGAGACTCTATTTTGAAATAAAAAGTATTTTTTCGATACATCAAATGCTGCTTGTAGACGGACACCGGCGCAGAGGAAGGCCCAGAAGGAGATGGCGGGACGACCTGGACACGTTCGAACCAGAGTGGCTCAATCTAGCTCTGACTAGAGATGTGTAAGCTCGAAATTTGGAGGCCTTTGCCCAGCAGTGGGACACAAAATAGGCTATGTAAAAAAAACAAATGCTGGATATTTATGAGTGAAATAAAAGGGCTAAAATACTGTCTCCTCACTACACTAGGTTGTTAGCGATCATTGGCTCTGCGGTCGTGGGACGGAAAGGCTGAGTGCCGGTAGTCAAGAGATTAATGATACCACTCCCATTGTTTGAAATGCGAGAAAAATCTTCATCGTCCATCAACGATACCCATCTATCGAAAGTTGGCTCCTATGACGATTGAGAGTCGTATTCACGGTAGTGGTAACGGAACGTTTGAAAGTATTCACTCTGCTCGTTTTTTTGTTGACCTTAAATCTAAATCCAGATTCCAGCCTCCTAAAGACCTCCTCTTTATAACGTCATTTATTGCGGTCCTGGGCCAACTACAGACCTGACCTAAAATTCATATTTTGAAATCTGTGAATGCCTGCTAGGTACTGAATATTTATAAATAGCTATCGATCTCTATATATTCTACATACCTGTGAATTACGAATACACAGTGGAAGAATGAATTTCGAAATGTGGAATGTATTTATAAGTAGATAAAGAAATGTGAGCTGGTACGAGTAGCTGCTCTGCGGTAACCCGAATTGGAATCCTTGCCTCAAAAAGAGAAACAAATGAGAAACATACCAATTTCCCGCTTCACGGAAACCAGAAGACCGGCCGGTTCTCCAATTGTTCTTGTCTTAGTAGTTTTGGATGTTTAGGGGAGCGACACTACGCAGTAGATTTTCACGTATTTTCGATCTCGGAGCCACAAAACAGTGTAAATAAAGTCAAATTAGAATATTCGTGGTTCACACGCTGCGCTTGCACATTTTTTCCAACAAACGTTCTTTTGTTTTGAACTGATACTCATGTTAGTGAACTTAGCAGATCAATGTCCAGCAGATCAAAAGAAAATTTGAGTTCTGCTCGCATGCAGCATAGTTCTGGAGTTCCTGATACTTTTTCTTTTTAAGAATAGTTCTGGCTTAGTTACCCAAAAAAGTCACATGTCAAAATGATCTGCCAATTTTCGGTAGCAGACCATTTTGCAGAAAATCAAATATTAAGTGTGTTCTGTATTCAGCATATTTCTACAGTTCCTGATGCTTTTCAAGAATAGTTCTGGCGTTTTTGCCTAAATAAAGGTCAAGTGAAAAAAATAATTGCCTAAATATTATTTTCATATTTTCATCGTTTCAAATCAACTCGAAGGCTCTTTTGTTTCTCACAGATATTTATCAGACCTATAATTTATGACTCGATTCAAGCCCAGAACTCACTAAAAGTGCCAGCAGATCAAGTCAAAAGTAAAAAAAAATATAAATATTAATAAAATTATTTTACCATTCATACCATTTCACAAAATCCGTTTCAAACTGTGAGACTAATATTTATGAAGAAACCTTACGGTGCAATAGCAGAAGTTGTTACTATCGAAACTTGAAGTGCAGTGAAAAATTGTTCAATCCAAGTTAGAAATTAATTTTGAAGTTTCGGTCTAGCAGCGCACAGCTCCCATCGCACTTGCGAGACCAACACATGCGAGATATGATGAATTGTCTATTCTCAGATAGTTGGTACAATTTATGTCGAGTAAGTTCGCGCAAGCTTTTCTATGAATAGGATACGAAACTTTGGGATTATGGGCCTAACGCATGTTTTGCTATACACTTACGTTAGATACAGAAAATTTAGATGTAAACCGCTTTTTTTTCAGCTATATCGTCGGTTAACTGATTAAACGTACAAATAAGCTCTACGATAAAATAAACGAAAAGAAGTGTTAAATATTCACTCTACCTATTTGTTATGCGATTCATTTTTACTTGCGTACTCTTTAACCTACATCACAAAGTTCACGGTACAAAGCGACCGTAAATTATTTATTTACGAAGAGCAGCTTGCTTTGTAAGCCTCGCGCATCCGCCAAAGGTTTCGTTAGTTCGGAAACTCGCAAAAAACTCTCAATGCAAACGGAAATGCAGTATTCCCAAACGTTTTTTTTTAGTTCCTCTCTGCGGCCCCTACTTCTTCTGAAGATTTCATTCGGCGTCCAATGTTTGAAAGATTCCATTTGCAATTCAAACTCGTCTCCGAGGACGCGTTCTGTAATATTGACTCGAGCGGACAGCGACGCGAGCCGCAGAGCTCGTAAAAAGTTAAAAGACTAATTTTATATGGAAACGATTTGTGAATATTGATTGTCTGACCCCGGAGTTTCGTTTAGGACGTGCATTGGTTTACAGTAAAAGCCGTAATGATCTTCGAAGCAGATTGAAAGCTTTCAGCAACGTAATAAAAATAATAATAATAATAAAATTGTTTATTTCAGTCCAAAAAAGGTCCATACATTGACTTAAAAACAAGTAAAAATATATTATAGAATTATAATTATAATTAATTAATTAATTTAATTAATCACAGAGGGTAGACAATTTTATAACCCACACATACATTCACGTTGTCAAAACCGGAAGGCGCAATTCTACTGGACAGACGAGTCAGAGACACGACCGGACGAGACATGAAACAGAGACAGAAGACATGGAACAGAACGAGAAAGAATCAAGACAAGCATGCATACTTTCTCGTTCTGTGTATATGATCTCTGCGACTTGTCTATCCAGGGAGATTGCGCCTGATAGAAAACAACCACAATTTCCAGTACCCCGAGTAACGTCACATTAGAACTCCACCAGAGAATCTCTTCTGAAACTCTGGCCCTACAGCTTTCCAAACGATCTTTCGGCTTGCGGTGACAGTTGAAACTAACGATTTTTGACAGGTTCGTTGCATTAGGTTGCGTAGAAGTGGCGCCAGTCTTGTAAGCGTCACTCATGCGCCAAAAGATCGTTGAAAGACTGTAGGTTCCGGAAGCGCAATGACCGCTAGTGAAATAAGAAAAGAAATGAAATAAAATGAAAAAAAATTAAATGAAATGATTCTTTATTTGCTAGAAAACAGTACAGTGGAGGATCTTAATATTAAAATATGTTCAGTGTTTTCAGCTTAAGTTTAAGCATGCAAAATAATAGTAGGTAATAGTTTTAAATTATGAATTAGGTCAATGTTATTGTAATTAACACTTACAAATAAATATGTTTCAATATGTTTCAATTAGTTTTTAATTGAATAATTTCTATTTATATAATTATTTCAAATGTCATAAAGTTTGTAATATAATTTCAAGTTTGTAAATGTTCAGTTGAAATGTCAGTTTTTATAATCTAGATTCTAGATATTCCTTAGTGCTATAAAAACAGTGTTGTAGTAGCCACTTAGTGAGTTTATTTTTAATGACTTGCAACTTATTGCCCTAAATTCTTCAGGCATCTTGTTAAACAAAATTATACACATATTTGAAAACATTCTTCCTATAGATATCCTTAAATCCAGGAGGTTGATATAGCAGGTTCGCGTATTGTGCTCGTCTTTGTCTTTCCTGCCCTTCACTTCTGGTTCTCCAGTATTCTCGATGAGAGGCAACAAAGACGCAAACATCTCTAATGTAGGCACATGGTAGGGGTAAAATATTTAGTTTTTTAAAAAGAGTTTTACATGTTTCTAGACGCGACGACTGAACTTTAGATATTTTTTGCGTTCGGATCGGAGTATTTTTTTGGGCAATTAATGGTAGTAATTGATTTAAACCATGTCACTGAGTGGTCATTCTGCTTATACTGCTTTCATTACTTTAGCGTCACCTGGGCGGCGGCTTTCTTTGATCGATCAAGGTGACGCTAACGTAATGAATGCAGTGTACCTACACAACCGTCCGTCCGTCCAAAGTGCACGGCCCGCGATTTACAACAACCCACAACGAGATGAAGTTCCAAACCTTTGGGACCTTTGGGGTCGTTGGACGCTTGAGATGTGGGCCCAATATTCCCGATATTTTTTCTGCCGCATCCACGGTGTGTTGTGTATAGTCCGCGTCGCCTGCCACAGACAAGCCGGAAATACTTTCCGGATGTCCGCCGGCGATGTGTGCGTCTTGCACTTCCTGTAGATGGTTCCCGTTTTACGTTTAATCCGCTGGGGATTTCGGAAAGTTAAACTGTGAGCGCTGCCGCCCGCTGGCTGCGCGGAAATATGGGATTTTCATATTGATTTTTCGTGTTTTATTGCGCAGAACAGCATTTGCAAAAAAATACAGTGCTTCGCTAGGGACAAATCGTAGCGGTTGCCGTGACAGTAATCGGTCGGACGGACCACATCACCACCAAGTTCAAGTCAAATTCAAATCTTTTAGTTCAAAAACTTGTAGTTTATATATATGTAGTGTAGGTAAATATAGCGATTTAATCAGAGAAAGAAATAGTTTGAGTTACCTACTCCTCTACCTTCTTACTTGCACATCTATTGTTCGCTATTGTTAATTTAGCCCGCGTGTGTCTTAGCGCGAGGGAACCCATTATGTTGATACAAAACAAGTAGTAAGCTCCAGTAAGATCCAGTGATTGAAACAGAGTTGAAGGTGATTCTTTGAATTGCTGAAGAAAATGTGAAAATTCAACTAAATATTGCAGGTTGCTATTTAGTAAATTGTGATTACAACTTTTTCATTGCTATGTTCTCTGTAAAGTACAGGAGGTAGGAGTTTAAGTGGTATTGTATATAATAAGATGGTCAGCTACCCGTTTCAAGCAAGCAGAATAATTCATCCTAAATTAGCCGCTTCAAACTGCCGTGAAAACAAGATTTAACGTTTTATTTTCGCGCTGTAATAAATTCAGAAACATCCGCTTACAATGAAGGCTTGCCTTCCGCCGCGTTCGTTACCCGCTGAAACCCACTTCATTATTAACACGTTTATATAAACGTGCTCTCTATATGTTACGCGATGAAGTTCACTTTTGAACACGCAAGATTAGAGCAATTTTGAAGTGTCTTATTCCATGTGATGCGGTGGAGGCTCCGGCCGGGGATGCGCTTGGGAGAGGTTATCCGGATGCTGATAACAAATTTGTGGTGTCAGATTACAGATACTCGTCTGCTTTGAAGAGCTGAAGTATTCTCTTGGCGGTAGGGCGGGTTACTTCAGCGTACAACTCATCTCATAGTTTAAAGTTATTAAATTCGGACGAAGCAACTTACACAGATTTTCAAAGCCTTTATATAAAGTAGATAATGATAACACTTTTATTAAACTTGATGGCGATGTCTTCCAAGCCGTATCCGGCCACTTGGCGGCGACTTTATCATGTCCTAGATTGTGACGGGTGTCCAAGGGAATTCCAGGTTGGTTTGTGGCAGAGACTTTATCCAATTGACTGCGCCTGCGGGGGAATGCGGCTTGCCAAACGTTTGTTGTATTCAAAAAACGTTCGCATACGCAACATATGTACGATGACGGACGGGCCGCCAGGTAGTTTCGCAGCGGCTGACAAATCACAGCTCTCTTACTTCGTCCCCCGCCGCCCGTAAATTGGTGAGTAAAACACATTTCAAAGGAAAATGTATCTATGCGCTCTCCACTGGATAAGTGCTCCCTGGTTTCTGGGAAGCCAAATAGTGTGCCCCCATATGATATGACACATTGACTCTATGCGCTCTGCACTCGCTGTATTTCTATAAGTCTTCTTCAAGTATTCTTATTACTTACTGGGAAGTCTTGTTTTGTGTTTTGTAACAGTTTTTAACAAATAAAACAACTTTTACTTTTTTGTACTTTACTTTACTTTTAAGTCTTTGGTTTTGGAAGGTGTTAACTTTAGCATTGAACTTTGGTAGCTGATCACTAAACCGAATGCCCGTAAAATTAGATTCCTGCTGGGTACCGAGGCGATGAAATCTTTGCCAACGCGAGAAGATATTATGTTTCAGAATGTATTATCATTTCATTACTCTGTAGGTGTGACTTGAAAAATGGGCGGAGATGGATACTTATCTACTTCTGCTCGGAGATGTGATATATTATTTCATTATTTTTTTTCATTATATACTTGTACTGAACTGGATAACTGGATACTAGATCATACACTGGGGTACTGTTCTTGCTGATTGCAAACAAAACTATGACTCTAGATCTAGAGTAAAAAGTAAATAGTAAATGTAGCCCCATTAATGTCCCCACCGAGGGGCACAGTCCTTTACCCGGATCCGAGTAAGATTGAGCCATACTCCACCACGCTGGCTCAGTGCGGATTGGTGGAGGGGTTTCACGACTACTACATACTACGAAGTAGTGATAGTAGCCGGGACCTACAGCTTAACGTGCCATCCGAAACACGGAGTGTCCGATAATGTACTTAAGACAAATTAATCATCTCATTGGTACATGGTCAGCACTGGGATTCGAACCTGCATCTCCTGCGTGAGAAGCAAGGTGGGACCCACTAGACCACGGAGCACTTTATCTAGATCTAGAGTAAGGTAAAGTTATTTCGTTAAACCTCTCGCTCGCACGCACATCTATTGTTCGCTATCTATTGTTAGTTTGGCCCGCGTGTATCCTATCCTATAAAGCGTACCGACATCGACGGTTAATAATACATAGTTAGTAATAGGCAGCATCATACACCAATAAAACTAGAACAATATACTATCTATACATAATGTACTTAAGTCAGTAAGCGCACTTATATATTTTATGTAAGTAATCTATATAATTTCTTATGCATCAGCATTACCCACCTACCTACATATTTAAAAAAAACCGTCAAGTGCGGGTCGGAATCTCACACGAAGGGTACCGTACTATCGTATAGCAAAACTTAAGCACTCAAAACAATAAAACAAAAACAACAAAATAAATAAAAAACAATTATGCCCTCACGAGGAAGTGAACTCACGACCTACGGATTGAAAGCCTACTTCATACCCGCTGAGCTACCTCAACGATGTAGGTTGACGCGAAATATACCATCATATGGAAATGCGTGGGTGTATCAAAACAAGTCTCTTGTATGGGGACCCCCTTTAATTTATAATATCTGTCGTATTTCAGTATTTGTTGGTGGAGCGGCAACAGATATACACATTCTGTGAAAATTTCAACTTTTTAGCTATTACGGTTCGTGCTCTAGGACCCGCTGACGGACGGACGGACGGACGGAAAGACGGAAAGACGGACAGCGGAGCCTTAGTAATAGGGTCCCGTTTGGCACTCTTCGGGTAGGTACCCTAAAAACTAACCTATTTATCAAACTCATTCGATTCACGAGTAGTCAGACAGACAGAAGTAACCTCCATTCCTTATAAAGCAATACGCGTCATCGTGGTAATATACGGCTTTGGAGTATAATAAAACCGGCCAAGTGCGAGTCAGACTCGCGCACGAAGGGTTCCATACCATTATCTATATAATTGGAACAAAAAGTAAACTTTAGAAAAAACCGACTTCCACAAACCCTATTTGATTAGATTGAGTTTAATACAAACTGTAACCCCTTATCCCCCCCCCCCCCCAGGGGAATTAATTTTGTCAAATCCCATATCAGTGCTACCCCACGCTACTAAGGAACCCCTGTACAAAGTTTCATGGCTCTAGGTCCATCGGTTTAGGCTATGCGTTGCCTGCCCGTCAGCCACGCATTGTATTTGTACCTAGTATTGAGCAGATCTGGTGGCCATATGTGATCTTCTTCAGCAGTTCCGCATCACAATATTATGCTTACCATGTGCATTTGCACGAGTTATTATGAAAAACACAAAAATCACTATAGGTCTAATCGGTCTAATTTTCCAAATCGGTCCATCCGTTTAGGCGCTATCGAGGCACATACATAAAAAAAAAAATAAAAAAAACAAACATCCGGACGAATTGTAAACCTCCTCCTTTGGGAAGTCGGTTAAAAAAACCGCAAAAAAACACGTTAATTGTATGGGAGCCCCCTTTATATTAAATTTATTTTGTTTTTAGTATTTGTTGTTATAGCGGGAACAGAAATACGTCATCTGTGAAAATATCAACTGTCTAGCTACCACGGTTCATGAGATACGGCCTGGTGACAGACAGACGGACGGACGGATATCTTGAGATTTTAAGGTACTTTCCCTCCAGGGCCCATTCGTTTGTTCCGCCCTGTATATGTGTGATCTGTAACTGTATTTTTCATGAAATACCCAAAAAGTTTTGTTCAAATTATCATCTTATGTCAGAATAACTTTGTAGCTAGTTGAAAAATAACATTTGAATTGATTCAAAGCTTGCCGCGCTTTTAGGGCCTTTAGTACCTACTAAACGCCGCCGTAAGCAGCACTGTCTACAACCTACTCCTACTGGAAAACGTGAGACAATGAGGTTCACTCACTCATTTCATTATGTCAATGTCATGCAGACTGCAAAACATCATTTCAACGCACCAAAGAGTATTTAATTAAAACATCACTGGCAGCCAAACTTGAAGTGGCCAAAAGGAAAAAATTAATTTCTGTGCTCTGAGATTTGTATGACAACAAAAGTAATTAAAAACTATTAATTTTATAATTATTTTCTAAAAGTTCTACATAATAAATAGAGACGTCGTAATTCATCAATTAATATTTAAAGTCTTTGTAGAAGTCCGGGGTCGACATTGCCATATCATTTAAATTTAGTTTCATTAAAAGAAGGCTTACCTACCAAAACAAAATGGCCTTGGTATAAACTTTTAAAGCGTGTTGTGAAGACGTATCTTGTACCGAGACCACTTTCAATTTGTAATATCTCTCGTATTTCAGTATTTGTGGTTGGTGCGGCAACAGATATACACATTCTGTGAAAATTTCAGCTTTCTAGCTATTACGGTTCGTGCAGGCGGACCCGGTGACAGACGGACGGACGGACGGACGGACGGACGGACGGACGGACGGACAGCGAAGTCTCAGTAATAGGGTCCCGTTTGGCACCCTTCGGGTACGGAACCCTAAAAAGAGTATATTATGTAGATTTTTCTAATTCCCCTTATACATGAGAAGGCAGCATGGTGGCGGATGAAATTGTATTTTATTTTAACGTAGCTATAAATCTTTCCATTTTGAGCCATAAAATGGAATAACCTTCGTTCGTGAGCTACCTACTCGCATAGCACGACGTTATAAAAAAAATATGGTGAGGAAATATACGTTATTTAAGTAAGTACTTACATATAAAGAACTTTGGATAATAATTATTTTTCATCCCGGTTTGTCGAAAAAAACTCTAGTCAGAGATAGTTATTATTTTAGTTGAACTGAAATATACCGGTATACGAACAAGTATCTCTGAAGCAAAAATACTACTAGACAGTGCCTATTATTATTTCAAGATTTTAGAACACAATCTAGAAAACAGCAGACTCAGTTAATTTACTCAAGAGGTACTACAAGTTTTACGTCAATTTTACTGTCTAGTTCCGTCGTTAAACAGACGGTTTAACTGCCTTCATCACCATTTAGTATCATTAACATAGAATATTACAAAGATACTACACTAAACGGCATTTAGCCTGTGCCAAAGTGTAAGTTTAACACATGAGAGTAGTTTATCAAGCATTTCTCAGAACAAGAAAGGCATTTTAATTATAATTATTGTTTCAACCAATCAAAAATGAAATACGTCTCATCTCGTATCAGCCCGATTGACTGATTGATTGATAAGTGTCGGTTATTTCCTTGGTTATTTCAAATACCAATCAAACTGTCAGTATACTTATCGTATAAATGTAGGTATGTACTTGATACTAAAAATATTTCAGTTCCAACAAAAAATAATAAACCTCTTCAGCAGAAATATCCGAGATATTTTTTTAAACCACGGCTTTCTTCAAACATCTCTGGGTCCTTAAAATTTAAGATACAATCTAAACCCAAACAGGATGGATTGAAAATAATCCAAGCAGAAAATTAATCCTTGATTACGTCCCCTTCGTCTTGTAAAGGGGTTCACCTCATGTGTGTGTTTCGTGAAACGAATCTACTCCCCCTGTTGGTAGCAGTAATAGCTAGCTGCCTTCAGGGACCTTCAAGTTTAAAAACCAAAGATTAGCGACACGGTAAATACTCCGTGTTGAGATATCTTCAAGGGAAATTTGAAATTGGTTTGATTTCGAGTTTTATGGATTCATCTGTGTATGTATGTAGCTACATTTAAAAGAACTTTTAAAAAATATCTCCTAGATAAGCAGAGGACAAACCTGTAAGGCCAGCAGTGCCAGTTGTATTACTCTTGTGTACCTATATAATAATTATAATAATAATAAAAACCCTACCCTTACAATAAATGCCTCTAGTAAGTATAACTAATAATTTTCGTGTGTGTGTGTGCTAGGCTAATTTTTATTTTTATCTCTAATTAAGCTTTATATTTTTTAACCCTTACTGTTTAAAAGTTGTTACATAACTATTAGACAAGAATAATATTTTCTTGTTAGATTTTATTTATTTTTTATTTTCCTTTTATAAAAATTACGTGTGTATGTGGTAGTCCTGTGTTCCGAAGGTCCGGCTGAAAACCAGCGCTGAGCTGAGGCCGTTTCAGCTCGGCATTGCTGAGCCGTGTCCTATTAGCACTAACTATGACGCTGCTATGGTCTGTTCTATATATGTAATGTGTGCTAATAAAGTCTTTTTCAATTTCAATCGAGTAGTAATGATTATGGAAAAACTCGTGTTTCCTTCAGTATTCAATCCGTTGTTACTGGCAGTGTAATTTAATATATGCTCAGTAAGTTCTGGCCCCTCGGTCTTCCTTATTTACCTTACCCAAATTATGACTTCAATGAACAGACTTCTTCGAAAAAACTATGCTCATGACAAAGCAAGCCAATAATTAATGTCCCAAAAGTCCAGGGCTCTGAACTCCAATAAAACGGTCGAACACACATACCATTACTTCATTTGTTCAAATATCAATAGACGCACGTGTTTCGTCCGGGGACTCCCCTGCTAAAAGATCAATTTCGCGCTTGGACAAGCTTAATGCAAACTTAAGTGCCTGGGGGAGACACCGCCAAATGAAATTCCCTGCAGCGTTCGCACCTATCTCTATTTTGTTATTGAATACTTGAGGATATACGTCTCCAAAAAGCTGTAGAGATCCATAGCATTCATTATTATGAATATCATCATTCATATTCATTCACTCTTAAATACGGATTAGAATTTAAGTCAGAGTGACAACAACTTCGGCCATAACTTGCGGGGCAATGAGGCAACGCCCGCCACTCACCTCGCGTCGCGTATAAATGTCGAAATTCGCGACATAATGACGTTTCTCCGTACTTGCGAGCATTGATTTTGACATTAAATTGTGACAAAATGCGCGACTAAGGTGAGTGGCGTGCCTCATGGTAGCCCTTGGTTGTCACATAAAACTTCAAATGATCCTGTTTTGCGTGAAACTTGTTTCAAGACGCTAAAAATAAATAAATAAAAGCGGACATTCTACCTAGAGTTATGCCATGTCAGAAACGTTAGGGTAACGAGATATTTTTACGACAAACTATAAAACATCACGACCACGACAAAGTTTAAATATCATTTTACATAACATACCGTTTTTAAGTGTAATAGCATCCAACGTATGAAATATCGGTTGCAAGTTTCAATTCAATATCCGACGCGATATACTGAAGGCTTTTACAGCAACATCAAAACCGTTTTCTGTGTTTGCGAAGAGTCTTAGCGCGTCAGCGGCGCTAAGTACTTCGTACACTTTAGTTCGAGAAGGAATGGAAAACTTTGATCGAAAACCACACCTTTCGTTCGAAGAACGCAGAACTTGAGAAATTCTTGCGGAAGCTCCGAGCATTTTATATGCAGAATATCTCGCATGGTTTGGAGTTCGTAACCAAACAAATTCTGCAAGTATTCATACTGTACGGTTTACTTTATTCTAACTTCAGCTCGTGGGAAGGTTTGCATTAAATTTAATTAATCAGGGATGTTGAAAATACATTTACCTTTACCAGTTACAGTTGGCTTGCTGTAGAGTCAATTCATGGTGGTATTTCGAAAAGAGAATAAACAGGGAATTCAATAGAAATAAATACAAAACAGACAGACAGACAAAACATCACTGTAAGTATTTCGCAACTCTTGAAAGCAATGGCATTCCTTGAAAGAATATTTTCTTTGTAATCCTGGTTAGCCGTTGATGATTGTTATACATAAACTTACCCAGAAAGAAATGCTGAGAAAGAAATACTACGACATACTTGTTCAACGAAAATGATGAAATAGAATAAGATCGTAATGTGTTATCCATAGAAATCTATTTTGGTGCTTCAGTGCTCGACTGGTCGTTTCATAGGATAAAATATTCAGCAAGCACATCCAGCAGTAAAGAAGCAGATGCCGCCAATTTATCTCAAAACAAATTCGCCCGAACAGCAGGTGCGATCCAAACCGAAACGTATTTGTTTACCGTCAGCAAACTTCACCTCGTAACCCTAAAATCTAATTGGATTTAATTCCATTACCAAAGGTCCAAATGGGACCCCCAGAATGTGCTGACCGCCCGGGTTTATTACGACCCCTATTTGGGCTAAAGTCGTCTTGTTTTCCCCCTTCGATGTGTGGCAATTTTTAATTTGCAGTACCGCAGTACCTATTTCAATTATAAACAAAAGTTTTCACATTATCAACAAGGTGTCAACAACATCGCCTTACGTTTCATGCTAAAAGAATACTGCATTAATGAAATTGCTTTACATTGAGGATAAAACCTCTGTGACTGAAGAGATTCAGCCTTTGGTGTGGGAACAAAGTGGGAACCAACTGTAAGATTCTGTTGCAGCCTGAAACATGCGGAGTAATATTACTATAGACCCCGTTAATTTGGATATATATATTTGGTATATTTTTTAATGCCGATAAGCTCGCCTTTGTACACTTTTTTATGAAAAGAAGTTGAGCAATGAATGACCAGTTGAGGTATGGGTATTTATTACCCACTGGTCAAATGACTAGTACACCTTTCTTTTACACCCTGTATAACATAAAATAAACATTTACATACAGGCACATACATTGCTTCTGGCCCCATACTAGGATACCCTGTGTCGTGGGAACCAGAAACAGTCACAAAACATGTAAAGGCCTGGCATGGCAAGACCTGGGGGCTTTTTTTTGTCCCCAGCCGGGATTCGAACCCAGGACCTCTCGCATGGTAGGCAGATGCACAACCGCTACGCCACAGAGGTCGTCCGACCAAGTATACAGCCACCATAGACGACATCACAATAGTTTAATCTAGATAATATCAATGATTCACTCAGCCTGACACGCAAATCAGTGCTAAGGTAATCACGTATATTATAAAGAATTTTAAGGCGGTAGAAACAATTGCTATAGCTACGATACTGCACGGAGCTACTGGAAATATTCGTATATATTTATTGGACATAAAGGATAAAACACACATCAATACAGAGAAGGAATTTACATAGGCTATACTTCCACGGAACTATAGGTACTGGGAAGTCAGAGTCTCACTAGTTCCGCCCGAAACTGCTTCCACGGAATCATTGGGCATAAAGGAAATATAATAATTGCCTGTAACTAAAAGCTTATTACTTATCTGCCTACAGACAATCTACTCTGATTTATCAGCAGACGTCAAGGTTAATTATAGCAAAATGTTTGCCTTATCATTATTGCATTGATACGAATAATTTATGATGATTCCGGTTAGGTATCATCGCACTCATGTATTGTAATTACGGCTAATACTAGGTGAGCGGCTAGAACTAGTTTTGGCCGGCTAATTAAGGTGTGCAATGTCACCTTCATTCATTTCCGTTTCTTTTTAACCGACTTCAAAAAAGAAGGGTATCAATTCGGTTGTATTATCATATTTATCATAGAACTTTTTTTATCATTGTTACATCGAAACTGGTACTATTTATGAACCGATTTCAAAAAATCTTTCTTTGTTCGTAAGGGAAGCCCAATAGTTTAGTCTCATTTTTTTAATCAGAAATCGGTCTAGTAGTGTTTCTACATGAAAACATTGTGAAGTTTTTTTTTTACCTGGATGACATTATACATCCAGCCTTTTTGGTGTTTATAGTCATTGTCACGAGATCAATTCTGGTTGTTAGGATTGTATATTCGTTTATATTATGTAATACGTAATTACGTATGGACTTCACTGTCAGGAGACAGATTTCGTAGGATCGTTTTCGGGTCTATAGACGACACTTGTGTACCGAGCGGGGGTGATAGGTCATGAAGTCGTTTTTTTTTTAGTTTTTAACTTGGTGAATTGTGTTCTTACATGTCAACCTAAAGGTTTATTTGCATTAGGCTAATATTTAAGTTGAGTAAGCGAGTAATTTAGTAGCTAAACGTGTCTGAACACTAACAATTTAGTCGAGTAGAGAATACTCTTTACTAAATTACTCGCTACTCGACTAAAATGCGGACAAGCCTTAACACGAAGAATAATTTATCCTTCACATACCCTGACCGCTCTTTGCCTAGACATATCACTATTATTATGAATACTAAATAAAATTTGCCGCTCTTCTAACATTAAGCTAGTAACTCCTAACATTAGCCGGCTAAAACTAGTTTTAACCGCTTTAATTTAATGTATACCAAATGCCACTTACGAGTATTTACAAAACAAATTCGCCATAATAATAGGAATACCTCCCTGGCCCTGAAATTAAAGAAGTTTCCACCTAACGATCTCGGTGTCTGCATCACTAATATAACTGCGAACTATGTATAATAGCCAGCTCAGTTCCGAGCCCTTTGTCTAATAGGCTTAACTCCATTAGTTACGGGCAAAACGGTTTGCCTAAATCATGTAAACCGCACTTGGCCCACATTTCAATTCGACCTGTCGAACCGACTCGCTCGGACGACCTCGGAGGCAGTCGGAGGTAATCGAGAATTTATGCCGAGACAGAATTATTGAGACTGGATGTATGTGAAGGCTGATTTTCAGATACAGTAGCTGGATCCAGTATCTCTGGATATCAGCACTGGATTGACTGAATAAAAAAAATAAAAACAGCCTCGATGCTAAAATCGCTATCATTTGTATCATTGACAGTTGAGGTAAAAGTTACTTTATAGGAAATTGCAGTGCCCTTTCAGGGTCCTTTGTCGGGACTCGGGACCTCCTAATTTTAAGAACTCTACAACCACAACTGTTGTAATGAATGAATGAAATTCGTTTATTTCAGGCTTGAGCCCATACATAGTTACAATATTACAAATTATAGGTACCATAACAAGAAAGAATACATACAGACATTTGTACATAACGCTGCACGCACGCATGACAGCACGGATCAGCCACACCCCGGTCCCCTGGCCGATGGCACACTTACATGTGTCATCATCACCCAGTGGGCCAGGATATGACCGTCCATACAGTCTGCCCATACCTTCAGGTACCGTAATAAATTATTTGGATTTGTTACATCGATCGTGAGGCAACCACACATGCGGTTATGGGCTTCCTGTCCCTCAAAATGGAGTAATGAATCACGATACACTTTTGATATTTTCCATTACAAAAATGCACACGACGTTACACTTTTGTTGTTTTTGTTGATTTACAAACATTGCTTCTGGCCCCACATTAGGATGTGTGATGGGACCCGCAAAAACAAAATTATCAGACACAACTCAACACATCCAAGACCTGGGATTATTTTCACAGGCAACTTATTGATATGATAACTTACACACAATAGGCTTGTGGCCAAGGTAATCCAATAAATCTAGGAACAAGTCTTAAGATGAAGCATTATGTACAAAATGGCTTGACATTCTCAAAATTGTATATTTCCAGCAGATATATTTTATAAAGTCAATTTTGTGCTAAAAAGACAGCATTTGATGGCACTTTTACATGACGTCATTCTTTGTTATTTCATAGAACTCAGGAACAAAAGTTCCGTTTTGACAGTTCATAAAAAGTATCTATTTTGACTTGACAGGCCACAAGCCTATTCTGGCCAGGCCAGTAAGTCCTTAACTCACGCGCAGACGGGTAATCGCAAGGATTGGCATCTCCATTCTAAATCCTCTGTGATCGAGCCCGAGGCTAGATTAACATTTGACACTATTTAGTTTCTGCAATCGAACCGGTATAAGTTTTCCGGTTCAAGATGCCGAAGTTCCCGGTAGCGGTTGAACGGGTTGAACTATTGTTTGAGATTCGACTTGAGCTGTTATGAGAATGATGTCTTGTTCTGATCTTGAAGGGTCCAGCGGTCGATTTGGACTTGAGGCACTTTTAGCACGCGAACGATTCGATCTGGCCAATACGAAAATAAACGGTCCTTGCGAGTAGGATTCGCGGACCAAGGGTTCCGTTCACATTTGGAGAACTGGTGTAATAGGTTTCCATATAAAAACTAAAGTATGATGTAGTCACATTAATGTGACGACCACGCAGCCCATGCGTGATTGCCACAACATCATGTAAACCAAATTACATATTTTTGTAGAAAGATAGAAATTTACAGTTTTTAGTTTTATCCCTTTACTTGTGCGGCGCGGCACGTTTCGGCGTCGTTAGACGCCAAGCCCAAAACGGGTTTACAACTTTCATGAATGGCCGGCAAAACTCAAAATAGACAAAACTCTAAGGAAACGTCAAAACGACGCCAACATTACCCAAAGCCCTTTCAAAGTTTCGTGCAACTCAGGGTAAGAGTGTGATATCACAATCTGGGTGCCATCCATCGTATTACTAACATAATTTTTCGTCCACGGTCCACGCTCACATACGAGATCTTTGTATGGTTCACCTGCTTTCGTGCACTGGGTTCTCCCTACACCGAACTAAACACACATCAGTTAAGTGCCGGCCGCCGCGGTGTAATGCGTAGATCACGAAACGACACGTTAATTGATAATTGTGGCCGCACGCCGCATGCGCAGGCTCACGGCGCAATTTGTTGCGAATTTAGCCGGTTGAAGCTGTATTCGTTTGACCCATTGGGACCAAAAATATGCTCTGGTACCTAGTCGTTTCATAACAATGTTAGTAATAATATCTAGCTAAACGTTGGTGAAATATAGGTCATTAGTATATTATCAAGATAAATCCAAACGAAAATCTTTATTGTCCTTAGTATGTTTTTCTGTGTCTCACCGATCTGCCTTAATATATCTCTGTATGTTCTGAGAGCCACGTTTTTCTAATTACTTTAGTCATGGTTCAGTTCTTGCCGCGTCTTAACGGTCGCAAACCAATACGTCGTTTATGTTAGGGCCGGTTGTTTTCTGCTGGCGATATTTTCTACTTTTGAGATGTAACTCTTTACATTTAAAATATCGCCACACGCCAAAATATCAAAAGTTTTGATTTAATCTCTTCACATGGACCGTTTACTCCACTTACCCCCTGTTAAGCCGTCAGCATTCTAAATAATATCTTTGATACTTCAATTCAGAATCACAAAACTATTACTTATTTAATTTGCGTGGTAGGTACCTCATGGGTCATAGTCTCGGAGACCAATACAGCAAGTTATGTAATTTGTCCGAACGTCGGCGAATCGATTTATGGATTCACGCAGGCTTTAATAAATGTTTACTTGTACTTATTTACCGGCAGATATGATGTACGCACAAACTGGAGTACTTAAACCATATTGTGCCTAGGTCTCGTATAATGGAACATGGAGAGTCGTTTTCAATTCAGCTTGAAATAATTCATTCGATTAAGTTTCATCACGAAATCATTCGCTAGTAATCAACCTGACTTAGTTAATTGATTATCAGGATTCCTGTATGAGATAAACTGAATATGTAGGTTCAAAACGTACGTTTTGGATTATCATCATAATACTATTATAATGTTGGAATATCCTAACATTGATTTACTTTGATAATAATGCATTTAATCCGTAAACAAATCACAGACAGCGAAAGGCTGAGCCTGATTTTATCGAGTGC
The DNA here is from genome assembly GCA_963457715.1 of Argyresthia albistria. Lineage (NCBI taxonomy): Eukaryota > Metazoa > Arthropoda > Insecta > Lepidoptera > Argyresthiidae > Argyresthia > Argyresthia albistria. The sequence continues at coordinate 1,778,906 of OY735269.1, forward strand.
TATAAAATATTCATAATCGTTTTTATTAATCGATAAAATCGTCGTCGAAGATCTTTCGCCAAGACATTTTAGATGGCGGTGGCGGCAAGAATGGGGTCTACTCTTAAAATCAAATGATGGCATTGAGTTTGTTTAAATTGTGTAAGGGTTCTCTTGTTAAAATAGTTGTACTACGTGGCCGATTCTCTAGGTTATAAAAATTCTCTAGGTTCACTAAAATTACTTGACAATATTAAGTCCGACTGCTCATATGCGGTTGCCATTGATTCCATTTTCGAACTCACTTTTGAATTATTGTACTGAGGAACTAATTCAACAGTGAGTTCGAAAATGGAATCTGTGGCAACCGCGTAAGATCGTCGGAGCTAATAATGTGGTCGATTCTCTAGGTTACACTGACTAAAATTAATTGACAATATTAAGTTTGACAACTCTTATACGGACGCCATAGATTCCATTTTCGAACTGACTTTTGAATTATTTTAATGTACTGATAAACTAATTCAAAAGTGAGTTCGAAAATGGAATCTATGGCAACCGCGTAAGAACGTCGGAGCTAATATTGTCAACTAATTTTAGTGAGTGTGCCCTAGAGAATAGGCCCCATTGTCAAGTAATTTTAATGAGTGTGCCCTAGAGCACTGGCCCCATTGTCAAGTAATTTTAGTGAATGTGGCCTTAGACTAATATCACAGAATAACTAATAATACTACGTACAGAAGGTTCACTCCCGAACAAAAGTCAAGTTTAGGTGCAAAAAATATTTGTCTTTGCTACTGCATATGCTCGCATGCGAAATTGTATGCAAGTGTTCATACTCCATTAGACACCGCTGACAGTGCCGATCACGCAGGGTTGCGAATCGCACTCAGTTGTTTTCAGCGTCATTGTTTTCACACGGCTAGCCCGCACACCGAGAGCCGAGCGACAACCATGTGACAAAGACCGACTGGTGGATATAGGCGGCCGTAGATACCTACTCATCAATCAGCGAAGTGACACACCTCTGCTAATATAGAGACATTTATTCTGAAAACTAGTCTATTTAGGCTTAGAAAAAAAAACCTGTGAAAGTTGACAAATTCCATTCAAACTAGATGAAAGAAACTCTTTGCTTGCTAAAGGACCTAGGCCTAAAAGGACTTGTTTTCAGAGCCGTAAAACATAATTAAAAATAAAGACCCCCTAACTCAGCCAAGCATGGACCATGTATACTCGTCCAACCAACGATCTTTTGGCGTGTGAGTGACGTTTACAGGGGGCGCACTTCTACGCAACCTCATGCTGATCCTGTCAAAAATCGCCAGTTTCACCTGTCACCGCACGCCAAAAAATCGTTGGAAAGCTGTTATGTATGACATTAAATAATTGAAAAAAAAAAAGATAGATAGATAAATCATTTATTCAAAGGACATGGTACACACACATAAATTAATAACAAAAAAATCAATTTAAATAGACAGCACTTAATAGCACGCACTATGCAATTAACAGTAGGTACCTACAGCTGTGTGGTTATGTGACTGTACCACGGCAGTGAAATGGCCCTGACTCAGCAATGTCACAGACGAATCTGTGACGCTGGTATTCTGCCAGGGCCAAAGCGGACGCACAACAGTGGCTCAAGTACTTACACAATTTAATTTATATAAGTAATTACATAAGAAAAACAAAATTAAATAATGAAATTAGTTATGTTATTAATGGAATTGAAAATTGAAATAATTGGTATTAGAAATTTAATTGGAATTGAATTGGCAATAAAAAGAAAAAAAATGTATTGTATTTATTATCTAACATATTGAAAATGGATTATAATGGTGATTAGCGTTAATTTAAATAGATATAATCAATAGTTCAATGTCAGAATGTAGGTAGTCGTAAAATCTTTCCTTTTAGCTGCGTACCGTCACCTCAGCCTTCTGCTGGAGAATTAATTTATTTCTGTAAGCATTTTTAAAACCAGCTTTACTAGTGAGCCGCCGAAGAGGAGGCGGTATATTGTTCCAGCACTTGGTGGCACGATATTTGAAAACATAATCAATCAATCCAATCAATACACTCATACAACGATTGTTTAATTCGCCAGAACCCTAGGTATCCGAACAGCTCGCGGTACGGGAATAAGGTGAAGGCAACCGTGTGACATCGTAATCGAATCGTAATAGAATTTAAATAAAGTACTTACCTCAAAATATTAGCACGAATCAAAATAGTGATACCCACGCGGTCATGAACTCGCTACATTCAGGCGTACACTCTACAATGACTTTGCTCTTTAAGTAATCTTATCTCATTTCTGATGTCTGTGCCGGTCATAATCAGCTGCAAAACCGTGAAATGATGATAGAGTTATCATTATCAATATCATGTTAGTCTATAAAAATCTTAACATTGACCTTAGGCTTTCACAGCATTGCAAAGGTTTCCTTGAAGACAGTAATATTTTTTCAATTGAAAATGGCGCCAAATTGTGTAAACGTCTCTCCACAATATGACCCGGAAGCAGTGACTGTGGTTAATTCTGATAAAATTAAAACAGTTCCACCAGTTTCTCCAATGAGTTATTCTGATGTAACCGGTTCTGGTTCGGATTATAAGTTAAAGATATTTCAGTCGTCTATAAATGCGCTGGCGCACCTTTTGATCGGCTTAATTGTTTGCTTTGTTGTAATGTTCGCATTTAGAAACGGTGTTCCTCTCAATGCTACCTCACTTCACGCCCTGCTATGTGTCATTGGCGTAAGTATTTCTTAACTACTTTTAGGTACATTTAGCAAATTAGTCTGACAACACTGTGTCCATGCGTAGCAAACTTCGATCATAGCAGCAAAGCTGAACGTAAAATATAATTTTTTGAAGAAAAAATTACGTATGGGCCAACATTAGAGAGATTCCCCTGAAATGAAAATATGTTTGAGCATCATAACAACACGACAATGCTCGTAAGGCGTAGAGAATCGTATACCAATACTTCGGTACGGTAAGGCGTGGACCATGAGTGACGTAAAAACAATATGAAATGAAGAAAGGAAGAAGATAACTTTGTGTAGTACAAACAAAAAGTCAATTTAAGAAAATTTAACAGATATTTTTGCTATTTGCAGTATCAACTCCTAATGGCTCATGCTATTTTGAGTCTCTCCAACGACAACGGCTGGTCTTCCCGTCTGCGACTGGTGGACAAGCGAAGAGGTCACTGGATCCTGCAGATCCTGGGATCGGGGCTGGCCATCGGCGGCAGCTTTCACAAGATCTTGGACAAAAACGTCCATTGGAACACCCTTCATGGTCAATTTGGTGAGTTACGTACCTACAAGATTTCATGCTTTCCTTGATAGACTTTTGAGTACGACGATATATGCTCACATACTATAAATGTAGCCTATGAATGCCCCCGAGGAGGGGCAAAGGCCTATACCCGGATACGGATTGAGCCATACTCCATCACGCTGGCTCATAGCAGATCGATGGAGGGGTTATACGACTTCTGTAACAAGTAGCGATAGTAGCCGCGACCTACGGCTTACCTTGTCATCCAAAACACGGAACGTCCGATATCATCAAGATTCAATGTACTTAAGACATTTGAACTCTTTTCAGTAGTATGTCGTTTATTAGGCATTTCATGTGAAACGATCTTTAGTTATTCTGAACGGTAGGTCTTTTGACCGTAGTTATATCGAAAATAGTTGAAGCAATTTTAGGTATTGTGATATGTAATATTATGAACAACATGACATATTAAAATAAACGTATTTGTGTTGTAATTTTCTTGTACGATGGTGCGCAACCCTTCGTGTGAGAGTCCGACACGCACTTGACCGATTTCTCTCTCATTGCAGCACTAGTCGCAATGGTCTTCACAGCTGTCAGCTTAGTTAATGGCCTCGCTTCCCTCTACGCCCACGAGCTACGAGGTATCCTAAACGCAAACTTCTCCAAAATTACCCACATCTGTTTTGGCACTGTTGCCTTTGCCGCAGCAAACATCTGCCTCTGCTATGGTTTCAACAAAAACGCGTTTAGAAACTATGCCGGTGTTCCTGTTGCGATGGCAGCCATTTCTTTCGTAGCAACCATGGCATTTATTGTAATCTTGAATCCTCTGCTTACAATCTATAGGAAGAGTAAGGTTGTCGTGAAGAATATGTGTTTATGATGAGATGAAGATGAAGTTTTGGATTATTATATCATGTTAATATTAATTGTTAGAACATACCGAAATGTGAAGTTACCATAGTTATAAGAAAGAAAATGTCCAACTGAATCTCAAAGCCAATATGTATTTGATACATATCTACAACTAAGTAGTGACCGACTTAGGAACTTCCATAAAAAAATGAAAGCAAAATTATGACCACTTACAATTATTTTTTCGGCCACTCAAATGGTGATTGGGTGGGTGGGACATGCTACTTACATAGACAGGTTATTTTTTTTTTCGTAACCTGTTTGTTATTAAACAAGACTATAAGTATCTTTAAAGGAGTTTTTATTTCAACTAGTCTCTGCCTACCCCTCTTCTACGAACAAAGGCGTGAGCATTGTGAGTGAGTATGTAGGTATGATTGTGAGTGAGTTGTAGGTATGATTGTGAGTGAGTATGTAGGTATGAATTTCCATGTAACCATGCCAGCATCACTTTACAAAACCCTACAATAAATGAATCCTTATGTCTATTCCTTGTTAAACCACAGGGTGCTCATCCATACAAATTAGAATTAGAAACCCTTCGTAAAAAAGAGATGGCGTGAGGGAGGAGTAACATTTGTGCTTTAAACGTCATGTTTTCAGTTAACATACTGCTAGGTGGCGCTAATCTTAGAATCAATCCTATATATCTTAGCGCCATCTCGTTGTATTTGCAATTTTTCGATGGTGCTGCACCAAGCGATAATGGCTTAGAACTAAAGAAGCTTCCGTAGCATTTCAGTTTACGCCAGTGTTATATTTTGTTCTAGGTGGTATCTGTATTAGTATAGTATCTGTGGTTAAACTAAAAAAATCGAACCACTGAATCGAACCCTTCTGCTCGTACTCCTGGCCGGAAAAGAAAAATATTTGACATTAAAATTAGGGGAAGTTATGCTTTCATCCCTAGATATACTATACTCCCTTTACGCTTTCATCCCTTACAATTAGATGTTTTCAGACGTCTTGGTGTCACTGTCATGCACCCAATAAGGGGTGTCTTCAGAGGAGCCTTCCGATCACATCACCTCGTAACTGGTGTAATTAGCAGTAATCGGGAATAGGTAGAGCTACTTTCCGCCTCTGTTCCGCAAAGTCGAGACCCATTAGCACAATATTTTTTGCGACAATTTGTCCCGGTTTCTTTGCTTGGTTTGTTTTTTTTTATAAATAACATAAATTTTTAAAACAATCTAGCTCTTAACGGCATTTGTATAATACATTCACTTACCGCCTCTATTCCACAGAATGGGTAAATTAGCTCTACCTTTTCCGATCACTGGTAGTGGTAGTAATTAGGTTTCTACATTAAAAAAATAGTATGATGTCATCCATCAAAAACGTATTTTTGCGAAATGTCAGATATGCAGTTTTCATATTTTGGCGAAATTATTGTGGCACCACACGATAGAAGCCACAGATCAAAAACTTAACTTATTTTTCGGCTCCGTAGATCTCACACTGTCTCACTTCTAGCCACTCCGCGGCATAACACCGCTGCGTATGGGCACTCTTTCAGGCTGCGGGCCGTTCGGCTTTGGAATGAGCTTCCTTGCACTATTAGAGACAGTCCCACAATTTTCTCTTTTAAGAAACGTATTAAAGAGCACTACCTCTCACTTTCTTAAAAGTTATTGTATTTATGTAAAGTGTATGTATGTATTTAGCATTTTTTTTCTATATTTTTAGGAAGGTATTTAAATTATTCTTGTGTATTTTATTTAAATAAGTATCTAGTTATTGTGCACTGCCTACCCTTTCATTATACATTTTCCTTTCACGCCTGGTTTGCTGGAAGAAATCTCTTTATAGAGATAAGCTCGCCTTTGTACGTGTGCTATTAATATAACCGTATAAATTGTTGTGTGCAATAAAGAATAGTGAATTGTGAATTTTTTCACCAGCACCCTGTTTTCATAGGCATAACATCTGTACCCGTAGCATTCCGAGCGCGAGGGGAGGTTTTGGCGCGGAAATTGAGGGACAGAGACATGGAAAGCCAGTTCTCGGTCCTTTACTCTGTGTCGCGTGAAGTCGCGTCGCGGTGCCAGGGTGGCAATACCAACGCTATCGAGATCATCTCCATGGTCAAAAGAGCGATTTAAGATACCGAATATCTTCATCGAAAACAAATATCTCTATTCTCTCGACCAACCGAGTTAACTCTACCCTTTTTCCATAATGCTATCTCAGAGTGATAGTAACTTGTCAGTTAACGCCGAAGCCGGCCGGTATCAATGAAGATACGATGAATGAACCTATGATTCCTTCAATAGATAATTGTGCGGGTTTGAAGCATATTTCAGACGACAATGATTTTGTTGGCTAACGTGTTAATGGGATTTGTGGTTGGGATAGCTCTGTTGTACGCGTTTAGAGGAGGAATTCCCTTGAGGTCCACTCTGTTCTACCAGAACACAACAGTTCTATCTACCAGTTCTAACAAACGCAGACAATAGAGAAATGCTCTGTCTAGTCTGTTTACACTAAACTTTAGCAGAATGAGGATAAAATGAGCATTCGTTTGTTTGATGTAAATCGGCCTTTACATCAAACGAGCGAATGTTCATTCTACGCTCATTTGACGAATGCAATTTGGTAACAGATTTTGTTCTTATATTGTTGAAATGTCGCTGATTTCTAAAAGGTTTATGTTATGCCTTTCCAGTACCAACTCCTGATGGGCCAGGCTATCTTGAGCCTCTCAAGGAACAGCTGGTCCTGCCGCCTGACGCTAGTGGACAGGAGACGTGTCCACTGGATCCTGCAGCTCCTTGGCACCAAGGGCCTCTGAGGCAGAAGTGGACATTGCATTTTTTTTGCCGCAAATGTAGAATTTATTTCTCAAAACTGAAAATACCAAGCAGCATGAGGAAACCTTCATTCTTTGGTTTCTTTCAGATACCTACCAAAAAAACAGTCAGATAGGATACAATTTGAATCAGAAATTAAAAACAGTTCAGTAAAAATATCGTTTATAAAGTAAAACGATGACAAGAAAATTAATCTTTATAGTCGAACTTATAAAATTTGGTAATAGGTTTTATAACCACAAGAACAATTAAAAGTGCTGCGACAATTGCGGTATCGTAATAAATATGGTACATTTCCCACTTATCAATCATATCAGTGACTTTTTTATAAAGCAACGCGGTAAATATACTTCCCATAGATGAAACGAACGCCGCGCAACCGATGATCCCATGGATAAACTTCGTGATATTAAATGGTAAACACGCCACAGGTCCTGTCAGGAAGGACACGATCATCAAAACACCTGAAAACACTCCTGAAACAAACGAATCGGGGCTTAATCGCTAATGGGGTTAGAAACTCAAATCTCTTCGTAGTAGAAGTAGCCGCTTAGGCACCAATTGTCCATTTTACCAAAATGTATAATATAAAAAATGTTTACTAATAACTACTGGACACGTTCGAACCAGAGTGGGTCAATCTAGCTCTGACTAGAGATGTGTGGGCTCGAAATGGGGAGGCCTTTGCCCAGCAGTGGGACACATAGGCTACGTAAAATAAAAATAAACTACTTACCGATTATTCTATGCCAGTCAAGTTGTTCTAAAATTTTTGGATACACTCTCCAATCTGTATAATCAGCTTTGACATAGAAAGGATCATACAAATAGACACATACTCCCCCAAATATGTATAGTGCTGAGCCGGATACAGTCATTACAAAGTGAACGAATCTTCGGCCTCCCCAACCAAGAAGAGTATAAGTTGGGCACAAGGCCATTATCCCGCCGCCGAGCCCCAGAGCCGCCTGGAAAAATTATATAAATAAGGCCAATTATTGCTTAGAAGCAACTTGAAGGCTAACCTAGAGCTTCATAAATTCCACTTTTTAAACACTGGGGATGTTACCAAAACAATCGGAAAGAATCGAAACTGTTTTTACTCAAACAAATGAAATGAAATGAGATGAATTTTATTTGCAAGAAAACAGTAAAATAGAGGATCTTAACATTAAAATATGTTCAGTGTTTTCAGCTCATGTTTAACCCGACTTTGACAGTGTGGGCTATTTGGGAGGTGTCAAAACCACTAAACTAGAGGAACTAAGCCACTAAACTGACAACCTTCAAATCCGACAGCTCTTGCGCGGTGGCCACAGATTCCATTTTCAAACACATCATTTTAATTTGTTTAATTAGTATAGTTCGTGTCGCCTCCCATTTCGCAGGCACTGACTACCAAGACGTCAATTAATGTCTATTGCAAGGGGATGAGAACTTAATTTCCCCTAATTTTAATGTCATTAATTTTTTCCTTTTCGGCCAGGAGAATGACAATCTCTCGACTGAAAGGGTTAAGTGAGTGTGTGTGAGAGGGTGTGTGAGATTTACATTTAATTAAACTCTGTCTATGATGTGTGTGTGTGCCAGATTTTTACATAAATATAATGTTAGGCACTAAACCCTGTATAAATTTATACATATAGGTTGTCAATTAGTAATTTTAAGTAAGTCCTCCGTTGTATCAAAGTGATTTTAATGTGTTTATTTTTACTATGACACCAAACCTGTAATCTGCTGAGGATTCATAATTTCATAATTCATAATTTCTTTATTGCACGGAAAACAATGTGATACATAGTCTTAAAACAAAGGTAAATAGGCAAAGGCGAGCTTATCTCTAAAAAGAGATTTCTTCCAGCAAACCTAGGCGAGATAGGACAGATTGTTGTGAGAGAATAGTCCTAGTGCACAATAAATAAAATGAAGATAAATTAATGAATCTACATATATCTACTATAATATATCTACACAATAAAAATGCTACATAGACCTAAATATGAATACATATATAAAATAAAATAAAAATATATATAATTGAGTAGAATACATAAACATACATATACATCTACTTATATAATCAAGATACCATCACGAAAGAGGATTGTGCCCATACAAGATTTTAAGCTTTGTTCTCTGATGATGATTGATGATTTACATGGATGACATCAACTCTATGTAGGAATATAATTTTACACCAGTTACGAGATAACAATCTACATGTGTGATCGGAAACCTTGGTGCGCGGGTCCTAATCGCACTTGACCGTTTATTTAAATTGCTTATTTCATTTATACTTACGCCAATGCAGCCCAAGTAAATATGGCGATGCCTCATAAGTACCGAAACCTCAGTGTCCAGTACCCTTTGTCCCACCGTAAAATATAAAAACAAGAAGTAGAAAAACATGACAAGACAACCGATCAGGATATTTGCCATTACATTAACAGTAGCTTGTTTTCGCCTGCCTTCATAATCGCGTGGAGTTCTGTCCACAAATACAAACTTCACGGGCTCTGAAAATGGTTTGGTGCAATCTGTACAAAGACATGGAACCACAAATTGTACAGCTGGAGGAGTCGGGTCTTTGCGGGACCTTTTTTTTGATCTTCTTCTCCGACTAGATTGACTAGTGTCACTGCCGGACATTTTTGGGTATTTTCAATTACTATTGAGAATATATTATACGTTGAATAATTTAGCAAAATATACATTAGAAACGAGAAAATATGATATGTACCTACCTATGTAAAATAACAACCTAAAAATTTCTTCTTCTTTTTTTTATTAAGGCGTCCTAACCTCTTTTGAGCTTAATTTTGCCAGTGTCAAGTGGTCAGGTTCTCATTTGAGAACCTGGAAATTATAATGTCTTGAGATGATTTGATGACTATGATGATGATGATGATTTGTCGCTCGTTCGCACTACCCGGGGAGGACGTGAAGGCCTGTAGGTTCCAAGTAATTCCTTCGGACGTGAGCGACTGCCTCCCCAACCTAAAACCTATATACTATAGAAATATAACACAGACAGACTTATAACCTTACTAATCAAAGTACTCTGTGGACTTCACATGTTCTGAGGTCATACAAACTTGATTGGTCTGGATATTTATATAAATACTTTTTGGATACTTACGCCATCTAAAGCATGGAGTTGTACAAAACCGTAGACAGAGAAAGGCGCTTGTGAGATTTAGTAGAATACCAAATGCGTCGTATTCAAGTTTGTGCCAGGCTTGTGGTATGCTTGTGTACAGTAGAATACGGGCCCAGGAATCGAAACAGGTAAGCGATCTCCGAAGATAACTATGCGCGCCATCTGTATCTTTATGGCATCTGAACGCATAAAGGAAACCCTAGGCAAGAGTAATGGCTCTCGATACACACATTCAGGGATACAGCATTGTTACCTTTGCTATAAATGTAAGAGGTCCTAGAGTTATGCAGGGTGTAACAGAAAGGGGTGTAAAAGCCGAAAGAGGGTTGTTAGGGACATCATTCTGAACAAATTTCACTATAGGACCGACTTGATCAGAGCAACTTTATTTTTATTAACTCAGTGCATTTCGGGCCTGGCGCTCAGCTGATCTGTATGGTGGAGTGAAAAATAAAGTTGCTCTGATCAAGTCGGTCCCTTAGTGAAAGTTATTCAGAATGATGTCCCTAACAACCCTCTTTCGGCGTGTACACCCCTTTTTGTTACACCTGTATTCTCTCTTGTATCTTGTATTCTCGGCTTGTATTCCAAAATACAGGTGTCACAAATACACAGTCATATTTTAAAGGATTGGTAGGAAAATATTCTGATGAACAACTTTCACTTTGAGACATTTTGATCTCTCCCAACGCTTGCCACGGCGGCGACGACTCGAATGACTCGTCTTTACGGCGTTTCTCGTAAAAAAAAAAAATTTTTTTACCGCCATAACCGCCATTCGCGCGGGGCCTGATGCTACGGGTTCAAACATGTATTTTTTTAACACTTACCATTATATTTAGTGGATACCTAATGGATTAGGCAGAGACATACAATCAAGGCTACGTGGCTACATGCATTGCTACAATACATTATATAAAATCAAAATATACAAGCAATAAGTATGTGCAGCTTTGTAAGGGCGCACGAAAGGCCTCTTGGGAACTTGTATGTTCCTGCATCCGTAGCATGTCCTACCCCCGCAGGGGGTCGCGACGCGAGAGAGTGGGGGACAGAGCACGGACTTTCTACCCGACCAAGCGTTTGCAATTGCAACTCGCGGGCAGGGTGCCGCTGATGTGGGTCTACCCCATCATCATCAATCAGCCCACACCTACCCACTGCTAGGTATAGGCTTCTTCTCTACCACGCCATCCGCTCCGGTCCTGTGCCTCCCGCATCCACTGCCTACCGACTAATGGCGGTGATGTCATTCGTCCATCTGGCTGGTGGTCTGCCTACTTGCCTTTACCCCAGGGAGCACTTATCCAGTGGAGAGCTCATAGATACATTTCCTTTCAAACACAACTTACCAATTTACGGCGGGGGACGAGGTAACTTAGAGAGCTGTGATTGGTCAGCTGCTGCGGAGGCAGCTGAAAACTGTCACTAAAGCAATGGCGGCCTGTCATCGAACATAGGTTGCATACAACTAATGTTTGGCGAGCCGCATTCCCCCGCAGGCGCAGTCAATTGGATTAGTCTCTGATCTACCCCTACTCAGCAGTCCACCTTTCTCATCCCAACTTGGTTTGCCGGAAGAGACCTCTTACTAGAGATAAGCTCGCCTTTGTTCGCTGAACGAGGGGCCCTGGGGGGCAATACTGGCGCTAGCGAGATCATGTCCATGGTCGAAATATCGATTTTGAGGTACCGAAATCTCTATCAAAAACAAGATAAAGCTATTCTTACGACTAGCCTTTTGACCAACCGTGATATCTCGATCTGTTTTCGATCGAAATAAATATAAATCGATGTCGGTTTCGACAGATTTAGGCGGTATCAAAACCGATATCTCGACTGGTGAGATGATCTCGATAGCGCGAGAATCGGGGGCCAGCCAGTCGATTAAATCGCGCCTTTGTTATACTTATATCGAGACCTGTGGCATGATTCTCGCGCCTTCGATATACGGATATCGAGACCTATATTGACAGATTCCCATACGAAATCACTCGATATAGGTATCAGCATATCGTATATCGAATGCCCTGATACAAGTAAGATCCTTAGCCTTATTCCACCACGCTGGCTCAGTACGGGTTGGTGTGGAGGGGTCTTGCTACTACTACATACAGTACGGGGCCATTGTTTTGGCACGTCGGGGCGGGACCCGACGTGCCCCGAGTATGATACTCGGCGTTTGACTTGGCAGGTGATGAGAGAGAAAGAGCGAGACGAGACCCGACGTGCCAAATCAATGGCCCCGTACTGTACTACCGAGTAGATAGTACCCGGGACCTACAGCACTGGAACTGCAGCTTAAATGTCATCCGAAACACGGAACATCCGATAAATTTACTTATGATAAATTAATTGTCTCACGGTACATGGTCAGAACCGGTATTAGAAGCTGCATCTCCTGCGTGAGGAGCAAGCGTCAAACCCACTAGACCACAGAGATCTTGGTGTTTTAGTTTAATTCGGTGACGCTCATATCTGGATTAGGTATCCTAATACGGCAACCACGCGGTGCGGTGGTGGTTGCAGCAAACAACGGATCCGCTCTGTGACTTCAGCCACACCTCGGACACTCCATAGAACGCTCGTAAAATAATCACCTATTACTACTACATAACCAAATGATGTTTGTACACGTGCAAATGTGTGCGTAAACTTTGCTAGGGCTGGTGGCGCGGCAAATGCAGCGATATTTAGTATACGCGTCGTCACTCGTCAGGCGTTCAGCCCTGTCTATTGATCTTTTAACCAATCTTTTGAAGCCAGGTATCTGAATCAGCGCGGGGAAGGGAGTGGCCGTTCTGTACGGAGTACTATTATCTCTTCTGTGCTTCAGCTTCCCTTCACTTCAATTCACTATATAATGGACATAAAGTAAGACCTTTGACCGCCGCCTACCTCACTCATTATTTGTTTTCTATTGGATGCCTGACGATGCAACAAGGATTGTGTATTCCACTGAAATATTATCGGCAGTTAACAGAAGATCTACGACTTTGTAGTGTGTACAGTGTCAGGAATATCGCCTGTGTGTTGTTAAAGCGACGGAATAAAGTTTATAGGTGCATTCGAGGCAACAATCACATTATGAATTGCGATATTTCACCGCAATAACTATAAATAGATACCTTCCTACATTAAACCCACTTACATCGGCTGAATTTTATTTTATCTCTAATATATCTGGTGCTGCTCCGTGGTCTAGTGGGTTTCACCTTGCTTCTTACGCAGGAGATGCAGGTTTGAATCCCGGTGCTGACCATACCAATGAGATGATTAATTCCTCTTAAGTACATTATCGGACACTCCGTGTTTCGGATGGCACGTCCCTATCACTACTTCGTAGTATGTAGTAGTCGTAACACCCCTCCACCAACCCGCACTGAGCCAGCGTGGTGGAGTATGGCTTCATCTTACTCGGATCCGGGTAAAGGCCGGTGCCCTTCGGTGGGGACATTAATGGGCTACATCTACTAATATATTAAAATCGTAATGGGTGAAATGACCTTTTGACAGGAATTCCTTGTTGCATAATCAGTGCTTATGATCGTGTGTCATTTACCCAAGCTGATTCCCTAGTGAGAGTCATGAATGGGTCATGCATGGAGCACTATCGCCGATTCGTGCTTACAAGAAATCAAACTCGGACTGTTAAAGCAATGGATACCAGAAGGAATCAATTGCAAAAACTATACACATAAAATACGCGCGGAATTAATTCGATTGCCAAAGCAATTACGAACAGTCACGGATACACAGTGATTCATGACGTTCATTACAAAATAAATCATGGAGCTCGACGTGTGAATTTACATAGCGCAAAGAATGTCAATAAAGATGCAAATGATAAGAGCCTTGAATACGAAATTCTTCTTTTTGAGGGAATATCCATTTTTAGGGTTCCGTAGAGAAACAATTAACCGTTATAGTTTCGTCAAGTCTGTCTGTCCGTCTGTCCGTCCGTATGTCACAGCAACTTTATTCCAAAACTATTGGGACTACACAGTTGAAACTTGGTATGTAGATGTATTCTGTGAACCGCTTTGCGATTTTTATACAAAAATTAAAAAAGTAAAAAATTAAGGGGGGCTAAATATATGGAAATGGAACTGAAATAAAATATATATATTTATTTATTTATTTATTTATTTATAGGTACCATTTTATATTTGTGCCATTACAGCAAACGAGCCAAGGCGGCACAAACAAAACACAAAATTACTAATTAAATAATTACAAACATCATACAAACGTATTCACATAATAAAATTTAAATAATTAAATTAATTCCAATTCATAAATAATTAAATTCAATATTGAGCAGACAGTACAATCAAACATCATTCTCGCTGAACCTGTAACACTCTCGCACAATATCTCTCCATGCATCACCAAACAGATCGTTCAGTGGTGCTGCAGCCAACAGAGCGTTGAGGCTGTCCCGCGCCCGGACCAGCGGGGACTGCCGGCGCGCCACCGTGCGGTGCGTGCCGCCCGCTAGCAGCTGGTGCCTGCGCGCGCGTAGGTAGTTGTCAGGGACGTATAGCGCGCATACGGCACCGACAAGCGCTGCGCAGTCACTGTCACCTCGCAACAATCGACACACAGTCAGAAGCTGTTCGGTGTTACGTCTCACCTCTAGTGAGTTGTATCCGAGCATACCTAATATAAAAGCTGATGGATAAAGGTAAGGGTAGTATCCAAATTTCCTCTTATATAGGTATCTTAGAAAAGCTTTGTGTACCTTCTCGAGCATAAGGACGTATGAGCTTTCGTGCGGATTCCAAACAACCGAGCTAGATTCAAGTTTGGTTCTCACTAGGGCCGTGTATAGGAGCTGGACCACACCCAAGTTATGGAATCCCTTACTATTCCGAATCACAAACCCTAATCTTTTGAAGCATTCCTTGGCTAAAGTGCTCATGTGCTCATGGAATGTAAGTTTAGGGTCAAACGTAACACCGAGATCCTTCATCGAATACACTCGAGTCAAAGACTCCGCGCCGAGTGCATACGTCGCGCTAACCGGCCGTGGAGAGCGCGTAAAGGACATAATACAGCACTTTTCAGAATTGAATAAGAGTTTGTTACTCACACTCCATCTATGAACCGCATCTAAATCTTCCTGTAGTAACTTACAATCATCCTCTGACTTCACGGGAAGTACCAGTTTCAGATCATCCGCGTACAATAGGCATTTGGCGTGTTTTAGCTCAGATTCCAGGTCATTTATCATGATAATAAATAACAACGGACCAAGAATAGAGCCTTGGCTAACACCTGACCGTGTGTGGTACGGCTGGGACTCAAAACAGCCATGTCGCACATATTGTTGGCGGTTCTTCAGGTAGTCAGCGAAGAAAACCAACAGCCGTGGGGCAAAACCAATGGCACACAATTTCTTCATTAGAACGTCATTATCGACTCTATCGAACGCCTTACGGAAGTCCAAATAAGCGACGTCCACCTGACATCCCTTGTCCATACTCTCCGAGACCATCTCGACTAACGTCAATAAGTTTTTAAAATAAGCAGTTTTTAAGATATAAAACATTCATTAAAAACCGCAAAGATAACTTGGTCATCCATACAAACACTATGAAAAACAAAGTAATTATTTGCTAGTGAAGAATGATAGTGATATTTGGGTTAGGTGTATTATGATGCTACTACGGAACCCTTCATGGGCGAGTCCGACTTGCACTTGGCCACTTTTTTTAGGTTGGGTACCCCCTAATGAGATTTCACCTTCAGCTAACTTATAGGGGTAAGTATATGATTTCATAACAGAACAAAACATCACGCATAATCCCATACCGGGTGGCAGAGGCTTGTGGCCAAGGTAATGTAATAAATCTAGGAACAAGTCTCAAGTTGAAGCAATATGTACAAAATGGCTTGACATTCTCAGAATTGTATATTTCCAGCAGATAAATATATAATATATTTTATAAAGTCAATTTTGTGAAAAGACAGCATTTGATGGCACTTTTACATGACGTTATCCACTCAACGGGACAGAGTCAGCTGATCGGCGCTGTGAAACGCCCACTGTTTTATTCCGTCCGCACCGCGCGCGACGACCGGGCGCGACCGACTCGGCAAAAACCATAATTGAGGGTCAACTACTCATGCTATCACAAAATAAAATGTATTGCTAGAAAGATCAAGAAATGCAGAATGTAATTTAATTAATAGTTAATTACCTGTTTTTTAGAGAAAGCGTCAAGAACGATAAAAACAATAAAAGTTGGCGATAACTACAACTTTTCAGTATTTTTATTTTCATCTCGATGTATAGCAGTTTTTCTGCTAGTATTTGTTGTAAACTATATTACTACTATAAAGTAGATTATCTAAGCTTTCAAACGATACTAAGATTGTAATATAACTCATACATCTAGCATGTAGATAAAATCAATAAGTCTGAGTACTACTCAAAACGTTGCAGGGTCTCAGGGAATGCAGTGAACTTCGAAGACCGTATTTTTACTAGTGTTGCCACTTTCAAAATAAAAAAAGGTATTTTACGAGTGCAACTATTATTGATATTGACGCCGAGTAGACATAGAGGTAAACTTCACTCCTTTTCATTCAAGACAATCGAAAATAGTCGCGCTCCACACAAACCATCGCGCGCGCGAAAAAATTGGTACTCGGGTGCAGTCGGACACGACGGTATATTGTAAATTTGGTACTCGGGTCGAGTCGGACGTTTCAGTGGATTCTGTTGTTATTTCATAGAACTCAGGAACAAAAGTTCCGTTTTGACAGTTAATAAAAAGTATCTATTTTGACTTGCTAGCCTACTGTGCCCACAAGCCTATTGTGCCCACTTTAGTAATTCAGAATATGAATTAATATGTAAAAAAAACTTTAAGCCGATGCCGACCAAGAGTAATAAAAATTTATATTTTTAACCGACTTCCCAAAGGAGGAGGTTTACAATTCGTCCGGATATTTGTTTTTTTTTTTTTTATTTTTTTTTTTTTTTATGTATGTGCCTCGATAGCGCCTAGACGGATGGACCGATTTGGAAAATTATTTTTTTGTTTGAAAGGGTTTACCTTCCCATTGGTCCCATTGACACCAGGTCAGGATCTGATGATGGGATCCTGGAGAAATCGAGGGAACTCTTCATATATTATAGGCAGACATATAGTGATTTTTGTGTTTTTCATAATAACTCGTGCAAATGCACATGGTAAGCATAATATTGTGATGCGGAACTGCTGATGAAGACCACATATGGCCACCAGATCTGCTCAATACCAGGTACAAATACAATGCGTGGCTGACGGGCAGGCAACGCATAGCCTAAACCGGTGGACCTAGAGCCATGAAACTTTGTACAGGGGTTCCTTAGTAGCGTGGTGTAGCACTGATATGAGATTTGACAAAATTAATTCCCCAAGGGGGGGGGGGATAAGGGGTTACAGTTTGTATTAAACTCAATCTAATCAAATAGGGTTTGTGGAAGTCGGTTTTTTCTAAAGTTTACTTTTTGTTTCAATTATTTAATAAAACATTAAACGTCTATTCAAATCCGGTGCAAAGTGAAGAGATTTTGTGATACAACTTTTCTATCCTACTATCCATAGTGTCAAAAATTAAGTTTGACTTTAGCAAATGCATGTTGTCACTTAAATCATAGGTAACCAATAGTCAGAAAAAACTGCATAAAATACTCCCATTTTACATTTTTAACCGACTTCCCAAAGGAGGAGGTTTACAATTCATCCGGATGTTTTTTTTTATGTATGTGCCCCGATAGCGCCTAGACGGATGGACCGATTTGGAAAATTATTTTTTTGTTTGAAAGGGTTTACTTTCCCATTGGTCCCATTGACACCAGGTCAGGATCTGATGATGGGATCCTGGAGAAATCGAGGGAACTCTTCAAATATTGTAGGCAGACCTATAGTGATTTTTGTGTTTTTAGTAATAACTCGTGAATTTACTCATGGTAAGCATAATATTGTGATGCGGAACTGCTGCTGCTGATGAAGACCACATATGGCCACCAGAACTGCTCAATACTAGGTAAAAATACAATGCGTGGCTGACGGGCAGGCAACGCATAGCCTAATCCGGTGGACCTAGAGCCATGAAACTTTGTTTCTTAGTAGCGTGGGATAGCACTGAGATGGAATTTGACAAAATTAATTCCCCAAGTGGGGGGGGGGGATAAGGGGTTGTAGTTTATATTAAACTCAATCTAATCAAATAGGGTTTGTGGAAGTCGGTTTTTTCTAAATTTTACTTTTTGTTTCAATTATACTTGACATTTACAAAATACACATGCATAATGCGTCGCCGCCTCGGCTATTTACAAAGTTAGCCCTTCTATATCATTGAACTCATCTATCATCTTTTCATCAGAGTTTTGTAAGTTCCAAACTAGTATAGGATAGGAATCGAGTGATAAAAACGTAAACACCTTTTTTCTACTTTTTATTTTAATCAATAAGTAAATAAAACCACAACAAACATGTTTACCCCCCCATGCTACATCCCATTATTAAGGGGTGCATGTAAAATTGGAAGAAACGAGCTCAGTGCAAAATATATCATCATAAATAAACGGACCCTTTTGAGACGAATCACTTAAAAGCATTGTCTTGTAGCTCGTGAAATGAGAGTTGGGAACGTACATGTCGGTTGTATGGAAGGTCCTTGCTTCAGTTAGTCTTTTTTAGGAGTTATAATGAAATGAGAAGAAAGTTTGTCGTTATTATGTATTAAGTAATGACAGTGATGCTAAGGAGTAGCAAGATTTCGTAACAATTTGCTATTTCCGCCGCCGCCGCCGCTTCTGTGATATGGATATGTATGTATGGGAGGCAGAGACTATATATCCAATTGACTGCGCCTGCGGGGGAATGCGGGTCGCCAAACGTTTGTTATATTCAACAAACGTTCGCATACGCAACCTATGTACGATGACGGGCCGCCAGACAGTTTCGCAACGGCTGACCATTCACAGCTCTCTTACCTCGTCCCCCGCCGCCGGTAAATTGTTCAGTTGTGTTTCAAAGGAAATATCTATGCGCTCTCCACTGGATAAGTGCTCCCTGATGGGAGGTAAGAGCTGACTCAACGCTGAGAGCGGTTTATTAATACGACTTTCGACACACACTTTAGATGAACACTTAACTTTGCAGCTTCTGTTGTTAAGAATAGAATACGTGCTTCAATGTTGTAGTGTCGTATTTATAAACTCTTACCAATATTAGTCTTAATTTAATCCTTTGTTAATTTTAATGATCACATTGGTAGATCCAGGTTAAAGTTACACGCAACCACTATTACTCCGTTCCATATAACATTGTTTTTTTTATTTTTCTTCTTCATATTTCCTATCCTAATAGGAATAAAGTACAGTATATCATTAATTGCATTATGTTGTTTGTGTAAATGATCCTTACCTCATACACTGCAATTCCAAATAGGATTTGAAATATGAAGGAGAAAAGTTTAATTTTTTTCCAATGTTATATGGAATAGAGTATATAGTAAATCGCTTACAGTTCTGAGAGCATTGTTAAGATTCTCAAGGGCGTGAAAATACAGATTCTCAGAGAGAAATCCCGGAGCTGAAAGCAGTTTCTACCACGGGCCTTTGTTCTGGTAGGTACCTACAGTCTATTCTTGATAAGAATGCAGTGAAATTTAAATTCAAATCTGCTAACACAAACTCACAGGACAGGACACAACCTTCGCGTTCGAAAGTTTGCCTTCAACTGGTCACTGCGAACTTTGATAATTGGAAACGATTTGATTGGTTACGGGGCGTGGCTAGGCCGCCGGTCAGTGATCACTTTACTGCATTCTTATCAGGAATAGACTATAATTCAAAACCCTGCGTTATTGAGCGCATGTCCCTAAAAGACTTCACTTTTCTGTTATTTTTACACTGTGTATTTCAAATCCAACATCGATCCCAGCAACCAGTATGTCATCAAGGTGATTGTTGACATAAATCGTGGGGGTTTCACGGAATAATTGCTACTATAAAGTTCACGCTCGACATGCGAAAAGCCATAAAAACACTCCACGGTTACTGAGATCGCGTCAGGCTACAGTTGATGCTGGGTGAGGTTCTACTCTACACAGATTTAAGATTTATTTTTAAATACATTAGTTTAATTTACAAAAGCACACATCCTGTACACATACTTATTTAAAATTTAGATCAGACTTTTAGGGTTCCTAACCATAACAGGAGATAAGGACAGGATAACTTTGTTGTCTGTCTGTCTGTCTTTTGCAATAGAAAATCGATTTGTGAGGACTTAGGGTGCGTGAGCCCGACTCGCACATGACCGGATGTTTTGTTATATTTCAAACTATAAATAAATATATATATAAAGCTTTACCGAGGTGCCGGGTCAAGCCTGTACCAAATGTAAAAATAAATACCAGCTAAACTTATATTGTTGCGATGAAAATTATATTATCCTGCTGATTTATCATCCCTCTGAGGTATGGGAATGAATTTTGTTTAAAATTGTCCATTGTATAATTGTAATTATCCATCAAAACATTGATAGGTATTCATTAAACTAACTCACTCATTCAGAAACCAAACTTTTGTCTTTGTACCCATTATGAACGGAGTTTTTGTTTCATCAGTCCAAATTGTTAAAGTTAAAACGTCTCTTAAATTAACATCCAGTTAACAGAAATATTTTAGCCAATCAGCTGCCCCTATTTCTGAGGGTTAACCCATTTTTTTAAAAGAACGGGTGTTTTAAAACCACCTAGAATTTGACACTATCAGCGTTCGGCTTTCTGAATGTAGGTCTGTTGCATTGTCTACGTGCATTGTTAGATTTTCACTCAACGAGCCATTTTTCTCATTCGCTATTGTGTTCCAGTTATTATTCTCATTGTTACTGACACATACATTATTGTCTTATTAACGCTCTAATGCGGTAACAGTTTCATTAAGCTCTTCATCGGTTGAATGGTGGACGCCATTTTAGTTCTTACTAGTTGGTGCTCGCAATTTTGTCTGCGTGTACCTAGCAAATAAGCTCGCCTTTGTGCACGTTTTCTATGTTTTTTTTTATTGTCCTATGTACCTGTTTGTGTGCAATAAAGAAATTATAATTAGAAATAACATTTCCCGAGAAAAGCTTACCTCCCTTCTTCTGCAGTCGGATAACGGAAACTTTTACATTTATGATATTAGTTGAAAGTAAGATCTTGAGATGCTTGTACCCATTCAAGTTGCGAGAACGATAGATTTGCAAATTATAAAAAAAAAGTTTTCTTTGCTTATCCGGGTCGAGTCGTTCCAAAACGAAACTTGAGTAACGGTTACACGTTATCATTAATATGGAGCCGTTTCACAGGTTCTCAAAAGACCACGTTCTACAAAGCCTAAAACTAGCCGGTTACCTCTTGCAAGCCCGATATGCACAAAACAAATATTGCATATTCACTCTGCACTCTATAGGTCTGACAATAAGCTCTATATTGGCACGAGGGGCACGCTTTTCCAGTGAAAACAAGGGGGAGGAAATTGTGCAATTATTTATCACGACATTCAAGAAGCCATTTTTATAGCTACAAGTGTGACTCTACCACTCAGTATGGGAAAAGGCAAGACGTTACAACTTGGCAAATGCTAGAAATTAAATGATGGCAACATTTGAAGTCTATTGCGTGTTTTTTAGGGTTCTGTCTGAGTAATCGAACGCTATGATCGTTCGGTCAAAGCAATCGAACGCTATGACCGTTTATGAAATTGTTGAATTTTCATAGGAATCGCAATGGACCCAAAACCTTTAAGTTACTTAGGGTACTTCCTGTAGGCCTACAATCATGAAATTTGGCACAAAGCAAGCTCTTATAGCACAAATAAAAGGTAAAATCTGAAAACTGCAAAAATCTGTCTTTCTACAAAAATATTTAATTTGGTTACATGGATTTTTATGTGGAAACCTATTGCACATGTTACTCTCTGTAAGTGTGATCGGAACCCTTGTTGCGCGAGTCCCACTCGCACTTGACCGTTTATTTTTAAACACGCAGTGTAGTGCACTAATATACTAATATGTCACTTAAGTTTGTTTGTCATTATTTTAATTCTAGGATGTGCCAAACTATGCTTTCTGCTTCCGCCGCGTAATAAATAACACTGCCAATCGAGCCTGAGGACATTGATGAAAACCATTTATTCAATCACCTCATACTTTTAACGCCCGACAAAAATTATTGAAAGTGTTTTGTTTAACAATTGCTTGAAGTATCCTTCAAGGAGTACACCAAAAATAGTTCTTTTTCTATCAGCACGGAACCCCTCGTTTATTACATCCAATAGTTATCTCCCCTTGATCCAATCCGTATCGTTCGTTAGCGACCCCCAGGTGCGGGGTCTTCATTAATCTTATTCCCGCTACGGAACTCCAGGAATCTTAATTTGAAGTTTCGACGCCCGGTCCGACGCGGCCACGCAAGGAGTCGCTTCAGTAGCTGA
Source organism: Argyresthia albistria (assembly GCA_963457715.1). NCBI lineage: Eukaryota > Metazoa > Arthropoda > Insecta > Lepidoptera > Argyresthiidae > Argyresthia > Argyresthia albistria. The sequence continues at coordinate 1,801,560 of OY735269.1, forward strand.
GCAACGTGTACGGCTTTCCAACGATTTGGCTTGCGGTGACAGATGGAACTAACTATTTGACTGGTTCGTTGCATCAAGTTGCGTACAGACCTGTTAACTTAACTGTGAAATGACGGGTGTCGCTGGTGGTTTTGTAGTTATGCCATATATGGTAATTGCGTCCGTACACAGAAAGACGTTTCAAAGATGGGTATTGTAGGTCTGCACAGCTTCCCAACTATCTTTTGGAGCGCGATGACAGGTTGATGACCAGAGGAATGAAAAATCGGTGTTGATGACAGGTTCGTTGCATTAAGTTGCGTAGAAAGTGGCGCCCCTGTAAACATCACTCACGCGCCAAAAGATCTTCAGAAGCTTGTACAACATAATTGATAACGGGACCCTATGCTACGACGCAGTGGTGTCATGTTTGAGATACATTCTGTCTCCAACCAATTTGCATTCGCAACGAGACGCTAAAACAGTAAATCCTAATAATTATGACTCTCGTTTCTGTTTTTTTAGACCAATCTAGTTGTTTTTCACGACTCATCAATCAACCCACACCTACCCACTGCTGGGTATAGGCCTCTTCTCTACTACGCCATCCGCTCCGGTCCTGTGCCTCCCGCATCCACTGCCTGCCGACTATGGCGGTGATGTCATCCGTCCATCTGGCTGGTGGTCTGCCTACTTGGCGTTTTGCGGTTCTGGGTAGCCACTCCGTTACCGCTTTGGTCCACCTCCCGTCATCCCTCCGTGCCAAGTGTCCTGCCCACCCCCCCTTCAGGCTCGTGATTCGCTTGCCGATGTCGGCGACCTTTGTGCGGCGTCTTATTTCTATGTTTCGAATACGATCCTGAAGTTTGATGCCTGACATGGCACGCTCCATGGCCCTTTGTGCGACTTTTATTTTGTGCATGTTCGCCTTTGTAAGGGTCCATGTTTCGCCTTTTTTCACGACTCACCGCTCCGTAAATCGCGTTGCGTATTTTCCCTGGCCATCGGCCATCTTTATCAGAACTATGAGGGAAAGAATTCCCCAAGAGGTATTCATTAAAACTTGATAAGAGCGTACCCTACTTTCTTTTTACGAGAGCTGTTTGTCGAGAAGGGACAGAACCATCGAATATTAATGACGGTCGGGCTTTAATAAAATATTAATGTTTTTAGGAGAATTTCGTTTAGAAATGTTTCATTAACATGTTCTTAATTTGCATACTTTTTCATAATCTTTCATAATTTTTTGCCAGTATTTGTAGAGCAACCATGAAGTTTGCTCCAATGTTATACAGATAATTTTTCATTTACGGTTTATTGTAATTTAATGCTATTTGTAGACTTTCATAGATTAGTGCTAAATATTTTTTTCTGTAGTTTAAACCTAACAATATATGTAAGTATGTGACAATAAGCTTAGTTAGTATCTACTGTAATGAAGCAACTTTTACATTTAATTGAAGATGGCTCAGTAGCTTTATTCTGTAGGCATTATTCCGACATCAATCTAAATATCGAATCACTCGTGTATAGTTATCGGGTTCTTCATTGGTCGTTATATTTAGGCCTTGCCAGGATTTTGCTAGGCAACCCACTCGCGAAATTTTTTCTAGCATACAAAATTTGATAAAAACTAAGTTTCATCGCAGTAACAGATGGGTGAAGGTCGAGCTCTCTCGGATCTTAGACCATGAGGTCTCCCAAAAACTAGATCAAAAAGAATTAAGCAAACTCGAAGACTCGAAGTCGGATCAAGGGAACCAACTTGCTAAGCCGCGCGGATGAATTCGACTTAGCGAAGTGAGGGACCCTCGTTATTTCTTGTAAAAGTAAAATGCCCTGGCTGTTGAAGCATTTCTTTTTATTTCTAGCACTCAAAGTTAAATTAGTTAACTGAACTAATTTTGAAAATAATAGCTAGTGATAATGTCGATGTAGAAAAAACCATCTCTGTCACAGTTCGTATGACCTATATTTCTAGTAGTTTCAGCAGTTTTATATGTTATTTTTTATAGTTTTTAGGTGCTCAAAATATTTGTTACCCTGCACTTCCGCGCTGGGTGATCCATTTAAATTCTACTGGCACCAGTTTGTAGAAATGTGAAATTTACGATGCAGTAGAAGAAAAGCCCAGCCGTCTACTGTTCCATGGTTGATGGCCCATGGTAATGGTGTGTATACTTTATATATTTATGTGCCACTTAACTTGATGGCCGTCTTTTTTTATCGTAAAATCTAATAATTGTTATGTTGAAAAGGAAATGTGCGGCACTTTGAAGAGGTTTTCGGATATTTGCTGACCGTGACGTTTTGTTTAAGGGCCTATTAGACTACGCTGTCGGCGGCAGGGCCCTGTCTGACTCACTGTCTCATAATTTCATAATTCATAATTTCTTTATTGCACACAAAAAGTTACATAGGACAGTAAAAAACATAGAAAACGTGTACAAAGGCGAGCTTATCTCTAATAAGAGATCTCTTCCAGCAAACCAAATAGGGATGAGACAGGTGGATTGCTGAGCAGGAGTAGACCCATGTGTACAATACATATAATTATTACTTACAAATCAATAGACTACATAAACTAGTGCATACTTATATAAATAAATATGAAATATATTTATATAATATACATAAACTAATAAATACTATACATACATACTACCTATAATTCTATAAAGACAGGTAATGCTTCTTCACACGACTTTTAAAAATACTGAGAGTACTTTTAGAAATACTTACTAATCGTTCCATCATGAGTGAGACGTCTATACAAATCGTGCCCTGCCGACAGCGTAATGTAATAAGTTCTGTAGTTAATCCGAACCGATAGGGCACAATCAGAGACTATAATCCAATTGACTGCGCCTGTGGGGGAATACGGCTGGCCAAACGTTTGTTGTATTCAACAAACGTTCGCATACGCAACCTATGTACGATGACGGGCCGCCAGACAGTTTCGCAGCGGCTGACCAATCACAGCTCTCTTACCTCGTCCCCCGCCGCCCGTAAATTGGTGGGTTGTGTTTCAAAGGAAAATGTATCTATGCGCTCTCCACTGGATAAGTGCTCCCTGGGGACAATCCTAACGCTTTCTATAAGTATAAATAGTTAAAATCCTTTTAGGTGCTTTTGCCTTCCATTACTCTCCTTCATAGGTTGCACAGTTCTTTCAAATGGGGTCTAATTTTGCTGAATTTCCTAATTGGCTAGTTCCAATTTGCATGTAGATTGTATAAAAACATTATTCTGGACACTAAGTATTGGCGGAAATAAATGACACCACCAAACTAAAGCCACCAATGGAAGCAATCGAAAACATAGTCCCAATTGTGATACTCTACCAAAATGTCAAGAAGTACCTAATCCTCATATTTCATCAACTTTTTCAACGTATTGGGCTTATAGCTGATCGATTTCAAGTGACAAATATCACAAATTCTCCGACATCATCGTTTTCAGCACCGAATTAACCTTATTGTACTCGTAGTGGGAGTCCTGATCGATTCAGGTCAATGTCGGTGGTCATCCATCACGGCTTCCGTCGCGTGTAAAAACTGAGCTTAAGGAGGAATCGCTTCATAGGCAGGACCATATATCACCCCTCAGTGTCAGAGGGGCTTGACTCCACCGCACTTCACACTGGAATAGTATTTTTGTGTACCAGTCTATTCGTGATAAGAATGCAGTGAGTTTTTATCATCTATCTGTTAACACACTTACAGGGCAGGACATAACCGTCGCGTTCGAAAGTTTGCCTTCAACTGGTCACTGTGAACTTTTATTCTTACCTAACCACTAAAGGAGTTCTTTCTCATCAAGAATTAAAAAGTAATATTGCAGGCCTTGTGAATAAACCTTCTCCTTTTACTTCTAGAATAAAATATTTGCATGCTAATAATATAGTGGAATATGGAATAAAATGACATATTATATTAATTTAAGAACTTATGTAATACCAAAATCATAAGCAAATAAACGAATCTGAATCTTATCACGAATAGACTACAGTATGAAGCGTCCGTGGCCGAGCGGTTTCCGCGCGTCGCAAACGATCGTGCGGGTACAGCAACATCTGGCCGGGGCGGTCAGTGGATGGGTGATCCCATTCTATGTCACATTTGTTTCGGGCGTTGCTGTGTCAGAGGCCCTAATAGGGCAGCTTGTTAACTTCTGACAGTCGGGTTGGCCACTAGCCCGACACCCCTCCGCCGACACGCACTGAGCCAGCGTGGGGAGTGTGGCTCGATCTTACTCGTATCTGGGTAAAGGCTCGTGCCCCTCGGTGGGGACAGTAATGGGCTACATTTACTATTTACTTACGTATTCAGTGCGATATCGATAGTCAGAAGTCTATAATGGGGCTATTAGGCCGCGTTGAAAAATCAATTTTCTAAATGTAGTGATCCTCGTATCTCTCGGCTGAAGTGATCTGAATTCTACTTTGGTTTCTGGTTGACTGGATGGTTCTGAATGGTTCTTTAGGATTCTATCAATGTTCCATTTCATCATCATCATGCCAACAGTGAAAAGTGTAATTAGTGCTTGCTTTGACTGTAACCTGAAACTTGCATAGTAAACTTATCGGCTTGACACACTCCCGTGTGAATTATGTTAATTATAATAAGTTACACTTACGATCATGTCGAGAACAACAATTCAATACATTTTAGATTGAATGATGCATAAACACAACAGATACTAAGGCCTTAACACGCGATTGCAACCGTCCAAATCAAGAATCGTGTCTCGAAAGACCAAAGACCATTTTCGTTACTTCCCTTGACATGGTCTGTTGGTTGTTGACATGGTCACAGGACATATTTTGGCAACATGCAAGCCCTTAGTCACACGCAGAGGGTATCTGGTTTCCAGCACTATGACGTGACGTGGGTGCAACGTTTGCCATATTCAGAGTAAAGTCATAATTTCGAGCCTGTTTGTTCTAAAGCTTGCTTGTGGGTTGCTCCTCTTGAATACTTTATTGCAAATCAAATCTCTCTCATCAATTTTAGTCCGCCGATGGCTGCTAAGTATTTGATGGACTACCATAGTACCAGGATTGTGTTTTAGTTGCTATTTATGCAAGAGGTATTAATCAAGTCGTGGACTTAAAAATACAGCAGTTACATACAGACTATACATAGGTAATATTTTAATCCCACAATTGCGAACTGAAAAATATAATGCAGTTCACAATCAAGTAATCAGTAATATACTTAGCTTATCTCTCTAGCATATCTTTCTAACTTTTCCACGATCTAACAATCAGTTATGCAGTCACACACATACATACACACGTGGGAGTTGTTAGTGGACTTACAGAGCCTAAGCTCTTAAAAATGGCATGATAATATGTTACCTATACCATAACTATCACAAAATCACCATCTCGTTTCAAGTATAGTCATTATTTATTTCTCTTATATACCTAGGTAATTGTCAAATACACTTTGCCTCTTCTCTACTTTGGACCACTGATGGAGGCTACGAAACTCCCACAGGTGAATTTTTAGTATTAGTACCAACAAGGTATCCAGCTTACATGATCGGATCGGACTACAAGGCCCGTCAAAACCGGCGTGTGGTTAATATTTCATGGGCCGACGTTAAGTCGACGTGGATTTATGGCGCACTATAGCCTATGTTTTACAATTAACTATCCTGTAACACGTGGCTGCGCTTGCTATAGCATACTATAGCTGTTGTTGAAATTAATCCTCCGCCACTACCCCTGCGGCTTTACGCTTTTATACCGCAGAGGAACAGGAGATTGGTTTCGCCACTGCCTATATTGGGTGTAAAATAAAGTGTTTTGTTCGCGACTGTTCGGAAAAATGTGCAGAGAAACTGTTTTTCGCTTGACTCAAATCCGGTAACTTCTACAACGCATGTTTACCTAACTGTTTAATTAAACTAAAATATTGTTAAACACAGTAATCTATTTGAGAACCTCTGTGTCACTTAATGTACTTTTACAAATTACTTATTTTGTTACGTTGCATTTGAAATCAAACTTATAAATTAAAATTAACTTTTCCTACTCAAAATCAAGCTTAGATTTCACATACTCAATACCTATAATGATACCCAAATAAGAAAGAGCGGGGCTTCCTGGTACAGGTATTTCGTACATAAAAGAAAGCTCCAATCATCTTGTAAGCTAAAATTAAGTTTGTTACTGAAATAAAGCTTTTGTATTTTTTACTGTTGTGACTCTGCCTACCATGCGAAAGGTCCCAGGTTCGATTCCCGGATGGCGATAGAGAAAAATAATCCCCAGGTCAGGATGTTTACATGTTTGTTTGTTTGTGTAGGGCCAGAAGCAATGTGTATTTGTATGTGCCTGAATGTAAATGTTTTTTTTGTAGCTATACATATTATATTTACATCTTCGCCGTCCCGTAAACTCACATCGGCGGTACGTCGTCTGAGGTTATAATCGCTACATGATTGTATTTAACTAAAGCGCTTGTGCAAGGTCCCAAAACCAGCCGGGTTCTTATTCAACATTTGGCAAATAGCCACCCCGACACCGTCACCCAGACAAGAATCGTCCTCCTGCATTCAACACTAAAACTGGAGCGTTAACTCTTGATTTAGCAAACGGCATTCACCGGTAACTACGGACCCCAATGCCACAAGGTTCGGTTATCCCGTACCCACGTTAATCATGTACATGTCGCAGTAAAACGCCGGATCTGGCCATTCGTTTGGGCAGGACAACCGGGTGAATAATACCATTGCCATGGACAGTAATCTGATATCACTCGTGTCGGACCAGCCACTCGTAGATTAGAGCCGTGTGTCGTGCGCGCTCGTATACAATATTAACCATAACGGTGAAGGAATGCTGTTACGGTCGTACGTTTTGAGTTGGATGTGAGTGAAGGTATACAGGGAAAGTAAACATCTGAGAGCGCGTTTGGATTGGCGTGGATTAGGGCAAAAGGGTTGCAGTGCGACTGCGATAGAACCAGGGAGCACTTATCCAGTGGAGAGGAGAGCCGCTTAAAGACATTTTCCTTTGAAACACAACTCACCAATTTACGGGCGGGACGGGGGACGAGGTAAGAGAGCTGTGATTGGTCAGCCGCTGCGAAACTGTCTGGCGGCCCGTCATCGTACATACGTTGAATACAACTAATGTTTGGCGAGCCGCGTTCCCCCGCAGGCGCAGTCAATTGGATATACAGGGTGACATTTAATTAGCTGACCATATTTTGGGGAATGATAGTACCCATCAATAATACGAACAACTTTCCACAAGAAACATATAGTTTAAAATTGTTCGTCACCCAGTACATTGCCCCGATCGCGATCAGCTGATTTCAAGTTACTGTGGGAGACCCAAGGAAAGTTAAAATTACACAAAGATTAAAAAGTTAAGTAGTTAGCAAGTAGACAACTTACTTTCTGTCTGTAGCAGACAACATAATTATTTACTTTCATCTTTGAAACAAGCGCGAGTCTTTAACAAAGTTACGCAGTAAAATATTGCATAATTTTAACTTGAATTTACTTACTAATGTTCAACCCTTCTTTTGAAAGAATTCTCGCTTTTACTCAAAATATTTTGAAGTTTTTGACCCTGATTGATGATACTTGGGGCGTTTGTTGCTTCATTTCTTCTCCCCTCGGTTTTTTTACTTTCTACCCTAAGTAGCGAAATGCATGCATGTTTGTAAAGGCCTAACGGTTTGGCTTTCAGCGATTGGCTTGTACTTTTAGAAGAATTTGATACCAATCGAACGTGGCCTAGCCCGGGTCTCTCAAGAGTCCGTCAACGATCAGGTAACTTTTTTGACACTTTTTGTTACGTATAAAATGTCAAAAGCCCCAGATAAACGGTATCTGAGGAATGAGAGAACGGCACTTAGTAGAATTTCATTATAACTAAGTAACTTTTTATTAGTTGACCTGGGGAACAATAGATTTATCATTATGATCGCCTTATGAAAAAATCTCAGAACTCACTTTTGTTCCTTATTTATTACATTGTATACTAAGAAAAGTTGTTACTAAGAAAGGCAAACCATTCCCAGGTAAGCTTAAGCTTGTCTTATCACTCTTCTGCAGTATGTGAAGCTTTAAAATCAGGTGCTATAACGACTAAGATCGAAATGAAATAGCTCCTGGCACACAGGTCGCCCTAGTTTGGGAGTTAGAGCCACAATTATAATTAGGAAATAAGAAACAACACAATAAAAATATATTTCATTTCATTTTCATTTCAATGAATGCATTGCTTGTATCAGGCGCATTCGCGAATGATTAAACACTGCATATTGGTGCAACCTCAACGTAAACGTACCAAACCAAGCCACTGTAACATCTTGTCAAAAACAAATTAGTCAAATGTGTGCTGCGACTGAGGCTGCGACCTCTTGACCTGTTTAAGCTGGGGTTGCCAGAACGTCAGATTTTTCCGAAGAAGTCGGCTTATTTGAGGATTCCTCATTTTCGTTCCTAAGAAAGGTCAAGGAATCGTTCGCTTCGCATACACATCTGTTCGGTCAAGCAATAAAAGATTAAAGATTTTGTCTCCCTTTTTTTCTCGTCTGACATGTGTCTCCTTTCTTTTCCTCCTTCCGTCATAGCCCTCGATCCTCGCCGGCCAGCGAGCCAAGGAGGCTGCCAGCCTTACGCCACAACAACATCAATATAAATAATTGTGAACTGACCAAGGTGTGCACAGGAGTTAATTACTCAATAAATTCGAGTACTTGTGGAAGATGAAGACGATATCTCTTACTTACTTTAAATACTTTATTGCACAAAAACAGAATGCAGCAAATGGCCATGAATAATTAATAAGTGGATTGAGGTGGAGATGAACGGGGCCCTTGGCTAGACGGGACGACGGACGGCAGACCAAAGCAGTCACAGCGTGGTGGCCACGGGGAGCGACAAGGCCAGTGGGCAGACCACCAGCCCGATGCTCCGACGATATTATCAAGTCGTCGGGATCCCACTGGGTGCAATTGGCACATGACCGGGAAGATTGGCGCTCTAGAGAAGAGGCCTGGGCTGAGGATGATGATGATGATGATGATGAGACATAAGTGCACAATGATAAATATACACTCTGATCGGAGCTGATATAAGAAAGAGGTCACTACTGTCTCTGGTATAATATGCTTGTGTTATTTAATACTCCATTTTGCGTCACAAGAGTCAACCCCATCATCATCTTCTACTATCTCCTTTAACCTCCTTTTGACATGCCACTGGATGAAATAGAACATAGAGCACCAAGTTGTACTGAACACTGTACAGCTATTGTCATCTACACAAACACGCTACCGAAACGCCCCAGCGCAAAATATACAAAGCACACCGCAAATTCTTGGACGCAGTTTCAAAAGCAACAGCCACCTGGGCTGCGTATTTGCGTTACCCACTGTATCCTAGCCCTGAAACATTCCGCACAGTAGAGAATGTAGTACAAAGCTTGTGTGAACGAGTTTGTGGTGGGCTAACAAGTGGGAGGGACGTGGAACCTGAAACGTAGCTTTACATACTGAAGCGACTGGTAGATGCGCACCGGGTTTTAGGGTATCATGAATATTATAAAAGAACACGTCCGGTCCGGACTGACTGACTAACCGACTGCACTGAGTCATCAGGGCCCAAGCGGGTAGCTAGAAGGCTGAAATTTGGAAAGTAGCTTCCTTTAATGGTGTAGGAATCATTTAAGAAGCGATTGTACCAAAATTGGACTCTAACCACCATACTCAGAGAGATTTAATTAACCATTAAGTCAGTTCCAAATTTGAATTTATATACAAAATCCTTTAAGTACTTAGTAATCCTTAATGAATCATTAAATGACTCTGGGTGCGGGCGGTAAGTAGGTCAAAAAGCCCTCTAAAGTAAGTTATTTTGTTGGGACTCAATTGAACTGAATTTGTTCTTAAACCTTTGGCCAAAAAGTGTGACTACGCAGACGAAGTCGCGGGCTCAAGCTTGTAACGGTGTAAGTAACAACTCGTTAGCGTTTCCGAGATGTGTGTGGCTTGAGAGTTTGTTATTGCAAGTCAGCACTGAATGTTAACGTGTTATGTGCTCTACTCACGATGGAATCTGTCTCGCGATTTGTTGCTGCAACTTGTATTTCTCTCTCTGTCTATCTTCCTGTTCTGTCCTCCTCTAGCGGTTGCAAGGCAACCTGCCTTCTATGAGTTGCAGCGACAGATTGCAAGTCAGGTTGCATCGTGAGTAGAGCCCATTATGATAGACGTACAGTACGGGGCTTTTGTTTTGGCACGTCGGGACGGGAGCAAGACGAGACCCGACGTGCCAAAACAAAGGCCCCGTACTGTACTGTCATGCATTGTCCTATGCGTATGGCATTTGTGAATTATTTGCCAAAACATAGGGTAATTAAATAATAACAATAATAACACGTTGTAATAGAAAAAGTCTAATCTAACCAATTAATAACGCGGCGGCAAAATTAATAAAAACAGCGTGAAAATTTAATTTTCCGATGAATAATTTAATTTCACGCCTAAATTTTTTATACGAAAATGATGGATTTATTTTTACTACGCATATAAAAATTTGTATCACATTTTCAAAATTACATGTAGTATGTACTGAAAGTACATACGTAATTCTTCCCATTCATATACCCTAGTACAGCAATTTCCCCTATCATGTTTGAGCATTATTTAAACAGATTATATTTGAACAGATAGAACTGGATTACAGAGAAGGAACACACACCTGCAATATTGCATGATATAGCAGTATGTTTAGGTAGAGATAGTATGCACACACCTCTCCCAGATCCAAATACCGTATTCAATGCAGTATATATGAACAGCGAAGTACTCTTGACCTAGCTAACACCTGGCAAAGTTATCAACAATTCGTGATTCCACCCACCTTTGACAAACATCCACATACATTCCCGCCAATCAGCTCTCACCTTTAGCCCAGTAAGTTTAAGGATTGAGACAACTGAACGCTAGTGTTGGATAAGGCACCAAGTACTCGACCTATAAACTCTAAAGTCAAGCAAGACAACCTCAAGACGTTAGAAGTCAGAAGCTTACAACAGAACATGTCAAGTTTCGTATAACAAGGGAAGGCGAGGTGGCGTCCTCATTTTGAAGTCAAATTCTGACAAAATTTACTTGTTCTGTCCCTCTGTACATGCCAGGAAGTTCAGAGGTGCTTTAAGTAGTCAGCACACCCCGACTCAACATGCCTGTGGAAGGTTTTTAGTCCATAATGGGTAAATGCATGTATTTTTTACCACTTCATTCATTCGCTTCATTTTTTTAATGTATTTTTATGCAGTCTACCCACCATAAAATTTTAATTTTATCAACCGTGAATTGTAATTAGATGTATAAGTCCTTTGTTATAAGTATCCTTTTGCTAAATAAAAGAATTTGTATTTGTATTTTATAAGAGCTCCAGTGAGTTTCACGCTTGCTTCTCTTGCAAGAGAAAGCTTCAAATACCACCGGTTTCAGAAGTTGCTGGAAAACATCGAGAGGAAACCTTCATTACTGATGGGTTAGCACCCTGTGATGCAAAATGGAATGACAAAAAGTGGGTATGTTTTTTTTTGCCACCCCGTATCGGAAAAGGCGTGACGATAAGTAATTTTATGTATAATAAATAAGCGAGACTGAAAGCTTATTGAGAACTATGGAGTCATAGCCTAATCATGTCATCACGTAACGTGGTATACTTAGGCTGGATTTTACCAACGAAAAGTTATACGAGAATTAACTATCCCGGGGATAATTTGTATGACAATGACAGTTCAAAATGAGGTGATCAGCAGGATCAGTGGCACGATTCTCACGCCTTCGTTATACGGATATCGAGACTTATATTGACAGATTCCCATACAAAAACACTCGATATAGGTGTAGATATGGTATATCGAATGCGCGAGAATCATGGCCTACGCACACTGGGACGGCATGGCAAGGGATTTTAAGTTTTTACCAATGAACATTCAAACGTATCCCTATAGAAATAAGACATAAATTGATATGCTTTCAAATAATGCCGAAGCATCCCGCGGAATGCATAGGGAATAGGGATGCTTCGGCATTATTTCAAATTTATGTCGTATTTCTATATCGATACGTTTGAATTTCCATTGGTAAAAATTTTGATCCCGAAGCGGTGTGCGTTGGTCATCATGCTCCGGAGCATTAATAATAATATAATTTAATACCATATCTACACCTATATCGAGTGATTTTGTATGGGAATCTGTCAATATAGGTCTCGATATCCGTATATCGCGCGAGAATCGTACTCCGGTGTCTATGAAAAAGTAGAAGATACTCTCGAGTAAAACTTACTCTTTCGTTGGTAAAATTCGCTCTTAGTAGAGTTCGCTGCAGTTCCTTTATACGGCTGATATTCTACAGTACATACTTGTGGGCTTGTGGGTTTGTGATTTATTTCCTGTTATACCTAAGCTTACGGGATAATGTTATTACAAGCCCCTACTAGTAATAAAAGTCCTACTCAGTAGCTGTATCATATTAATCTGAAGGGGATATATAGGTACATATTAAAGACGTAGTTGAGTGATTCTACAAAAGTTTTGACTGTATTTGCTATCTGAAATACACATGATTTCATGGAGGGATAAATAGAGAGAAAGGAGATGAAACGTTAACTATTCGTGAAATTGATAGAGTCGTAGTGTAAGGTATAACAAAAGCAAAGTATTGAATTACTGTGTTCAACATTTGCATTTAAAAACAGTTGAAATAGTTGAAATATTTAGTCGACAACAGTGGTTCACAAACTGTTGTATGTTTGTTTATGTCGCCCGTCCGTCTGTGTCTCATTCGGTCGAGTGGCCAATGGCTGCTGGCAACAGGGGGTTGATTTGACAACAACCATTGCAACTGACTGGTGTTTCGTGAATTTGTGAATTTGGACAATACGTGGATGTATTTGAATGCTATTAGCATATTTTAGGCGCAAAATGCGGTATTTTGCTAGTCAAGAGGCTTGCGTCCAAAATATTCCAATAAATCTAGGAACAAGTCATAAGTTGAAGCATTATGTACAAAATGGCTTGACTTTCTCGGAATACAAAATATGATCTTCATTTATTTAAAATCACATAATAACAGTTTATATACAGTAACAAATTATTAATTATAACTAAAGTATAGGTAAAAACTAAACTAACTACAACTAAACTAGGTATGTCAAAAATTTCGCCCAGATCGCTGCCGGGCGGGAGGGTGCCCAAAACGCTGGCACCGTTACCTCGCTGTATCACAATGCTAATGCGTTGAGCGAGGTAGGTGCCAGCTCTCTGGTCCCCTGACGCTTCGATGAGCCGCTTAGATATATCTCCCACGGCTCGAGGGTCTCAAAACCGAACGGCACATTATATTCTTCGCTAAGTGCGGCATACTTGCGTCGTTTGAGACCCTCTGCCGCTGCCTCCGCAGCGCCGGCCGGCCGTGGCAGAGGTCGCTGGTCGCCGTGTCTGATGGGAAGGGCGGCTTGAGTCCAGCTTCGATCGCTAAAATGACAGTTAAGAATTTTGGTCAAAGTGTCTTTTGTTAAATCGTCTAAAAGGCTGAGAAGAACAGAGTATTTCCAAAGAGGAGAACATCGAAAAAAGTACGTAAATTTTAGTACAAAAAGGCAGAAGCGGATAATGCTGATAGCCATGTGGGGATTTAAATCGGTAATGCCCGGTTTCCTGGGCGCTGATTAAAGCTAACAGGTTGGTTAAATCAGCTTCAGCCAATCACGAACCGCTATTATTCAAAATGACGGAACTTGATTGGCCGAAACTGATTTAACTAACCTGTTAACTTTAATCAGCGCCCAGGAAACTGGGTGTAAGTCTATCTGAAGTTTTGTTAAATTTAGATATTTGTTCATCCACAAAGCTGGGGATCCCATCCTCTAAGACTGGGGCGAAGGATTGTTTATTTAGAATTTTGATGTTAGGTGCAACACGGTTAAATTTAGATATTATGACTTCTTTTCAGGGGATTTAATATTATCGGAGATGAATAATTCGCATTTCGAGAAGTTTAATACAAGGCCTATTTTCTTAAATTCTGATGTAAGGATTTCCAGATCTTGTAGAATGGTGTCAACTTTGCCTCCTATGGTCCCGTCGCGTCGTCTAGGTAGCAGATGTTAAATTTGGAATTTAGGCTGGAGATAATCGGATGGATAGCCAAACTAAAAATTGCCGATCCGAATGAGTCGCCCTACTGACAGCCGACAGCCGACTGAATTGTATATTTGCAGCAGATTACTTTATAAAGTCAATTTTGTGCAAAAAAAGACAGCATTTGATGGCACTTTTACATGACGTCACTCTTTCGTTATTTCATAGAACTCAGGAACAAATTTTCCTTTGTGACAGTTCATAAAAAGTATCTATTTTGACTTGACAGGCCACAAGCCTATAAGGTGATAGCTTGCTAGTTAAAAAGAACTGTCAAAACGTTATTATGGTTCTTTGCAATATTGACGTGATCGTGCTGATGTCGCTGTCTTTTTCACAGACAACGTGTAAACGAATTAACGCAAAATGAGAAACTGCTTTGTTAGGGACATCATTCTGAGCAACATTTATTATGAAACCGATTTGTTCAGAGCAACTTTATTTTTTACTTCACAGTACATTTTAGCCTGAATGGGTCAGCTGATTTGTATGGAGAAGTGAAAAATAAAGTTGCTCTGATCAAATCGGTTTTATAATGAAAGTTGCTCAGAATGATGTCCCTAACAAAGTAGTTTCTCATTTTGCGTTTATGCATTTACACCTTGTATAATTGACTGTGTAAAATACTATGACTGACGAGGGCATTCTAGCAGAACCGGATAAATAAAATGCTTCAGCTATTTGAAATTTACTTGCAGACTCGTACTGAACGTCCATCAGGATGCCCTAGCCTAGCCTGATTCCCATGAACTCAGGAGTTCACCAGAATCCCCTGAACGCGGAATCATTTTGAGGCCCCATTCACACTAAGGCCACCATAATATAAAACAAAACGTATTAATTTATTATCGATCATATAGGCAGTGATCGGAGTAGGTAGAGTGATTTGGGGTGACTGACCTCAACATCGATATGCTTCAGAGATTCCGGGCTTTTTAAATGATTGTGTTGTTTTTTCGGAATTTCATAATGATTACATGGAACTAGGTATAAAGTGCGAATCGAAACGAATCAATATGAGCAAGATTTACAACATAAAAGCAGCACCATCGGCATCGGCACAATGCCAAGTTTGCGACTTCGCGACCAATCAGAGTACAGTCTCCAAGATGTGTCATCGTTAACCTGTATGTGTGAACAATGTTTTTTTTTTTCTTTTCAAGCTACCAAAACACTATTTTAATTCTAATTTGTTTAATCCCGAACCTTCCGGAAAAAAGGCATATCCATGATATGACTTTCATGACGTAAGTACCAAAAATCACTCTACCTATTCCGATCACTGATCATAGGGTAGCTCTGACTGTGATTCTCCAGAATATCAAACATTACCTGAACAATCCAGCCTTGATACTCGTACTATCGTGCATCGTTTAAAAAACTTTGAATCGACGGTAATAAACCAATTACAGTGAACACAAAGTTCTTTCGCTGTCTCACCGCCGAACAAACCGCCCTGATTGTACAAAGCTTGCTGAAACTCCCCTCATTTCCTTTTGCTGCACTCCTTAATACCCCAGCAATCTCTAATAACGATATCTGTGAAGTTGGGGAAACTATGGCGGAAACTTTTTGCAGGAATGAAGAAATTGCGGTCGGCAGGTCAGAGTAGGATAGAGGGTGGAAGGATGGAGATTAGGATTTTATGGTAAAGTTGTTAAAAAGAAAAGAAAATTGGGAGGGGTATAAACCAAGGGTTTAAATATACAACCCCCAACCATATTTATTTTCTGTATGTATGCTTAGTGAGAAAATAGTTGTAATGTGACATCTTCAAACTTAACGCACACCTATTTCGCGAGTCAAGGTCATAGATGTCATCCATCATCAATTCATCATAGAGGCAACACGGTCGTATAAGTCCCGCAAAATGTTTTTGTGCCTGACATTTCCATGCATACATTTGATACATATTTCGATAAAATAAAGCTCTTATTCCTATAGATGTAATGTTCATGAATGACACTGTCAGATGTTTGACGTTACGGGAATTACAATTCTGCGGAGCTTATTGCATGCGATTGTACTCAACGTAAACCAAACCTAACTTTAACTTTAGGAGATAATTTAAGTTTTCAATCTCGCCAGTGAGTATAAAGACTAGCAATTTATTCGCTAATTTGAAACACGCGGGACCTTAGAGTTTTCTTAGAAAATGGTCTCAAATTTCCTCCAAATTCCCATAAATATATTCCCGTATTTTGCTACCACCTGCCGGCAACATAATTATATTTTATAAAAGGGTTTCTTATTAACCTGGCGGTATTTAATTAGCACTTGGCTGCTTTTGAAATAGCTGCGAGTAGAAATCATTTCTTAGTGAGATTTTGGACACAACTTTTCTTCTCAAAATTTTACAAAATTAAATTAATTAGGTTTTCGCGTAAATAACCGCTTGTTCTGCGTATTTTGTATTTGCTGTTGATTCCGGAAATTGATTGATTACACTGAAAAATAGGTATGATGGTTGAATGTTTATACGTGTGTATGACAGAAAAAGATATCTATAAAATAAAAATAAAATAAAAAACTCATCCATGAGTGTCCGTCCGTCGCTGCATGAAAGTAAGAACATGTTCTTACTTCAGAAGTAGGTATATACTCAACCAAAAATAATAAACTCGAAATCCAAGCTCCATTTCCTTTTCATATCCGGGTACAAATCACAAATATCATCCAAAATATACGATAGAGAAATGATGTCCTTTTATCGCTAAATTAGTTTCGAAACTCATGTATTAACTAGTTTCGTACTAACGCGATGACCTCTCAAGTGTGTGTTTAATATCTTAGGTAGAAAATTCGTAATATCTGATATTTATTGTTTATGATTTCAGCTCAACTAATCGATATTTTAAAAACCAAAATTATCTCTACTAACACACAAAACTAGGCGGGACGACCTCGACAAGTTTTTTGCCGGGGTGGCCGGAGGTGGCACAGACCAGGGAAGTGTGGACGAAAGAGGGGGAGGCCTTTGCCCAGCAGTGGGACACTTTAATGGCTAAATAAAAAATAAAATAAAAAAATAAAAAAACACACAAAACTCATAGATAGCGTTGTGTTGTATTTTGCCTTTGCCAAGAATGTCTGACGATGTAAGGATGGAAAACATAGCAAATAAAGTGTTCTATCCTGTCGCGACAGAACTTGTCGGGTGCGTGCTAAGTGCTGAGGAGATTTCGATAAGGGCTAACTTAACAAAGACATTGTCAACACGCAAGATCCAGCATTAATTCCATGGGATTGTAATAGTTGTAAGCGTTATGTAAGGTAACTTTTTAAGGAGTTATTGTGAAGTTAAAAAAATAATAAGAAGCATAATTGTATGCCAACTTTTTTTGCGTATCATGTTCAGTTTGAAATGACAGCTAACCATATTAACCATAAATAGAGACATAAAATGTTGCTCTATAGCACTTCGCTTGGCTCGTCTTGGCGGGGGCACTTCCGTGACCCCAGATGTATATTATTTGCCATAGATATTTTTGGTCCATGTATTAGGTACTAACATCAAAATTTCGACAGCGGCGTCTACAGACATGTTGAAGCGATCGCCGCCGGAAGAAAAACCCAATACCCTATCAGACTTTGATTCACTTCAGATTCAAGATGCTTACAGCAAACTCCATTATTACCTTTCAAGTTGTGTTTCTGTAGAATTTGCATTAAACAAACTCATTAGGAGCTGATACAGGCCTGGAGCGCCCACGCACCGATGTGTATCGTAACCTTGTTACAGTCTCTCATTATCGTCAACATCACTCAATTACATCGTACACGGGAAAGGTTCGAGCCCTTGTAGAAGACTTACGTGACTAATACAGGTTAAACCAGAAAGATGTGCTCGTATAAGTAAGAACACAGGAAGGTAGAGTAGGACTTGGAATAAAAGAGCTTCCATCAAAATGCTGTGAAAACGTGCAATGCCATCTGATATACCTCTTCAATATACTTTATTGCACACAAATCAATACATTATGACAATTAAAAATTGAAATAATATGTACAAAGGCGAGCTTATCTCTATCAAGAGATTCGAGACCTTTATATTGAGGCAATTCTTACTCTAGTTCTTGCAACTCAACTGTTGATGTTTCATACTGCCACCCTTTCAATATTTGTTAAGTCCATTGCTTCTAACACGCTACGAGCCTCGATGTATGTCCGTAAAAATCCATACGACCTCACGGTAAGAATCTTATTCTAACCTACCAATTCACCCTCACGAACCCTACTTAATCATCACCACATCTCCTCTATAATTTCGAGTTATTCTTTCTGTTCGTGTGCAGAATCACAATTGGTGGGGGGTGTCAGTACCTACACATGGACGGCACATGTCATCATTGCAATGCTCTAACGAAGAGGGTCCCAGTACGTGACGATAATTCAGTCCCTGGGGAGGCCTTTGTGCAATCAGGGCGGTTTCTTCCCGATCGGCGGAGAGCGACGGTTTTTATTCCATACAACTTGTGGTCGACGAAAGTCGGTTGATGTAATCGCTTCGATTAAAACTCCGGCGAAGAAGTGCTAACTGAATACCTACCTACTTGAAACAGTTTATAACGCGCAAAACTACAAAATACTGTGTAGAATTTATGCATCTAGTAAAATTTCACCTTTTGCTCTTTATAACCCTATGTCTTACTCGTTTCCCTTAAATTTTCACATTTAAGTGCGTCGTAGATTAAAAAGCTACCACTTTAAAATGACAGTCGTAAATAGTTCTTGTGAACGAAGGATCCTATTGCTTATTCTGCTCTAACTAACATATTGGCTCGACTCGTAAACTCCACACGAGTGCACCAGACAGGGCGAATGAATCGAACATTGAACTGCGGGCTCCCTGTAATTTCTTCAGCGCAACGAACGAGTGACACGAAAAAACCATTACCATTCAGAGACAATCGGCGTTCCCGGCTTCACTGCAGATCCTGACGACAGCTCAGACCTTCCTTCGTCTCGAGCTTGTATATCACGGAGCCGTATTGTCCTGCCGGCTCAGTCACATCCAAGAGCTGTCTCAAAATAATAAGCCATGTAATTAGGATTTATGGGCCCTTCGCGATGATTAAAAGCCGAGCTCTCTCATTAAAGCTCACGAGTAATGGATAGCTGTAGAGAACGGAATTACGGATGAGATTTGTAATCGAAAACAATCCTGCGCATGTGAGCTATGTAGACGGTGGTGGTTTATTAAAAGGCGCCGAGGCGAGGACAATCTGAATGTACTCGTAGAACGTTAATTGGTTGGTAAGAAATTGCCTCATATTTTTAGTTCGAAATCGATTCTTGGTATTTCTGTTGTCGAAATCTATTTTCTACGCCGCCCTGTCGGATACAAAAGATTAACGGACTAACAAAGGGTGTGAGCTTCTTGTTACCTCGCTGACATACAGTTGCAGCAGTTCCCATAACAAAAAAATAAAGCGTGAATGTAGTGTTATCTGTCGAGAGGATTCAATACGGGGTTGTTACAAAAACAGAAGTTGTCTTATTGACGTGGACATCATCACTACCACGATTACAGAATGATGTCTAAGGCAAGTCAATTTGACTGTCATTCATTGTCTGTATCAATTTGTTTCAGCTGCCACACCCAACTGAAAATAAATACCAACCCCTGATATCTTTTCAATAGATATTGAGATTGGGCGGGGCTCCGGCTCCGGCCGCTGCCCCAGGCTGTACTAGACAGACTCTGACCGTCCGGTGTCCGGACGTTGGCCGGACGAGGAAGACCGTCCCGTCCGTCCGTTGCCGTCAATTACGAACACGGGAGATTTATACGGCGATCCATCTTGAACCTTGCTCGGTTCAAGAGAAAATTGTTTTTCCACTTTGCAGTTTTTAACTGTCAGCGCGCAATAAAGTTGATAGTCTTGTTACAGAGTTGCCAACGACAGTGGTTAATTTTGAAGTACTACGTATATGGTGCTATGGTGATATTTTGAAAGGTGTAACTCATACATAATAGAAATATAACACGGTATTTTGTACTTAAAATATACCTACCGCCCTGTATAAAGGATTTAACGTAAATCCTCAATCTAGCCGAAGCAGTGGTTACCCTTGGCAAAAACTACAGCCCTCAACAAATTCCTCAACGATTTTTATAATAAAGCAATAAAGCTAATGAAGAAGGTGGCAGTCACAACGCGAAGACAAATTAAACCTATTTAGTTGAACATTACAAAAGAGATTTAGTTAATAGAGTGAAAGGTCAAAAGGTGCGTGTGGAGATTGAATAACTTACACAAGTCACACACACACACACAACACACGCTTTTCGCTCGAGTTAAGTACCCAAGTTAAGTTGATCGTGACGTCATTATGGCCCTCATAAGGCAATTCATTGCATCCCAGTTGTGTCAACTTAGCTCGCCCAAGTAGGTATCCCCTTGCTTACTAACTTGTAAACGGCGGTAATTCTTCTTTTGGGTCCAAGCACATACATTTACGCATCGACAGTGACCTATTTAGAATGAAGTAGGTACCCTTAAATAGCTTAGGGGCGATTTTCAATCCCCAGTTACACAGTGTGATGTCAGATTCGGAAGATAAACAGATAGATAAACGCTATCTGCAAGGATAAAAAAAAATCGGCTGCTAGTCTATTAAAAACTGTAGTATTCTAGTTAGGAAATAGAAGTCCACTTAGCATCAGACTTAAGTGAGGAGCACGTAGGTAACTCAAATAGATATATAGGTAGCTTTTGCTCCATCGGAAGCGGAAACATAATTAGGGAACTAAGTATAACCACAGTTTAAAGTATTAGGCGCGGAGTGTGTTATTCCTACATACTAACTATCTACCCACTCCCAGTGATCCCAAATGACACGAATCGCTGGGGAAAGTCTATATTATCTAGTCTATTAGTCTATCGCTGGGCAAAGTCTTAGTCTATCGCTGGGCAAAGTCTATATTATCTAGTCTATTAGTCTATCGCTGGACAAAGTCTATATTATCTAGTCATAATTTGAATCTGGGGGCGCGGCAGCGCCCCCAAGCCAAGTCGAGCAAAAAGCAAAACATACGGGCGCAGCAGTAACATCCTTTACAGGAAGCCATTCAGAGCATATTTGACCTACCTGTTACTCCGTTGTGGATAAAGATAGAAACCTGAATTCCCGGCGGCTAAAAGGCACCATGTCATAAGACATATTCTCAAAATTTCAATAAATTTGAACCAGTAGAGTTGAAGGTACAGCAATTCAAAGTTCCTCAATTTTGACACTCACTGACTCACTGATTCACGATCATGAAAACTCAAAAGGTTACTTCTAGCGAACCCACAAGCTTAAAATTTTGAGCATGGTTAAAGTTTAGCCTGCAAAGCCAAGGAAAACTCAAACATTGCGCAATTTTAGCCCCAATTTCATAATATATTAATTATCAATAAGCTCAGTACACGACTACTTCGATTCATCGCTATTCCCCATTAGATGTCGCTAGTCGCTATGTGTATCTTGAATCGCGGTATGGTTTGGTTTCAGCTATGATTTAAATAACCGGCCAAGTGCGAGTCGGACTCGCGCACGAAGGGTTCCGTGCCATTATCTATAAAAAACCGCAAAAAAAATGTATGGGAGCCCCCCTAAATATTAATTTAATTTTAATTTAATTATTTATTTTTTAAATAAATAATATACTCAATATATTGTGAACACTTTAAGCGTCTACCTGCTACCATTATCAATATCGAGCAAAAATGAGCAAAAAAATCACGTTTGTTGTATGGGAGCCCCATCATATCATCTGTGAAAATTTCAACTGTCTAGCTACCACGGTTTATGAGATACAGCCTGGTGACAGACAGACGGACGGACGGACGGACGGACAGACAGACAGCGAAGTCTCAGTAATAGGGTCCCGTTTGGCACCCTTCGGGTACGGAACCCTAATAAAGCGGTTACAATATTGTCTAATATCGCTATTCCCCGTTAGATGTCGCTAGGTGTGCATTTCCTGAATGGTATGGTTAATGGCGCGGTATGGTTTGGTTTGAGGTATGATTTATATTTATATAATTCACCGCCCAGACTTGTCACAAATCGTAACATCAAAGCCACAGAGAAGAGCCCATAGAGATAGGGAGTGGGCTTTGAGAAAGTCGGTAGCTAACGCACAAGAAATAGTACCCGAAAAGAAAAAAAGGAAAGTTACTTACAAAAAGAAATGAGATAACAACAAAACATGCATATGCATATACAAAAACGCCAGTCTCGCAGCCTGCGCAGTTTATTCTACCGTAAAAAGTTGTGAGATCTAATTTTAAACCAAGTCGGTTAATTTAACCAGTATCTGTGTATGGTAGAATCTTTCCAACAACTTTATTATCGTATACTGTTAAGTACCTACCTAATTAGTTAACTAATAACATTTATAGTGATCGGATCAATATAAGACATCTTTATTTCTTCAATAATAATTAGAATAACTTGGCAATCGCGCTCAACTGACCACTCTAGCACCCAGAGCACAAATGAATATTATTACTCAACACAACATATCTCTAAATAATGATAAACTTAACTAATAAGAAAACAACGAATTATTTCGGAGCGAGAGCAATAGGTACATTTACGTTGCACACACGGTCCTATAGTCGACAACTTTTCTACGTGCGATTGCCAAGTCATTCTAATTATTATTGAAGAAATAAAGATGTCTTATATTGATCCGATCACTATAAATGTTATTAGTTAACTAATTAGGTAGGTACTTAACAGTATACGATAATAAAGTTGTTGGAAAGATTCTACCATACACAGATACTGGTTAAATTAACCGACTTGGTTTAAAATTAGATCTCACAACTTTTTACGGTAGAATAAACTGCGCAGGCTGCGAGACTGGCGTTTTTGTATATGCATATGCATGTTTTGTTGTTATACAGTTTTGAATCTACGACGTTCGGGTTGAACGTGAACGTGAATAACTGTGAAATAATTTTTATCACACCTGCTCTGAAAATACATACTAATTATACCAATTAGAGGGAAGAAACGCCTTTATCCCGCCCTTCAAATCCTTTCATCCCAAGGTATGGAAGTTTGTATGAAAATCCTTCCGACCCAAGGGTGGGAAGTATGTATGAAATTCCATTACATACCCGGTTTTTTTTTTTTTATTTGTCAGCAGTCATACTGCAAAGAGACTTTTTATCACACCTGCTCTGAAAATACATACTAATTATACCAATTAAAGGGAAGAAACGCCTTTATCCCGCCCTTCAAATCCTTTCATCCCAAGGTATGGAAGTTTGTATGAAAATCCTTCCGACCCAAGGGTGGGAAGTATGTATGAAATTCCATTACATACCCGGTTTTTTTTTATTTTTATTTGTCAGCAGTCATACTGCAAAGAGACTCTAACTGTCTACTAATTAAATTTCAAGTAAATTGTTACTGGCCACATACAGTTTTTTTTTACCAGTTACCAACCTCCTTGGTGCATACAGAAAATTAAAAACGAAATTATTTTTGTACATATATAAAACGCGCGGAATCACGGAAGAAGTGGCTGCATGACCTTATGATCTTAGCCTACTCCAGAAACGGGCGAATAAAAAAAGGAAAAGTCCGCGCATTTTCGTAAAAACTTCGAGCAATACATTTTCAGAAAATGAAGTCGTTTTCTTTTCCTTTTGCCAACGTATGAAATTTTCATAAGTACTGCAGATTTCTATGCATTTATGTCTATAATTTTCCTCGTAGGTGTAATAAAAAGCACTATACATACCTCAGGATAAAGTACAGTTCCATACCTCAAATGGTTTGCGCCCCTCGCAAGCTCGTGGCGCAAATGCCATAATCTCGGTATGGAACTGTCACTTTATTCCCTCTGAAGTAATGTACTATTAACTGTCTACTAATTAAATTTCAAGTAAATTGTTACTGGCCACATACAGTTTTTTTTTACCAGTTACCAACCTCCTTGGTGCATACAGAAAATTAAAAACGAAATTATTTTTGTATATAAAACGCGCGGAATCACGGAAGAAGTGGCTGCATGACCTTATGATCTTAGCCTACTCCAGAAACGGGCGAATAAAAAAAGGAAAAGCCCGCGCATTTTCGCAAAAACTTCGAGCAATACATTTTCAGAAAATGAAGTCGTTTTCTTTTCCTTTTGCCAACGTATGAAATTTTCATAAGTACTGCAGATCTCTATGCATTTATGTCTATAATTTTCCTCGTAGGTGTAATAAAAAGCACTATACTAACCTCAGGATAAAGTACAGTTCCATACCTCAAATGGTTTGCGCCCCTCGCAAGCTCGTGGCGCAAATGCCATAATCTCGGTATGGAACTGTCACTTTCTTCCCTCTGAAGTAATGTACTATTAAATAGCAAATATTTGCCAGTGTGCAGCGAGCGTCGTCGAGTGTAAAGACACGAATTTGTTAGGTCGGATTTTGAATTACTGTAAATTCTCTCTAATAAAATGAACTTACTATATGGTTGCGTTATTTTCCCAATTCGCGCTTAATCTGTGTGTTAATCGTGGTTGTAATTACAAGCGCAAATAAGATTAGATTGTATCTAACATTCAAGTAAAGTAAGATTGAACAGAGCTCTACCACGCTGACACACTACACACACTACACACTACACACACTACACACACTACACACACTACACAGGCGACGACGGCCTAGGTTAGCGGCAAACCCAAAAGTAGCATGTAAGTTTAGTTAAAAAGATAAAACAGATAAGTTTAGTCGTCAGGAAACCTTCATTATTATTAGCTACGGAGCTGTGGTGATGGGCTAGCCCCCTGTCACGCAAAATGGAGTATTGAATAACTGGCTAAAAGTGCCTTGTCACCCTGTATGGGGAAAGGGATGACGCTATGTTGGTGTTGTTAGGTGGAAATTAGACCAAGGGCTAAATCTAAATCTTCAATTGGATGCACAAAACCTACCAAAAATCAGAATCAAAACTGCAAAAGCGAAGGAATCGAGCTCACGTGTCAGGATTCACAGAAATCTTAGTTATGTTAAGTTATAGCAATAGCTATAGCAATTAGGAGTTTTCTGAGCGTTGGTTATGTATGATTTATGATAATTTTTACTCCTGTCTCCACATGATTTCAGCGCTTATTACATTACGCTGTCGGCAGGGCACGATTTGTATAGACGTCTCACTCTGATGGAACGACTAGAAAGAGACAGTGAGTCAGACAGGGCCCTGCCGACAGCGTAGTCTAATAGGCCCATTCACCAAGGCTGAGTGTCGTATCTTAGGACAACTCTCTCCTTATTGGGAATGCATCTCCTTATTGGAAATGCAAAAAATCATAAGTACCTACCTAAATATAAATGTTAAATGATAATTAACTGAACAAAGGAGATTTAAAATAAGATACGATATAAAACACGATCTAATCACCCTATGTAAGGGACTGGGCCTGGTATTCCTTAATAAAGATTTTTACATAATCTAGCTAGGATACCAGCTCGTCTCACATCCTAAATGTACCATATTTATTTGTACGTATACCCTTAAAATATTTAGTTGATTCCTTTGTTACTAATCTGTTGTATTGTAACCTCTCGCTGTACATTTCCTGTTTTTGAAATAAATATATTTGATTTGATTTGATCTACGTACGTTGGCTCGCTGTGAGGCCGAGCATCAGAATCGCCCGGATTGTCTGGATTTGTTCACGATCTCGTCGCATTTACTGACCTCGAAGACCCGAGGCCTCCGCTGGTCTTTAATACAAAACGTGATTTCATCCTGCTGATAGAACACGTCGATTGGAGTGATTTTATTAGTTAGAAGTGTTTTAAGCATATACGTTTGCGAAAGGTAAGAGTAAATGTAGCCCATTAATGTCCCCATCGAGGGGCACAGG
The DNA here is from genome assembly GCA_963457715.1 of Argyresthia albistria. Taxonomy (NCBI): domain Eukaryota; kingdom Metazoa; phylum Arthropoda; class Insecta; order Lepidoptera; family Argyresthiidae; genus Argyresthia; species Argyresthia albistria. The sequence continues at coordinate 1,827,602 of OY735269.1, forward strand.
CTTTTACCCGGATACAAGTAAGATTGAGCCATACTCTACCACGCTGGCTCGGCGCGGGCTAATGGTGGGGTTATACGAGTTATACTACATCCTACCAAAGTAATGATAGTAGCCGGGACCTGCAGCTTAACGTGTCATCTGAAACACGGGGCGTCCGGTAATGTACATAAGACAAATTAATTATCTCGTTGGTACATGGTCAGCACCATGATTCGAATCGAATTTGATCACGGAGCTCTTCTGATACTGATAGTCATATTTGTGGTATGTCAGAAATTCTAAATAACCGGCCAAGTGCGAGTCGGACTCGCGCACGAAGGGTTCCGTGCCATTATCTATAAAAAACCGCAAAAAAAATAATAACCTTTTGTTTGGGAGCCCCCCCTAAATATTAATTTAATTTTAATTTAATTATTTATTTTTTAAGTAAATAATATACTCAATATGCGTCTACCTGCTACCATTATCAATATCGAGCAAAAATGAGCAAAAAAAAAGCACGTTTGTTGTATGGGAGCCCCCCTTAATATTAAATTTCTTTTGATTTTTAGTATTTTTTGTTATAGCGGCAACAGAAATACATCATCTGTGAAAACTTCAACTGTCTAGCTACCACGGTTCATGAGATACAGCCTGGTGACAGACGGACGGACGGACAGACGGACAGCGAAGTCTCAGTAATAGGGTCCCGTTTGGCACCCTTCGGGTACGGAACCCTAAAAAGATAATGTTTCACTTCACAAAGGCGTCTGCTATTTATAACAACGAGAATGCTTTTATTGGTGTACATGTATCAAGAACAGGACGACAACGAAACCTGAAAATACTGTAGGAAATAGCATCAACAATATTGAATAGAACCTCTCAAAACCAACTGAAAGAAGATTGTGTCGACTGAAGAGCTTTGCATTGAACCCGAAGTAGTGTTAACAGCATACGTGCTCCGTTGTTAACAAAAGGAGGAATTTACCGGAGTGATTTTATTCATACATCGGAGTGGCAAATTCACGAAAGAGGTTGGACTCCGCTCAGCTGTGACTCTTTGCTTACGATTTGCGACCTTGTTTCGAATATTCGACAATAGCGCCTGATTTATCGCCTGTCGCTGTTTGTGTACATCGTTGGTTTCTGGAAAAGTGACGCCCTAGCGATTCGGATTTCGAAGGAGAAGTTATGCCCGGTTTCGCCAACCAGTTAGGCGACACTTTTTCATAGCCATTTAACTCTTTTTCATAGCTGGTGTAGCGATTGTTTCAGAGGCTTGATACGTCTACGCGTTAACGATATATGGCATGACACACGGACAGACGGATGGACAACAAAGTGATCCTATAAGGGTTCCTTTTTTTCCTTTTAAGGATCGGAACCCTAAAAACTGTAGTTAAAATAGCCAAAATTATATTTTCTCAGTATTTTTATTCAGAGTATCATAAGCCATATTTTAGTAAGTAAATAAAGAATTGCGCAATTGTTACTTTCATAACCCAAGATTTACGATGCAATAAAGAAGCAGACTTAAAACATACGACCTGTAAGCCCTAACTAATGACTCAGAAAATGTAGGCACCAACAATCCCCGAAACAGCTAGACGACTTTCACATATGGCTTGTGTTTGAATAATTGAGTAAAGAGTTCTCTTGTTAGTGAACACGATGATGGCGCGAACAAATCTTTGAATTATAAAGAAGAGGACGGGGCGGGACACGTCGTCGCGTCGTCGCCCCGTTCGCACAGAAGACAGCTGGCGTGACTTCGTCGAGTTAACAAGAAGCATTCATACATATTGAAACTAAATGGCGCTGTTAGATACTCCATATTCATGCAGAGTCGAGACGACTTCGAGGTATAAGGTCCTGTCGAATGTTAAGTGGTTAATGCCAGTCGAATGTAATAAATACTGATGGCGCTTTATACGTTTCTCTCTTTATCATTGAGCATGCAACAGCACAAAAACAAGGAAGTGTTGGGATTTTAAAAGCTGATATTAACGTCATAGTCAATTATTCAGACGATGGATTTTGAGTAAATTTTGTGGATTGAAATATCATTGATATGAATAATTGAATATACCATTGTAAGTCAATCAACTACAACCATTTTTATACCCTTGCCACATGACATGAAATTGTTTTCTTCATAGCGTAGTTAAAAATTACCCATATTTTTTAGGCCGTGCTCAGGAAACCCCTTATTAAATATTTTATTTTACCACTATCGCTTACCCACAGGCCTACTTCTATTACCAAGACTTAAGTAAGTAGACTCAAAATTTCACAATCCAAAACAAATATGTATCCCGTTGTAAGGCAAGACTCAAGCATGTGCAATATAAATTGTATGGTCGAAACATAAAAGTCTGCGCCGAAGGAGGGGCTGAAATAGTTTACTGTTGTTTTACAGAGATGTTGGTAAAAGTTTTGCAGTTCGAGTAAAGCTGTAATTTCAGTGGACGGCGGCGGCAGAGCTTTCGGGGCTGGGTTGCGAGCTAGCGAGTGCCGAGTGCTTTTACTGTGCAGAAGGAGTTTTATAGCAGAAGAGAAAAGCGTTTCGATCACTCAATATGGTGCTTTCTCATTATTTATGCGGATGGTACTTAGATTTGGAAGAACCGGTTAGTTAGTTAAGTAAGTTTGTTCATTTATTTCATAAATTAGGTACTATACCTACCGATTAGTTTTTTTTTTTTAATATGCCTCAAGTAAATACCTACGGTATTTATCTGAAGGATATGCCGATTTTAGTTTGAAGACAGCAATTATCCACATGGTTTAACTTTAAACATTGTAATTCAGTACTATCACAAGTTTAACCATAAGATTGATTTATGTATCTTTGAAAATCAATATACAACTATTAGTCTTTGGAAGCAGTGGTCATCATAAGACAGCCAGAGAGAAGACCGTTAAGTAAAACCGGACAGATTCCGCTTATAGCTTGCGGAAGTGTTTGATTGCAAAGCTGTTAAGCCGATGTTACAACAGATTTGCTGCTTTTAAACGAAGCCGCGATGAACAGCGACAGTCGCATACATATATCGTTCAGCAGATTCGGAAAACAGCGTTTTGTATTTGGAGTAAGATATTTTTATCAGTTATCAGCTTATCACACAAAAAGGACAGCTTTTTTGTGTGACTTTCACCAAAATTACAAGGTATAATACGAGTATAGATATGCCGAGCCGGCAATATTGCCATTTTTACGGCAATATTGCCATTTATACAAAAAATGGCAACATTGCCGGCTCGGCACATCTATAGGTACGAGCGACTAGCGCAAGGTAGTCGCTTTGAAAACGCGTTAAAAACTGCACACATGTTTCCATGAGTCTAATAAGCGGATATTCAATTTTAATATTTTAAGAATATTACTGTAAGGATGGCGTCTCAGGAAAACACCTAAAGAGCTCCAAAAACGGCAAGAGCAAGGAAATGTGAATAGCTTTCTTTATGCATAGAGAAGTTAGAAGTTCTGAAAACGTTAGTCCCAGGGCCCAGGCCCACTATCGAGCCGAGCTGGAGGCAAGTACTTGCAACCAAACAAGTCAGATAAAAACTGGTCAATACGACCCAAAGGTGTCGTCCCGACCGCAGAAGCGGACGACTTCCGAAAGTATATCCGGCAGTAAAAGAAAAACTTTTATTTCCACCTCACTCTGCGTCTTTCGTACAGACTTTTCGTCTTGTAGACGAAGTTTTATTACGTAAAGATAAGTATTTACGTTACGAGTACACATACCATCTCATCTAAGTTGATTGAAAGATAAGTAGGCAGTAAGTGTAAATAAACTGGTATCGAGGTGTGATCCTACTCTTAAAGTTTCTAAGGAATACATAGGTACCAAATGTTCACGTTTGCCTAGATGCAAATGCCCGTCTCCTCTTCTCTTTTCAAATGGAGCGCAGACAGACAAATCATCTTCAGTATCTCAGTAAAAAGAGATTGTTTAACAAAAATAATTTCCGGATCTCATTCTCAATACCAAAGAGCACGAGGGCGGGGCGGTTCCGCCCAAAATACGCCGCGGAATTCCCCAAGTAAGCACCTAATCCGATGGACAATAATTCCGGGAGCCTCCTAAGAGTTTTCTCTCATAACTCAAAATGAGATCATAACGTTGCGAATCTCGTGAGGCTTTAAAGAATAACAAAAGAAAAAAAGCCCAAATTACGCGGGGCAAGTAATTTTCGGGGCGAGCGACGTCGGAATGGGCCCTATGGGACCAAGCGGGGACCCTTCACGATTATGTTGCGGTTTTATAAGCTTGTTATGTTTTACGGGCGGAATATAATGTTTACGGATACACCTTTCAGCGCTGATGACAAAATGGGTGACCATAAAGTCGAGATGTTATAATATTGGTCGGTACATTGTCCTTAGTCGGAACCCCTCTAATGTGTCCGTTTGCAGTCGGAGTGTCGCCCCCTTGTCGTAAATTAAACGTAGTACGAGTTTATGTAGCTATACATTTAAATTAAGCCTTTCCCTGGAGGGTTGAGGAAGGAATCGTGTATAAATTTTATATGTACAGCTAATGCTATTTAGATGATAACAGGAAAATTTCAATCCCAAAACTTTTAACTACTCGTATACCAAATAACTAGAAGAAAAATATTCTCTGCTTACCAAATAAAACTTACAAATTGAACGGGTCAACCCAACCCAAACACAAATAATAACTTCCAACGAAGTAACCAACCATTTGTACCTTTCACGAAATCACAACCGAAGACTGCCCAACTACTGAACCAAACTAAGTGGTAAGTTATGTTTGCATTTTCTTTCCCACAACAACAAACTTGTGAATAATACTAAGTGCAAGGGCCAATCAGCTGAAAGCCTTTAAAAATTAAAAGTTTTGTGGCCTGAACTACAATGAGCCACGATTCACATTTACGAGTTAGCTCTATGAGCACTAACTTGTTATTTACTTGAGTGGTTTTAACTCCCACTTTCTTGTTGTTGTTTATTTCAAAAGAAAAGCAACTCTTACTCTTCGCTCAGATATATTGTGTTGTTTAGTTTGGGATTAGAGTGCTGTCTGTATACCAAAATAAAGTTTTTGAGACAATCATGGCTCTCCTTGAAACTTGAAAGCATTGATAAGTGTGAATTATTAAGAACTTTGAGATATTGTGACAATCACTACTAAACGCTGTTAGTGTTTTAATTTGAAATCCATTTTAAAGTTAGTTTCATCAAAATAAACAAGTGCTTGATAAGACTGCTGGCTGAATTCTTATTTCCTTCATACTGCTTCATATAATTAAGTTCTATGATGCTTTGTACTACATGCGCTGGATCGCAGATCTAAGGTGGGCGAGATGGGTAAACAATGTTGATGAGACCTGTATACTTTTAGGGCCACAGCAGTACGAACGGCGAGTTAAGCCGTAATTCTCTGAATTGCATAAACTCGAGGAGAAATTCTCAGGATTTCTTCAAATTGTCCAGCACCAACCTTTTTTGACGAATAAACACGATAATTACAACTGAACTTCTCACCCCCCCTCGCTCCCAACTCCAGACATCAATCCAAAACCAACGCGACAGCTGCATAATTAATTAAACCTGCAATAGTCAAAGAATGGCGGGAGGTAGTTGAAAACAACGTTAAGCGCATTTTCGTCGACGTTGAAGTCGCTTTAAAGCGAAAGTTTCCACGTTAGGCATACTTGGAAAGTCCATTACACGCTTGATGGCGCTCCTGCGACCTCACGACGCGACGTTTACTTGTTTGTAATTACTGAGACATAGGCCCTGAGATTTCATTTAAACTTTGTAACAGCCGACGGAGCCCTACAGGTCTTTCTGTAATTGTTAATGAAGGAACCTTCGTGGTAACGCGAGGGAAAGGCCTGGAAGAAGAGTAAGAATTGGATAATTTTCAATTTTACTCGAGAAGACTTTTACTTTCAATTGTCTCAAGTTTCCTTTTACTTAATCTACTTTGTTTACACCTTTTGTACAGATTCGGTAGAGTATCTACCTATTTAGGCTTACACCTGATGATATCGTCAGATCATCAGGCAGGCCTATCCAGTGGCCGTAGAAAAGAAGCCTATGCCCAGCAATGGGTCGATGTAGGCATGATGAAGCTTAAACTCCTAAGTTCAGGTAATCCACAGTCCTTATATTTTAGGCTGCATGCACGACAGTACACATTCGAGCATGCAAATCATGCCACTCAGGCTGTACAAGTCAGACATGGATATAAAAAAATTGGTCCCAATTAAAATTTGTGCACTGCTGCAGCCGCGATGACGAAACCTACCAGTAATTGCTAAAATTTAGAGCGACCCGCATTCATTGAAACTCCGCAAATGAATTTTACAGGTGCTGTTTTCAGTTTTTCAGATTTTTCGGCAGAGTTTTTTATCGCACTTTAGCAGGAGAAACAAATGAGAGAAGATTTATGGTCTGAAGATTTTGATTTCATGTATGTTTATCGAGGTATGTATGATACATGATATACTTGACTACTGATAACCGCATTAACATACGGCACAGATACTTTAATATTAAGTCAGTAGCATAGGCAATGGGTCGCTTAATATTAGATAAATAGGTAGGTAGGTACTATTAATAATACACAATCTTTGAAACCGCTCATGAATATCGAACCTAATTCCCTTGCCACGGTTCCATTAAAATGTTGGAAAGCTCAACTTGACTTTCTTCGTTCATTAGGCGAGATTTTTAAGACGTCCTTTGAGAAGAAAAACAAAAGTTTAAGGGTCTCCGTCATTACCATGATTGATAAATTGTGTCCTAATTAGGATGGACGGGAGTTAATGAAAATCCGGGTGGGAAAAAATGCGCCTTTGTTTAATTCTGCCAAGCCACCGCGTTTATTGGTACCTGGGAAGACCTTGGGCATCTTTCATTCATTTGTGGTGGTAATAAAGTGAAGAAACACATTTACTTCTATAACCGTCAAGAAATCAAGCTTGAAATAACGCTTTTTCATAAAACCGAAATAGGTAAGTAATGTTATATATACAATCAATTTCATAATTACTGGCCATTTATATGTTCATTTCGCCAGTGTCACGTATTTTTATAGATTACCAGGGTATTTTTCAAGAATTAAGACAATGTTAGTATTGGCTTGTAGCTCATTCAAATACTACTCAGGGGAGTACTACGTACCGGGCTGTGATGTGAGATCCAAGTATCTTGCGGATTTCCCCCTTCTACTTGACAGGTCGATTTTCGACTCTTCAACTTCACTCTACACTGCGTATTCGATACTCCTATAGTAACATTTCAATATCGCCTGAAAAGAAAATTCCTTGCGCACATTAACAAAGCCTTCCTAATACCGCTTTGAGACCTAAGGCCGTCCGCAAACATGCTTTGTAGCCACTCTGCGGCTGCAGCACAAACAAGGTGAACGTCTGTCCCATTATTGCCCCACCGTGTGCAATATGGCCCCGGAATTAATACAGGGCATTACCGTCTGTGTTTGTGTGACATCGGGCCTTTGTGAGCGTCACGGGAGATGCAGTCGATGCCCTGAACCGTTTAGGTCGGTGTTATGTTAAGTACGTTTATACGAGACAACGTCATGGGACGTTTCGTTCGTTCGTTTCAATAACTTGCAATCGCTTATACTCTTTAGTGGAATTCATTAGGATTCTGTTACGTTTTCGAGCTTTCTTTATTCGCTAATCAGATGGTAGATTCGCGCAAGATAAGTCTGCGTGCGGTAGCAAGACGAACTCCTTTCTCAATCCTCCCTTCCCAGTCCGCAATGGGTTTCTTGGTTTCTTTCACTGACTTAAAGCATACAGAACCTTATTTCGCATTTATTTCAGTAAAATAATTCTTACTTACCAAAGAAAATGACTCGTATGCCATAACCTAAGTGCGGACTTATTTTTTGAGCACTCTGGACATTTTCTCCAAAAAACAAGAAGTCACATAACCCTAAAACCCACCCACACCCCACCCCTGGTTGCATACAGAGCAAGGCATTTGGAGAATCCCTAACCATTGCCGTGACTGAATAAGACACCATCTGATGATTATTATATATTTTACTGTATCTCAAATCACATGCGACATTACGCGAGTCTAGAAAAGAATCACAAATCGTTGCTACGCAACCACTGGTCATCAAACCAAAGAGGCGGAACGCCACACCACCCCCCTAGGGAGTGGATTAATTTAATACATTAATTAATCAAAAAAAATAATAACTAATCTTTCACATAAAACTGAATTCAAACAAATAAGTATGTCTGTCGATCTTCCGAATCAAAAAACAAAACAAATCGCAATAAAAATAAATTAAAAACATGCGCCAAATTTATAAATAGATGACAGTCATTAATTAAGTGACATTGACACCAAAATTACACAAAAATTATAACATCTGAACAATCACACACAGAAAGAAATAACAATGTTTAGATTTATACACAAATGTAACCGCAAATAAAACAAAAACCTAAAGTCGAAACTTGACTTGTCTGCCAGACCTAGTTGTATAGGGCCGGGCTGATGTAGCTGCCGGAGAATTTAGCGGCTTCTGCAGAGGCTTTTTAGGCTGTGGTTGTACTGAAACAGGGGCCTGATCAACCGCTTGTGTTTCTAGGTATGCTGGCTTCACACGGTCAATGCTGACGACAGTTGCCCGACCCTTGATGATGATGGTTACCGTCTTCCCATCATTAGAACGATCGGAAACCTCATAAGGGCCTTTATAGGGTGGTTGTAAGGAACGGCGAACGGAATCATCCCGCAAGAACACATGTGAGGCCGTAGCCAGTTGTTTGAAAACAAAAATTGATGGCTCGGAGTGACGTGAAACCGAAACCGGGCGAATTAGTGACATCTTCTTCCTTAATTGAACGACGAAATCGGTGGTATTTTCAATTCGGTTCGGGGTAGGAGATGATACTATAAATTCGCCGGGTAATCTCAAAGGCTCACCATAGGTCAATTCGGCAGCAGTAGATTTTAAATCCTCCTTGTATGCCGAACGCATGCCAAGTAGCACTAATGGAAGGGCCCTAATCCACGTGTCATTATGACACATTAGGGCCGCTTTAAGTTGGCGGTGGACGCGCTCAATCATGCCGTTGGCACAAGGGTGATATGAGGTGGTTCTGTTACGATCGATGCCGAACTGAACCATTAGTCGGCGAAACACGTCAGACTCAAACTGCGAACCCTGATCCGTCGTCAAAACTGAGGGAACTCCAAAACGAGGAACCCACTCCCTCGTGAACGTCTCGGCAACCTCCTCGGCAGTAATAGAGCGCATAGGCCATACCTCAGGCCATCTAGACACTCTGTCAATTGCCGTAAGGCAATAACGGAATTCGTTGCAAACTGGCAAAGGACCTATTATGTCAATGTGGACATGCATGAAACGACCAGATGGGTGATCAAATTTTCCAATAGGAGCAGTGACATGTCTCGACACCTTACTGAGCTGGCACGCTGTGCAAGAGCGAGACCAGTCCCTACAGTCTTTGTTGACAGAGGGCCACACGTAACGGTCGGTCACAAGACGCGTAGTCGCTCGGGCACCGGGGTGACTTAGGTTGTGAAGTTTATCAAACAAGGAACGGCGGAATTCAGGAGTTAAATACGGTCGGGGTTTTCCAGTAGAAACGTCACAAGTGACGGAGATTGTCGTGCCTGGGATGGTGATTTTTGTGAGCTTCAAGGAAGAACCAGAACCAGACTTTTGGAGAGAGGAAAGTTCCTCATCAGTCTGCTGTGACTTGGCAAGAGCTTCGTAACCGATTTCCAATGAAATGGCCTCTATGCGCGACATCGTATCCGCCACCACATTATCCTCACCTTTGATATGCCTTATATCAGTTGTAAATTGACTTATGAAAGACAGCTGATTCAACTGGGAGGGCGGAAGCTTTTCACGACGTTGAATAAATGCGTACAACAGCGGCTTATGGTCCGTGAAAATTGTGGCGTGTTGAACTTCGAGGATGTGCCTAAAATGCTGTACACTTTCATACACCGCCAACAGCTCTCGGTAATAAGCCGGCCATTGGGCTTTCTGTGGTGACAGTTTGCGACTGAAAAATCCAAGAGGAAACCACTCACCATCCACTTGTTGCTGTAGAACAGATCCGATGTGCACGCTAGACGCATCTGTGAAGAGGCCTAATTGTGCGTTAGCGATTGGATGTTGAAGCAAAGTGGCTCTGGAAAGGCTACTCTTGCAGGCTTCAAACTGTTGCAGTAGCTCTGTTGTCCACGGAAATGGCTTTGCACCCTTACCATTTATTACAACTAAAGCATCAGTCAAAGGTGCTTGATATTGCGCAGCATGTGGAACAAAACGGCGATAGTAATTAATCATGCCTAGAAATCGGCGCATGCCTTGTACCGTTTGAGGGGGTGGAAAATCCAAAATGGTTTGGATTCGGTCCTGGGGCGGTCTGATGCCATCGGCACTGACATGATAACCTAGGAACACCACCTCACTAGCACCAAGGACGCATTTGGCGGGGTTTATCACCGCACCATAATCCTGTAAGCGCTTGAAGAGAATCTGCAGGTGTTGCAAGTGATGAGCTTCATCTGTAGAGTAAACCAAGATATCATCAACGTAAGGAAAACAGAAATCAAGACCCCGTGTGACCTCATCGATGAAACGCTGAAAGGTTTGACCAGCATTGCGTAACCCAAAGGTCATGAAGGGAAATTCGAAGAGGCCAAACGGGGTAACGATGGCGGTCTTCGGAATGTCCTCCTCAAACATGGGGATTTGATGGTAAGCCTTTACCAGGTCAAGTGTACTGAAAACAGTGCAACCAGCGAGTCCGTGGGCAAAGTCATTGATGTGACGCACTGGATAACGATCCGGAATAGTCCGGGCGTTCAGGGCGCGATAATCACCGCAGGGACGCCAGGCATTATCCTTCTTCGGTGTCATGTGCAATGGGGAAGACCACGAACTTTTCGAAGGTCTTGCAGTCCCACATCGCACCATATCCTCGAATTCCTTCTTGGCAACAACTAACTTCTGAGGTGCAAGACGACGAGGACGACAGGAAACAGGTGGTCCATCAGTGGTAGTAAGGTAGTGGACAGTATTATGTTTTATAACCCTAGGTAAACCAGATGGACGTGTTACATCAGGAAACTCGCTCAGTAGTCGATTGTAAACAGATGTTCCCTCAGCAACTGCCTTGACGCTTGCTTGGTCAGACATAGCAGTTGAAACGCGTGAGGAAAGTCCAGTGATACCATCGACCAGTTTTTGGCTCCGGCAGTCAGGCAGAAGATTGTAGTGAGCCAGGAAGTCCGAACCTATAATGGCTGTGTCGACGTCAGCAACCACAAACTGCCAAACAAAATCGCGGCGCAGTCCTAGATTTAATGTCACATTAAAATAACCATATGTTTTTATGCTACTCCCGTTAGCTGCAGTCAGCTCGTAGTCGGCGGAAGGACGCCGACTTGGGAGCCATCGATAGGGATAACAGCATAAATCCGAGCCTGTGTCAATTAAAAATCGGCGTTTAGTTACCTTATCGGTGACAAATAGACGACGGCCAACAGATGGCGCGCAATCGGCTGCCGCCACTACTGATTGCTTGGCCGGTTTTCCGAAAACGAGCTCCAGTTACACGGGGCTATACATTTTGAAGCCTTTTTCCCAAATACACGATGGTACCAACAACACTTTGAGTCGCGGTCGGTAGAGCTGTCCCTTGATCTACGTGATGGCGATCCGCTGCGACTGCGCGATCGGCGACTGTTGTTGGTTGACAGCACGGCAACGTGGCGGGACAATTCGCTGACCTGTGTGACTAAAGCATTAAATTGTTTCTCCAGAGTAGGGCCAGGTGAAATGACGGAGCACGAACCCCACGTGCCTGGGGAAACTTCAACGATTTTGTCCGCTATATCGGCCACTTTTTCTAACGGAAGGTCCGCCTGCGCGGTGAGGATAGTCTGAATATTTGAAGGCAGTCGTCTTAACCATAACTGTCTTATTATCGATTCATCCTTCAAATTAGAGCCTGCCAGGGTGCGCAAGTGTCTCAGAAATTGCGAGGGTTTACGCCCAGCCAACTCCTCGTCGCCGAGTAGCTGGCTAAGCCTCTTCTCCTGCGACACTGACAATCTGCGAATCAACTCATCCTTTAAGTAAATGTACCTGTTTTCTTTCGGTGGAGCCGAGATTATGTCTTCGATCTCCATGGCTACCCGTTCAGTCAAACCACCTACCACATAATTATATTTTGTGTAATCAGTGTTTATGCCAGCTATTTCGAAGTTTGCCTCCGCCTGAGAAAACCATATGGCCGGACGGTCGGGCCAGAATGGTGGCAACTTCACGGAAACCTTAAAGACCTGCGAAGGTGGTATTACACTTTCATTAGCGGCAATATTAGCAGCATCCAATCGCAGGTTCAACTCCGCATTGGTCGCCTCCAGCCTCTGCAGCCGCTCCCTCAACTCTGCTTCAGCCATGTTTAAGGAGTATCACACAAATGTCTCTACCTATATCGACTGAAAGGGGTGGAGACTGGAGTTAAAAAACTTAAATAGAAAATACAATGTATTGAAACTACGGATTACTTACCAAGGAGCTTGGGTAGTACTAAAACACGTAGGTGGATTATTCAAACTGTATTGCTCTTTAGCATTTATCATATACCTACCTAACACTTCCTTCCTGTAAAATTCAGATCCAAACACCCCTGCCACATACAATACCGTTTTCTTCTTCTCTCACTCAACTAGTCCGCTCGACCATAGATGGCGCCGTCCTTCCTTTTTTTTTTAAAAAGGTGCGTTCACGCTCTGTCTCGTGTAGGTGCTAACAGTCGGCCATTCTGTAGAGTAGAATGTCCTCATTTCTACCATCTATGGTCGGCCGTTCTGCACAACACCGTATGTCCTCATACGCAAATAAACTACGATTCAACTTGAATTAACAATCAACAAATCATCAGTAAGTATATAAAAGTAAAATAATAATCATATCACAATCATAATATCAAACTCGAAACGATTGGGCGGAATTATACTTATGACAAAACTTTAGGATATTCATACAGAGTAAGAGCAAATTTCTTTTCATGAATATATGTATCTAACACTGTTTTCAATAAGTTGACATCTAATCTAAAAATGAGTCTTACATGACAATTTTTGGCACATATTACGGTAATCAGTCTTACTATTTAAGTGATCATAATACAAAAATAATAATAAAATCAAGATAAGTCAACAATGAAAGTTTGTGGATCTTGCGTTTCAAACTTGGTAGGTATCAGTTCCGACAGCCAAACGACGTTGTGGTAGAATGGACACTACGAGAAAAACTCTGCTCGAAGGATCACTTATTCATGTGGAAGTCGTAGATCAGGCCAGCCTGTAATCAGAAAACAAAATAGTAAGTTTTTCTTAAACTCTAAATGTGGATAATTGTAGGGTACGAACTCTCATGTAACCCTCAAGATGTGGTTTATTGTAGGGTACGAACTCTCATGTACCCCTCAAGATGTGATTTATTGTAGGGTACGAACTCTCATGTAACCCTCAAGATGTGATTAATTGTAGGGTACGAACTCTCATGTAACCCTCAAGATGTGATTTATTGTAGGGTACGAACTCTCATGTAACCCTCAAGATGTGGTTTATTGTAGGGTACGAACTCTCATGTAACCCTCAAGATGTGATTTATTGTAGGGTACGAACTCTCATGTAACCCTCAAGATGTGGTTTATTGTAGGGTACGAACTCTCATGTAACCCTCAAGATGTGATTTATTGTAGGGTACGAACTCTCATGTAACCCTCAAGATGTGATTTATTGTAGGGTACGAACTCTCATGTAACCCTTAAAATGTGATTTATTGCAGGTAGGGTACGAACTCTCATATACCTCAACTCAACAGACAACACTCACTCATATAATATCTACTCACCGGTAATTGTTTATTTTCTCTGATCTCTTGTTATTCGCTTTTGTAGATGTATCCACGAGTATGATACATTTTTGTAGTTGTTTTTCATTACCATATTTGTAGCTCCTTCAAATTGTCTTCACTTTATTAACGCTTCATTTTGCTAGGTACATCTAAGCTGAAAATGAATTAAAGGGGAAATAGGGACTCATAAGTACAGTACTTTTGTTTGATGTCTCGCATCTAATTATGGTTTTATCACTCGTTACTATTATCTTCGTCACTAGTGATAGGTGAGCCTTGCATTGTCACCCAGGCTTTTAAATGATCTGCCGGGAATATATTTGAATATTTTCGCCGTGAGTGTCCCTCGATACTTGAGACCTCATACCTGTCCTTGTCTAACACAGCGGTGATTTTAAAAGGTCCACGAAATTTAGGGGCAAGTTTCTTGCTTTTACCCTTCTCTGGGTTATGGTTAGGTATCATGACAAGTTCGCCATGTTTAAATTGTTTTGTTGGTGCCCTTGTTTTGTCATAGACCTCTTTCATCTTTATTTGTTGTTTTTGTATATGCTTTCCTACCATTTCTCGCAGTTCCTTTCTTTTTGTTTCACTCATTTCTTCCCGCTGTTCTATTGCACTCTTTAATATGTTTTCTTTTTCACTTGTTGTATTTTCTCCAAATACAACTTCTGCGGGTGATTTACCTGTACTTCTGTTTTTCATGTTGTTCAGGCTCCATTGCAATTTTTGTAAATTTGTATCCCAATCTTTTTCATTTAAACCATGGTTCATAGAGGCTAAGCTATTTAAAATAGTCCTGTTATATCGTTCTATTTGTCCATTCGCACGAGGTGTAGCAACAGCATTTAAGACGTGTTTTACTCCAATTGAGTTCACGAAGTTCTTAAATTCGACTGATGTAAAACTAGATCCCTGATCTGAAATTATTATTTTGGGACACCCGAATGTCGCGAACATTTCTTGCAACACTTGTATCGAGCACTTAGATTTCGTATTTCTGACTGCTCTGATGATTATAAATTTACTAAACCCGTCTATTATTGCCAAGATGTAGCTGTTGCCCCTTTTGCTTTTTATAAATGGACCAAGGTGGTCCATATGAATTGTATGAAAGATTATGTTGACCTTCGGTATTGGATGTAAATATCCCGTTCGTTTTCCCGCGATCTCTTTATTGTATGCACAATTAATGCACGCAGCTACATACTTCTTTACAAATCTGTTCATTTTTGGGAACCAATAATCTGCTGAGATCTTGTCAAAGGTCTTATCAAAGGAAAAATGTCCAGCATCATCGTGGTTGAGTTGGCAGATTTTCCAGCGTGCACCACTTGGTACGACCCATTTCAATTTGCGGCCAGCACGACGATATAGTTTATCGTCCCGAATAACATAGTTATTAGTGATGTCTTTTAGTTCTTCTTTCGTTGTAGTCAATATTGTCTTAATATGTTTTAGCCGTGGGTCAGTCATTTGTACGGTATGGAGCCAATCATCTGTCCTAATATTCATAATCTCCAGTTCTTCGCTTTCGATAGTTGGTGTTGATGGTGATATAGGGTTTCTGCTAAGAGCGTCCGCGTGTTGCATGCTGTGTCCAGGACGATACTCAATGGTAAATCTGTACTCTTGCAGCATCAACCACCAACGTGCAATTTTTGGGACCAAGTCCCTCTTTGTAAACGTAGCGCGTAAGGCGTTACAGTCTGTGACAACCTTAAATTCCAGTCCTATCAAATACACACGAAACTTCTTTAATGACATAACTACCGCCATTGTTTCCAACTCGTAGGAATGCCAGAATTCTTCTTCACGTGATGTTTGTCGACTAAAGTAAGCCACTGGTCGTAACTGAGTTTTCTCTTCGGATCTTTGTAGAAGTATGCCACCAATACCGCTCTTGCTTGCATCACAGTGAACCTCAGTTTCATAGTCGGGATTATAAAGTGCCAGTATTGGTCTTGTCATTAATTTTGATTTAATGTCTTGGAAAGCCAGTTCCTGTTCGTCATTCCATACCCAAGGAACGTCGTTTTTTGTTAACTTAGTTAAGGCTCTTGCTATCCTAGCAAAGTCAGAAATAAACCGTCGGAAGAAGCTGGCTAGCCCAACAAATTGTCTAACTTGATGGACGTTTGTTGGTCTTGGGAACTCTGCGACAGCAATTGTTTTCTTGGATCCTGGTCTAAGCCCCGCTTGAGATATCTCGTAACCTAGATAATCGATCTCAGTTTGCAGAAAATGACATTTTTTCAAGTTTAGTGTCAGGCCAGCATTAGCGAGTAACTCGAAGATCTCTTCCAGCTTTCTATACATCTCATCGAAAGAGCTTCCAGTCAAGAGTAGGTCATCTAAATAAGGGACTGCTAAGTCAAACCGCCTTGGACCTAAGGCTGTATTTATCATGCTTTGGAACACTGCCGGTGCATTTACGAGACCAAACGGCATCCTATTATACTCGTAATGACCCTCTGGGGTAACAAACGCTGTGAGAGGTTTCGAGCTCTCGGCTACGGGGATTTGATAATACCCTGATGCTAGATCAAGACTAGTAAAGAGCGATTTCCCGCTCAGGCGATCAAGCTGATCATCAATTACTGGCATTGGGTAGCTATCCTTGATAGTCTTTTTGTTAAGCGCCCTATAATCAACACATAGCCTATATTCGTCGTTCTTTTTGCGTACCAGGACTATAGGGCTAGCATACGCTGAATGTGACTCCCTAATTATGTTATTAGCCATTAAGTCTCCGACTAATTTTCGTACAGTTTCGCGTTCGCTGTATGGCAACCGGTATGGTTTGTAAATAACAGGTGTGTCGTCTTGTAATTTGATCGCCATCTCTGATACAGATGTTAATCCTAATTCATTCATGTTAAATGCAAAACAATCTCTGTGTTTATTAATTAATACTAGAAGTCGGTGCTTTTCTTCATTAGTAAGATCAGATCCCACGTTAATCATGTTCCATGTTATGGGTTCCTTCAGATTTGCTAAATTATTTCGAGTCGAATCCATAGTCACCGTTTGGATAGTTTGTGAGGGATCTGATGTTGCGACTGGTCTAAAGGACGTCTTTGGTAGTTCTACTGCGCGTGACATCAACCGGTCCTTGTTAATTGTGATTGATTTTCCTGAGAGACTTATAATAATACATTTCCCCTTGCCCTGTGTAAATTGATATAGCCCTTGGAGTGTTGCGTATTCCTTGTTATTCTCCATTGACACGTTTCCGGGTATGAATACTAGTCCATCATATAGCGATTCTGTGTATACATCTATACATTCAAACCCGGTGACGGTTGTTTGCGACGTGTTAAATATCTTTAGTTTTGTTAGCTCAGAGTCATCACAATATAGAGTTAGTTGGTTGTTTGTTTTATAAACTACTACGCTCGGTAATTCTGTCAATGATTGACCCACTAGAACATCTGTATTTATAAAATCGTCTTCCACTACATAAGCCTCTACATCGGCATCTACAGCGTCAACTACAATGTTCACACAAACTCGACCATATGGTAATGCAGTTCCGAGTGCGAAGCCCTTTAATACCGGAAGGTGTGATTTATCCAACGATAAATTTAATAATACAGCTACTTTATTTCTGATTAATGTACACTGACTACCAAAATCAATGTAGGCTGATTGAGGTGTGTTATTCAGCAGAATAGATTTAAAATACTTGCCATTTCCATTTTCATTTGTGTTAATTTGCAGAATGTTCTGCGCAGACTCAGTGTTTGAGTTATTATTAGACTTCTTGCGGCAATCACTAGTTTTATGTCCGATTTTTGAACAGAATCCGCATTTAATAATTGGTTTATTGCAGCTATCAACCCGGTGGCCTGACTCGTGGCAATTGTAGCACCATATGGGTCTGGTAGTCTTCTGGTTGGAGGGAGTTGTTGTTGGTTTGTTCACTGTTATGTTAGTTCCAGTCCAACGTGTAGTGAAATTATTTCGAACATTCTTCTTCATCAGAGTCGAGTTTTTCTTTGATATCCTCCGGAGAAATCGCAGTACTTGTGAAGGCTTATTGTAATTATTTCCTTGAGCGTTAAGTCTTATGTTGTTATCAAAGATGCCGCCTATTATACAGTCCACGGCATTTCGGCCCCTTATCCCGCAAGTTCTTACCAATCTGAGTTTGTCATGGTAATATTCCTCCATTGATTCTTCTCGTTTGCTGGTGCGCTCCAACATCTCTGTCAATTTGTCAGTATAGTTTCGATCATCCGGAAAGGTTTTCTTGATTTTTCGCTGCCATTGCCGCCAATTCAATTTTATGGAATGCAGTCCTTCTAGCCACTTTTTGGCATAGCCTGTTAATCTCGACAGGGCATGGAAGATAGTTGTTTTTTCATTCCAGTCATAAATTGTGGCAGCGTCGTTAACCTTCTTTATCCAATTTTCGGCTGTTAGGTTGTCGGGGTCAAATTTAGGTATGACTTTGGCTGCTTCATAGTTAGTGCTTCCCTTATTTATCAATCTTGCAAAAGATTTCAAAATACTCTTGTCAGAACCGTCTTCAGAGTCTTCACGCCTATATCTTTTTGGGTCCTGTTTTGTTCTAAGTCTGCCATTACTTCTCTCTCGGCGACTCTGACGTTTTCTTGCTGGTGTCCTATGTCGACTTCGACTCTCGCGTGATACTGATGATTCAGTGGATATTTCTGATAGTGAATGGTCTCTTTCGGCATAAGATCGTGATAAATCACTTAATGTCGAAGCGTCAGAAGAATCCACGCTGTCATCGCGGCGTCGAAACGTTTTCCGTTTGTTTCGGCGGCGTTTATACCTCTCTCTGTGTTCCATCGACTGTGACCTTGAATACGATGTAGATGAAGAGTGACGCGATCTGCTACGATACGTTTCACGCCTTCGTGTAAGTCGTCCATAAATATGTGTTCTAGATCTGCTTTGGCGTCTCCTCTTCCTACTGCGTTCAATACTCCTGGATCTATCAGGCATTCTTTTGGTTGATTGAGTATTATGAGGTATCCTAATTGTGCTTTTTAAAGGCGGTGGTGTATAAGCAGACCTAGTTGACATATTGAGACAATTTTCGTATTCCTAATCCCATTCATTTTATAATACATATTTTGTAAAAATTTAAGTATTATGTAAGGATCAGGGAAAGGTTTAGAGGAAGAGAAAAGTAAAACATGATATGTTAGTAATTTTATCTCATAACACCATTTACAAAATTTATGAATACTTTCTAACATAATTTATTTAATTAATTTATATATATTATACTTTAGACCAATATCTGATTGGCACTGAATGTGTTAATTGTATTTATAATGATGATAGTTTTGCTTTTTATTCCATGTATGCTTAAACCTCTATCAATTAATTATTATTATTATTGAACAGAATGTATAATCCACTTTGTCATATTTTTGATTAGTCTAGCACATTCAGCGCCATGTGTATCGTTATCGATACACACTGTATAAGCACTTGTGTATCATTTTATTTCTGGTACTTTTGGGGTCGGGATAGTGCATATAGTTTTTGAGTTATGATAAAATGATGACATATGTATATATTATATAAGCTTGACCTATGGTGAAGGGATAGTCAAGGTCTGATTTGGAGATATTTTGTGATGGAATGTCTTAAAAAAAATATTTTCTTCTGCACGCTGAAGACCTACCAGATTTTGCAGGTAATACATATTTATTGGCACCTTATGTCAGTGCAAACAACAAAAGAAAAATGATATGGATAGATAGTGCCTCAAAATTATATTTTAGTTAGACAGTAGTCACACAATTTGATTGATATAATTAACATGTCATATACATCATGTGTTTTAGTTTGACTTAATAGAATGACTTATTCTGAACTTCCTATACTTACTGCATTCTAATGTTCAGTAATGATCAAAAATCTCACATACCAAATTTATGATATCTCTGAATAATTTCATCCATATCCATAGATTAAATTATTCAAAGGTGGTAGGTAGGTATCTTTCTTACCATGAACACATCTGATTAGGTAATTTTCAGTGTCAGTCGGTATTTATCTAGATGTGAAGCTTCAACAAGCTTTTCTAGCTAGATATAGCCCCAATACTTGAGTAGATAATCAATTAACATTTGAATTTATTTGTTTTCCTAGTTAAGTATAGTTGCATTTGACTTGGACAAGTCAGTTATGCATACCTACTCGTCTACTTGCATCATTGCATGCTTGTGTCAACTGTACTTACCAGGCTAGATTAGTAAGAATGTGTATTGATAAATCTAGTGTAGGTACATAAACATAAAATCTAGATTCCAAATTGTAGGAAGTAATTGTTTGAACGGTAAATCTGTTCAAATTTTTCATTTTATTTCAGTATTTTTGATTACATTTTTATTTATAAAGCATGGTTTAAGGATTCTGATTTCAATCAATAAGTTAAACAGAGATCTATTCTGAGGTCTTTCTCATGATAAAATCATACAGCGAGATAAATATGCATGTCCAAAAATGTGACCCTCACAATTGTTCCAAGTTGGTAGTCTAAATCATGTTGTCTATCCCAATCAAAAGATAGTGGTGTGGAGACATGCTTTTCTTTACAATATAACCTTCTAAAGCCCATCGAAGGTGCCCCAGCATGTCAGATATCATATCAATGATGCAATAACCGGCATTCATGTTTCAAGCTTAATCCAGACACAATAGCAGTGTCTACCTTGGTTCTTTTCATCAGGATACGTTGGCCTGTCGGTTTGTAAGTTTCTTCAGGACGAACCAGGCAGTGAAAAAGAAATTAACAATAAAAACATACCTCGAATATCCGCGTTGTTCGGCGTACCACTTCTGAAGTATTGAAACTACGGATTACTTACCAAGGAGCTTGGGTAGTACTAAAACACGTAGGTGGATTATTCAAACTGTATTGCTCTTTAGCATTTATCATATACCTACCTAACACTTCCTTCCTGTAAAATTCAGATCCAAACACCCCTGCCACATACAATACCGTTTTCTTCTTCTCTCACTCAACTAGTCCGCTCGACCATAGATGGCGCCGTCCTTCCTTTTTTTTTTAAAAAGGTGCGTTCACGCTCTGTCTCGTGTAGGTGCTAACAAATGGTTATACAAAAGGTAAAAATTAAAAAAAAAACACACTTATACACACATTAAAAACGAATAAACGAAAATCGTTCGTAAAAGTTCATAAAACCTCATCACACCGCAGTTTTAAAATGTTCGTCAGCAATGTTTATAAGTCGTACGGACAGCTGATGTTAAAATGACAGGTGACAAGAGATGTCATACGTCACGTAGATGTCATCGGATTCTTCCTTGCAATGCAGGTTAAATAGGTGCGCCAAGCAAGGCGGTTTCACTCGGCCGAATGAAAATCGCCAGCTCATGATTGCTGATGTAGATAGTGCTGAAAAGGCGCGGGCATTAACCAGCCGCACAGCATCCTCTCAATTAGCATGATCTCTGATGACGGCGAAATCTCGGGACCTCACACCTCACACGCGCACCAAATTTTTTACCAAAAAAATAATAATAATTAAATAACTGCTGCACTATTGTTTATTTTTTGCACATCACGTCGGGGTCACCACTTTGGAGAATCCCTAACCATTGCCGTGACTGAATAAGACACCATCTGATGATTATTATATATTTTACTGTATCTCAAATCACATGCGACATTACGCGAGTCTAGAAAAGAATCACAAATCGTTGCTACGCAACCACTGGTCATCAAACCAAAGAGGCGGAACGCCACAGGCATACGCGTATACAATATCGTAAATCCAAAAAACGCCTGACCATTTAAAGAAGACGATACTTTTTCAAACTGCGACGTTGGAGATCATTACTTTTGGCGGGTAGACTTTGAAGAACCACCAGGCTGAGCGATCTGAGGACTGATACAAAAACCTGACTGCAAACAGACGTTTTTATCGAGTATCAATGTTGTTTCTTGCGACGAATTCTTCGATGGAATGACATGCGGTCTAAAATCGTCGGTCATGTTCGCATATAAAATGTAGACAATATTATCATTGATGGTTAGTAAATCTTAATAGATTTTAGAATAAAGCCGCGATAGACGCAAATACTAAGAGCGAATTTTAACAACAAAGAGTATCTTTTACTTTTTCATAGAATGACCTCATTTTGAACTGTCTTTGTAATACAAATTATCCCCGGGATAGTTATTTTCGCATAACTTTTTGTTGGTACAATCCAGCTATTGTATTAGTCATCGAACAATTAGAAATCATAGCACATTCCTTAAATCATAGTTTTTTTGACATGCTACATTTTCCCTAAAATTTAGTGCTCATATTTTTCCGCGAAAAGCTACTCGCCTCATGATTTATGTTTGCTGTTGTGATTTCTGTGATACTCTGGGAACCTTTATATTCATAGACCACTGTTTAAGACCGAACATTTTATTTAAAAATTCATTCTCTGGTTGGACAGGCAAATATGTTAATTCAATTAAAACCAAACGGTTTCGTTCTTTTATTTAAGTTTCACACAGCTTTCAAGAATTTAAGGGGCATTCACTTTAGACTTGTCGAGGACTTGTCATTTCTTTGCACAATGACAGCGCTACGTCTCATCCGATTCCTTATTAAGCGATGATCTGATCGCGGCTTTATTCTAAAGGTTGGTAAAAACGCGCCCTCGCCTCATGAAAGTCAATGGACGTTTTATTTCGCCCGACTAACTTGTGACAACCCTACTTGTCCAGTTATAGCTGATTTATCTTTATTTTTAAATAGGTAGTAACACGACGTCCATAATAATCGTTTGTTGCATTAGTGTATGTCTGATGGCCCGGAGCAGAGATAAATCCTAGGGTTTACTGTGTATTAATGAACTGTGGAGGTTATAAAAGATGCCTTAAAACATAATATGCCACATATAGGCACGACATAATTATCCCTACTTACATGTACCTAACTTAGTTTTAGTTAAGAAGGGAGATCTACCCACGATGTAGTTGACGTGCATAATGGTGGGTCACTACACTGCTGTGCTGTGCTGTGTAAAGTCTATCCTAGTAGTTAATCCTGGTAAACTTCGTCCCGCATGCCAAGTGGCAATAACGCTAAAAGCCCATAGAAATTGTCCCACACGAACGTGAACGTCCGCAAAGTGTCACAAAAACGAGCAGTTTTTTCCAATGAGCCCCGCAGTGCCTCGGCTTTTTTCAATTCCCTCCATTCGCCCATAAACGAACGCCTGTCAACCATCGCCATTGAAATCGGTCTCCTTTAATTTTGAGGCCAATAAATTTCGTAATCCGCCAACGGAATTTATATCGACCATTTAATGTCAATAAAGGCTTGGGTCGGGATGCGCCTGCGGCTTTGCAGAGTCCCTCCAAATGTCACCGAGCTCATTTTACATACAAAGGTGACGTGTCAATGATTATAATGCCTTTTGAGGCAGTTGAAAACAATCTCGGGGTTTCCGAAGGTGCATGGTCTTTCTTCCGAATGGACAATAAGAAGTTATAATGTGCTTTGTCTCCGTGACGGACTTTAACGAGTACATAGATACGTACGTTGATGTCTACGGCGACTGAGGTTATTGTCTTAGACTTAACAAGTCTGTGGACTTAGGTGGTATTTCATTCCACAGATTTCACAGTACGATGAGTAGACTGACTTATTTGGTACTGGACTGAACCTTAACACACGCAGCAGACAGCAGTTCGGAGATAAGTACCACTCATAATTAAGTATAGTAAGATACGTAAGTTACTCCCAACTTGTGTGTTACACCATTCCTTGGTAGCCGTATCTTATGAAATCCTAATAAAATGCATCTATCTCGACTGTCTACTACTGTGTTCATTATTTTTACGTAAATGACTAGAATCGGGATTATCGAAGCAGGTAAAAGCAGTGTTGCTTCAATCTATGTCTATCTATAAGTAGTACCTACCTAGGCGAATAAATTGCGTGACCCCCCATAAATAAAGGGGGTCCGCCATTCTGCCATTGCATTTTACAACTAAATAATTTCACATTCATACGTCTTTGCTATAGATACGTTCGAGGCTAACTCTTGATGTACAGATCTTAACATACTATAGGGGCATCATTGGGCGACCAAATCGACTATGGCTGTCACGATAATATGCCTTACCTTTAGTCAATTTGCACAGTATTGTTCACCATAATTACGTGGTACACGTACACCTCATGTAGAGGGCTCCGAATGACTATAAAGCTGTACAAACATCAAGCAGATTAGATTTAATTGAAAGTAAATATTGATAGTTCACTGGCATGAACTGATAACGACGATGAACAATTATTGACCGAGCGAGCGAAGCGAGCGTAGAGCTCCATTTCGACAAGATAGGAGGCCGATTTTGCTTTCGTCTGTCTGTATCTAGGGTTAAAGAGGACCCTATTTTATCGACAAAAAAATGTTTAAAAACAATCCCACCCCCCCCCCCCCTAATTTTTTACAGGCATTTGATATGATTATAAATTTTCGTGAACCATGCACCAATTGCAAAAAATATATGACTTCGGACTGAAAGGGTTTGTCGTGGTCAAATCGACTGGATTGTAATGATGAAGAGTAGTAGTACTGTTACAAGAAAATGCTGAAAAAGTGTCAACTGCTTACTAAAATTATGTGCGCTTTGTTTTTGAACAATTGTGATTTTTCTCATAAACCGTGGTAGCTAGATAGTTGAAATTTTCACAGATGATGTATTTCTGTTGCCGCTAAGTATAACAACAAATACTAAAAAACAAAAGAAATTTAATATTAAGAGGGGCTCCCATACAACAAACGTGATTTTTTTGCTCATTTTTGCTCGATATTGATAATGGTAGCAGGTAGACGCTTAAAATGTTCACAAGTTAAAATTAAATTAATATTTAGGGGGGGCTCCCATACAACATGTTTTTTTGTAGGTTTTTTATAGATAATGGTACGGAACCCTTCGTGCGCGAGTCCAACTCGCACTTGGCCGGTTATTTATTTCCTTTTCAATATTTTTCTTAAAAAATTAGTTGGGGTGTATGAGGTTTTGCGTTAATTCGTTTACACGTTGTATAAGCCACAGCCGAGATGACGGTAGATGTTTTGGCAGTTAGATGACACTGACAGGGGGGCGCCACTGCAACATTGATAGATTGAGTGATTGGTACGATTGCGTTAGTTTCGACCCTTGGCCACATGCCAAAACATCCATGTAGCATTGTATACCTACGCAAATCCTTTGTATAGCCAGAAATGCTAAGCGTATAGCAGTCACAGCTTCACGGGTCGTAAAAAGGCACTAAGGCTAAATGCGCAATCAAAGCGTGATTCGCAACAGGAGCGATTCAAACAGTCAATCGGAACGACAAATGGCAAATTGAATGAAAAGCTGAAACGTATTATTTGCTTTATCCTGTCGGGTTGTGCGAGTGGAGTTTGAAATGTCACATTTTTTGATCAGCTATTCTTCTTCTTCTTCTTTTTATTAATGGCGTCCTAACCTCTTTTGAGGTTAATTTTGCCAGTGTCAAGTGGTCAGGTTCTCATTTGAGAACCTGGAAATTAAAATGTCTTGAGATGATGTTAAGATGATGATGATTTGTCGCTCGTTAGTACTACCCAAGGAGGACGTGAAGGGCTGTGGATTCCAAGTAATTCCTTCGGACGTGAGCGACTGCCTCCCCTGATCAGCTATTGATTTGAGAACAAAATGTTTTTGACATCGGAAAATTACGAATTCAGTTTGCATGATGCAAAAGGTATAAGTAGTTGAAATCATTTCACGATGAAGGTTCGACTTTTGTTTTGTGTTAGCCGTGCACATGCACATTGTCTCAGTGTGCGTATAGTCTCTGGAGCGTCGAGCCACCGAGCGGTGGAGCTGCTTTCTGAGGGTGGAGCGGATTCTACGCACAGTCGCACACTGACACAATATGCATTCAAACCTTCTTCGTGAAATGGTTTACTGTATGGGGGTAGGTTACCCAAAAAAAATTAGGTTCAAATTAATAAGCTGCTCTGACAGTCAGTTATCCCAAGCGTGTGAAAATTACAGATTCGATATTATGGCGAAACCGACATCGTGACAGCAATGACTCAGACAGAGCTAAGAGCAAATTAACTGGTTCGCCGACATATCTTATATAACAATAGTTGGCCATTATTCGGTCGTACGAGCGGTGTGCTTCTGTGACTAAAGGAGTAATATAATATTAATCACTAGGGTTACCTCTATGAAACCGATTGTACGACTAATCGTTTTAACTATGCGCTCGGTAGATTTTTATACTATCTTCTTCGGGACGTGATAGGATCTGCTATGATATATTGATATCTATTTAAATCGCATGGAGGTATATAGGTACGAGTAGACGCACAGACAGAGATAAACGGCTGTACTCTTTATTGAGTTTAGGAACAATGCCCGCTGTTCACTCGTACTACCGATCGCTCTACGAGCGGATATTCCGCTACGGAGCGGGTACGGACAATAAAAGAACATCAAAATCGCACCACTCGCAGAATATTAAAGTCTGGATGGCTTACGGATGGGATAGAGGCGCCGCCGCCCGCCGATTGGAGCGCCTGAGTATTCAAATGGATACAAAAGCACGGCACACCTTTAAAATTACAATTAAATGTAGAGAACCAGAATTTCGTGTTGATCCTGTATACCTACTCCTTCGTCGTAGTCACACTGTGCCAGATCATCCTAAATCTGCACGATCAATTGCATCTTTACGCAGTCAGCCCATGTCACAGAAGAGATAATAGTACGTGTAAGTCGATGCAAAAAGTGTTCAACGTAGCAAGTTGAATACACCTACAGTGTATTGCTTTTGATTAAAATTATTAAAACACAATGCAAAAATATTAAGTAGGTACCTATGTATTTAAAAGTTTTAAGAGGTGTCTAGCCTGAGAAACATTGTAACTTACATGTGTGTTCATAAGAACTTTGAAAAACTAAACAAAACAATCGCATTTTTGGATTGAATCAATGATCACGAGGCCGAGGCCGTGTTGCTCTATGCTTAGGCCTTAGGCTTAGGCCCTCTTGTCAAAAAACTAGGCTACTCTTAGAATAGGACAAATGGATTGGTGAAACGGAACTTTATGCTAAGTATTGCCTTAAATTAGGAGTTACTTAGTAAGGCGTTTCCTTGTTCGACGTTAGTGAAAACGGGCGTTAGGCCACTGAACAGAAAAAAACTGTGTGTTGTTTTTCTAAGGTTTTTCCTCAGGGTTTTGTTTTTCTTTCAGACTGAGCTTTCAGACAGAGGAGGAGACAATACAAATACCAACAAACCAAAGAGGTTTTAGTTAATGCGTTCATGTGTCAAAATCTGCATGTGACATTTCGGTTTTGGCTTCTCAAAATCAGTGGGCATTCATCAATGTAAATAACTATCAAAATTATATCGTGTAATATAACAGCGCCATGCATATCAAGAAAGCAAAGTTCCAGTGTGTTGATGATTGCTTCCAGCCTGCTGTTAGGCGTCCTGCACTCTTCCGGAACAAAGACGAGTATGAATGTTACACGGAGGGTTATGTGAAATGCTTCTGGGCGATGATGTGTGATCCGCAGAATAGTGTTGAAAGCTTCACTAGCACTCCTCCGACTAATAGTTAGTACATTACTGCTGCTACTACATATCTCACAGTAGCTACTAAGTTGGTTGGGTTTCGAATAAAGCTGATCAATCAGTGATCAGTGTGGCTGCCTATAGCTTACTGTATCACTAACCTGGTTCCCATCCTTAATTAAACTAAATGACAACGAATCTCCAATTGTAGGCAGAGCCAGTCGCTTTACGGAAGTCGCCAGTCGCCTCAAACTTACTTATGTCTAGAAGAAAATAATTTCAACCGTTTACAGCAAGAATCGTGACGCAGCAACCGCGTCGCCAAGTCAGAGAAACCCCACTACCGCTATGCAAGAATTACGTGGTATCCTCTGTTCAATAAAATCAAAGTTATCAAGTACAAAGACTTTATTTCAACTATTACCAGGCAATTGATCTGACAACCTAAATTGCTTCTCATTCAAGACCTGACGAACATTCATGTTGATTCTCGATTCAGTGATATAACTTTCGAATGTACTCCATTCTGTATCATCTATGTTTCTCTTCATATCTGATGTAATATTTTGATAAATATACTTTTTGTCTTCAAACACCTTTTCATTTTCGACAGGCTTTAGGGTATTTAGGTCGTTCCATGGCGAGCGAGGATTGGGCAGTATTTTGGGCACTGCATGGTAGCATAAGCGAGCTTGTTCGGACATTACAACTATGTCGCCACTTCTAAGCATGATAGCTGATGGCTCAATACTCTTGTCTGTGCTCCCGATGAGGAATATTGCTGACTGGCCAAAACTGAAAGGAGAAGAAATAATATATGAGATTGTCTGTATAATAAACAAATTACGAATTACGACTTAGATGTCCATGGAAGGTAGTATAGTCTATAGATAGGGTTGGATTGTAGATAAGGGGGCGCCAAGTGACACTCTGACTATAGATAGAGTACCAAAGAATCCTAAACAATCTTACTTGGTTGTTTGATACAGAGTATAGATTTCATCAATCAATCTATCAATCAGCCCACACCTACCCACTGCTGGGTATAGGCCTCTTCTCTACCACGCCATCCACTCTGGTCCTGTGCTTCCCGCATCCACTGCCTGCCAACTATGGCGGGGATGTCATCCATCCATCTGGCTGGTGGTCTGCCTACTTGGCGTTTTGCGGTTCTGGGTAGCCACTCCGTTACCGCTTTGGTCCACCTTCCGTCATCCCTCCGTGCCAAGTGTCCTGCCCACCCCCACTTAAGTCTCGTGATTTGCTTGCCGACGTCGGCGACCTTAGTACGATATATTTCATGCTAACTTGCAATTATTAACTCACTGCTTATTTATTGAACATACAATGTTGTTCAACTGGACCTAATATTTGTAATTTGTCATACACTAGCACTAAAAATAAAACCATACATTTCAGTAACATGTTCATGTTCAGTCAACAATCTTACCTGAATGAGAACAGAGGTGCTTTTAAGTTGACCTCAGAATGGTCGGTGTGAGGTGACAATGTAGAGTCCATGTGGTAGTAGTTAACTATTGCCGCTTCAGCCTTGAAGGTGCTGTACTGAAGGAAATTAGCTACCACACTGCAAAGCTCAACAAGCTCTGGTGGGAGTTCTGAACAGTTTTCATCGGTGTATATCTGCAATGTAGAGATAGACAAGACAACCTCAAAATAATAATCTCATCTTATACTACTTTTTGTACTAACCATTGTTATTTCAATTTTATTTAACAACCCAGAGAAGTTACAAAGTTTGCCATAGTTAAATCCAATGTAGGATTTGTCAATTGCTTTTGGGTGAAAATTATGCCCATATTCGATAGGAACATTATTAGCAGTAATTTTGCTAGCCGTATTTGTTAGGTAGGTATTAGCAATTTACTTTTGTATCCCAATTATGGTGATATCCTAATGTGGTCCATCTCATTTTCTTCCTCAGCTGTTGGTTACATTCTCCACTGTTATGACATTCAGCCCACCAGTTTTGCAGATTCAATTCAATGTCTATGTTGGTCTTACTTGGTTTGATTGGATAATGCTCTAAACATCTCCGAATCCAGTATCTTTGGCTCAAGGCGGTGAATGGGTTTCTTATAAGCAGGAGACCTGGGTGATCCTTGAAGGAGTTTACCTCCCATTGATCAAAATCATGCAGTCCAAGTATTCGTGTAGAATGATGTTGGGGCGGCGTAACTTTAAAATTGTGTTTAATAACCTGAAATTAATAAACATGTGTTTCAGCAAGTATAGCTGAATAATTGTAAAGTTTCCAGGCATTTTATGCAAGTATTTGCAAAGATTACCTTATCATTAATATCACAGTCTTCATTCAATAATACTCGATCAAGGGATGGCTTTGGTTTCCTAGACTTGTAATATTTGAATGTCTTTCTGAAGGTGTCTATTTCCATGGGGTTATCACAGTTATACATGTTCAATTGTACAGTTACTAAATTGCACACGATTTTACATGAAAGTAAATAATTCTGTCGCAAACTTGTCGCAAAACGAAAAATAAACATACGAAAACCAGGCAAGCTGTTAGCTGGCTGGCAATGGCATTGGCAAACACAGATAAATTATTTGGCAAACAGCAACCTCCAGCCTTACACCTGACACTGGCAGAATTTGTCGATAGGCAACAAAGTGCCATAAACTAAAATAGAATAGAATAGAATAGCAAGCAAACACAACAAACAAACAAGGCAGATTTATTTTACTTTTTAGTTAACTTGAATTTTTTTTATAACCTTGTGATCACAGCTCTGTTTTTTTCATCCAAAACCATCCGATACGCACGTCCGACCAGCCCGACCATGCGCGTACCTGCTTTTCTGTGTACAATCCATCGTATCGTAGTAAATTTTTAAACGCAATGCAATATGTCAAATCAAATCAATATAAACATAGGTAGGACAGTGGAGTGGAGTTTATTTTATTTTGGATTTTGGATTCGTGTGTGTTTTCAATTTTTATTAGTTTTTAGATCGACATCGAGCGAGATAAAAAATGTTGTGAATGTAAATGAGTTTGGTCGCTGAAAGAGTAATGCAAAGAAAGTAACATACAGCAAAATAGTGTTCGACGAAGGTGAAAATATTAGAGGACTGATTTTAGCCTAAATCATTTTGTAAATATGCAATCTCCATCCCAAGACAGGCTCTCGGATTCTTCAAAGGTATGTAATTTTTATACAAAACGTATGGGGAATAGGTACTAGTTATAAGATGTGATTTAATCAACTCTAAAGTCAAAAACTGGTGCAGTCAACAAGTGCAGTCAAATATGGACAACAGCCTGTGCATAATAGCAAGTATACTGCAAGTAAAGGCCTGTGCCCCTCGGTGGGGACATTAATGGGCTACATTTATTTAATATTTTATTATATAGTGCAAGTAAATTATCATTATTTTTTGTTTAATCTAAACATTTATGATTTCTAGGAAATAGATGTGACAGACGGCAAGTTGAAACTAAGGAAATGGCTGAACATGAACTTCCGTATTGAAATGACAGACGGCAGAGTCCTTGTTGGAGTATTTCTGTGTACAGATCGTGATGCCAATGTTATTTTAGGTAATTTTTAATACTTATTCTTTGATTATTTTATTGTGTACCTTTCGCTTCTATTTTCTGCATTAAGACTGCTGATAGATTTTCTATAAATGGAGACAGCAAGAATATAATCAGTGTGGCTGTTTTCTGCATGATAAATTAAATTGTATAACAAGTTTACTTGGTTCATATATTTTTTCCACATCAGACACAGAGTGGAGGCACTCTGCTTACCCCTATTCCAGGAAAATCAGCATATGTATATAAGTAAAGTAAAGTAAATGTAGCCCATTAATGTCCCCACCGAGGGGCACAGGCCATATGTATATACAAACAAAAAATAAATAGAAAAGAGTACCTACCTATCTTTCTATCCAGCCAGCCAGCCCCCTGCACCCAATGTTGAGTAATGTCCGGTTACAATAACCTATCTATCCTCAATACACAGATAGAAGGGTTGAATTTGACATAAGTTCTATAGCGCAACTGTCAAATCTAACTCTAGTAATGTGAAACAATGTATCTTGTATCTTGTATCTTCTGTAAGGGGGCTGAAGTGCCTGCACGTGGCCCACATGTGCGGGGCCTTTGTGCATGTCCCCTTCTCCCTTTCTCTCATCTCAGCCAACCCAACTCCTCCACAAGTTGGAGTAGGAGGCCTGGATGTTCAAGGAGCTCCCGGGTCGATGATGCTTCTCCCAGAATCGCCATCCTGGTTTCAATTGTGGATGGACATGCCAGCAACATGTGCTCGACCGTCTCATCCACTTCCATGCAACCCCTGCATAGGGGGCTGTCAGTTGCACCTGTAATTGTCAAGTGTTTATTTAGTGTACAATGGCCTGTTATAAGGCCTGTTAGTATTTTTATTTTGCTGCGTGGCAGCTTTATTAGGTAGTTAGTAAACCTATGGTTATACTTGTTTATAAAAAGTTTTGTGTTTTTACAGTTTTCTCTGCTGGACCACAATTTGTTCTGTTGCACTAATGTGGCTGATTTAAGCCGCTTCCTTAGTGCTTCAGCTGATAATGGCGAGAAGGGTGGAGGGCCGATCGCCGTCCTTCTAGCCCCTATTTTTGCTAGCTTGTCCGCCTCGCAGTTGCCCTGGTCTCCTTGGTGACCCTTGACCCACTGGATTGTGACTTTGTTTTTGCTGCCTAAGTTGTTTAGTGCTTCGTGACATTCTAGTATAAGTTTAGATTTTGTTAGCGGTCTGTTTAGTGCGCTTAGTATGGCAGCGCAGTCCGTTTTAAAGGTAATTTCCATTCCTTGTGCATGATCTTGTATATGCATGGCTCCGTGGAGGAGGCTCAGTGTCTCCGCTTGAAACACTGTTGTTTCCTCCCCGAAGTTCAGGGAATGGCTAATGTTAAGTTCTGGCGAGAAGATACCTCCGCCTGTGTTGCGGCTATTCTTTGACCCGTCTGTGTATATTGTTATGGTGTTCTGATTTGGGTTCGGTATTGTTTCCACATCCCGAGCTGTAATTTCGTAATTCCTTCCAAATAGGAATTCAGGTTTTATGCGATCAATCCCAACAATGGCTTCCGGTACGTCGTCGAGAGCTTTCGACAGGATTGTGCAGTGTCCTTTGTCTGCCAATTGGCCTTTCCATTGGCCTGTACTATACAGTCTTATGGCTGCAGATTTTGCCTCCTGCTGTATGAATAAGTCCAATGGTGGTATCCCTAGCATTATTTCCAGAGCCGCTGATGGCGTTGATTTCATGCAGCTTGTGATCGCTACACACGCCATTCGCTGGAACTGCTGCAATTGTGCTATCGTTGTAGTTTGCGTTGTCCGTTGCCACCATACCAGGGAGCCGTACGAAATGACTGGTCTCACCACTGCCGTATACATCCATCAACATATTTTAGGCTTGAGTCCCCAGCCATTACCCACCATCTTCCTACACTGGAAAAATGATATGGTGGCTTTTTTTAGTGTCGCTTCTATGTGTTTGTTCCAACTTAGTTTGTGGTCAAGCCATACGCCTAGGTACTTGGCTTGGTTTGTTAAAGTACCTAAGTGTTTTATTAAAGAGTTTTGGCAGTCTGTAGTTGCCATGATTTATCTTTTTTGTAAATAATACCATCTCCGTTTTATGTGAAACAATGGATGTAAAAGTCCATTTTATTACCTAGCCTATGTTTTCAGTACACCCCCTTCTTTTTCATTCACTCAGTGTTGATGAACCACAATGAACACAACTTATTCTCATTCCAGGAGCTTGTTCAGAATACCTAAAAAACACTGACGGTGAAACAGAGGAGCCCCGAGTTCTCGGCCTTGTCATGGTGCCCGGCCGACATATTGTCTCCATCCAAATCGATGACACCACACCACCACAGAAGTACTACTATGAAGAGTGACTCACAAGTCACATCAATTGGTACCTATTATTATCTAGTTATGATCTGCAAAGTTTGAGATGACCGATTCGGAATAACTTTCTATCAATTGATTACAACTGATTTTCTCACTGATGATGATAGAACCCTTTCTAGGGAAAAAACACTCTTACAGAAACAATAACTGTTTGTCATATTAATGATCTCTTACATTTCTAACATCAAGCTCAGACCACCTTGTATCTACTTGAATACTTTATTGCTCAAATCATCTACAAAGGCGAGTTTATCTCTCACAAGAGTTTTCTTCGAGATAACTGCATCATAATGAGCATCTAACCACACAAAAGCTTCAACTCAGTATTTTTTATGAATCTAATGGGAAAGTTTATCAGAATCGCAGGTAGTCACTTTATTGGCATTAGAATGTAGTTATATATTCTAATGCCAACAACAGACTTATAAATGTCATAGAATTGTTTGTAAATAAGATTATGAATTTGGAGATATGAATGAACATAATAAAAGAAACCACAATTTAGCTTAATACTTTATTTTATTTAGCAAAATTACATAATATAAATAGCGTCACGCCTAATCCCATACGGGGTGGCAGAGGCACAGTTCTGTTGTGCCCACTTTAAGTCAGATTTTGCATAATAGTTTTTTATTTTATTTCATATATCAACTTTTTCATGACTTCAATCTCCATGAACATATTTTTGGAGTCATTTGCGAATGGATTATGTTCCTCATACTTTGCGCTGTTTTCTACGTATCCCTGAAGATACTGTAGCAAGTCATCGCAAAAGTATTGAATAAGATTTTCTGGCAACAAACTTTGTAGAAAGGAGTTATGTAACATTTTACTCAAACACAAAAATGGGTGAGGCAGTGTATTGTTTGTGACGTTGCTGTAAAATTCTACACTTCTGTTTCTAATATCTTCATCTTCATCTTGAAGCAGAATGGCTGTCGTTTTTATAGCAATAATTTTAACATTTGCCGTCAAATCATGAAATATGGTTCCAAATTCATTGTTGGCCAGTGCTGCAATATTTCTCATTTCAAATTCTGAATGTGTTAATGTAAATATCATATTAGCAAAGTTAATCACCAAATCTCCATTTCCGAGAAATGATTTAATGAATTTCGCAACAAAAGGTATCAAGTATCTAATTTTGTATGGCACGTTAAAATCATTTCTTTGCACGTAATCGAGTATGTCAGCCAATTCCTCATTTGATACGTCAATTCTTGACCTTAAATCGTAAAGTAATTTCCATATAAAACCACTATTAAACTTTTTATCAAACTTTAGAAGTGATTGACTGACTCTTTGTCGTATTTCAGATGGTATTTCAGATTCGTCAGTCAATCGTTTGTGCACATAATTACAATACTGCTCATAGTGAGGTTGAGCCAATAGTGTATCTAATACCTTAGGTATATCGCTATAGTCTGATTTTCTCACATATTCCTCAACATGCATATTGATATACTCGTGTATCCCAGGTTCGTGACTATTTTTTGACTGTTCTAAAATTATTTCTTCCAACGATTCTTTCCATTTCGTAGTGTAAAACATCTCTCGATCTTCATAAATCCTTCTGCACAAAAATGAATGATTACCATTCCCGTTGTAGAGTAAATCATTAAAAATATCCTTTAGAAGATAAAACTCTTCCATGTAGAAGTAAGTATTACGATATGAGTAATATATTTTATAAATAGCTGTAACTATAAGGCAGCCGTGTAACATATTTTCGGTCATACCTTCAGCATGTTGTTTTTGTATAGCTTGATATCCTCTTCTCAGGGAAAAGTTGTTGCAAATGCTTTTAGCAGTCAAGCGCCTGACTGCATGAATGGGGCTTCCCAACAAAGGCCAGAGACTTTCAAATAATTCTTCATATGTCTGCTTTTGTTCCTCGCGATCGTATGAAAAAGTGTATCTTCTTGCAGTATTGGCAAGCAGGTTTAACAGTGGAACTAAATCTGAATGTGCTTGCACTGTGTCCACATTATCGATATTTTTCAGTCGACATATGATGTAGTGCCAGAGTTCAAGGAAATGTGTTCGGAATTCATCAGACCCTACATTCGCTAGAGTTTCCTCGTCAATACTGGAGGTCTTCTTCTGTCCAATGAATTTTGGTACTAGAGCACCATAGAGTTGCAAAGCGGCATTTCTGAGAAAAAAAAGTAACATTATAATGGACGTTAAGTTAACCGGAACTTAATTCATGTCAGTATTACAGTAAAGGTCATGTCTAGTTATTAAAATATCCACAGTCACCAATGACACAAGAAATATGCACGATACAAAGCCGAAAGGTGAGATCGCGACTTTACTAACACATACCTTATTTGCCAGCATTTGCTTGTGAGATTACAAAATGCCAGCTGTGCCAAACTTGCGGAATAATGCATCATTTCCGAAGACAAACTGCTGTCGGTAACAATTCGGGTTAAGAAATGTATGTAAATGGCCTTTGGCAAGTCTTTTTCATTGTCGATATCATGGCTCTTTGAAAACCCCTCAGGCACATCTTCGGTTGTATTGCATCTTGCCAATAAAGTCTTCATGAAGTGATGAAATAACGGCTAAAATGAAGAGTATTGGAATTATTTGCCCTAATAGCTAAAAGTACCTAGTCCTATAATAATAACGAAGCCAGAATGATGAATTTAGTCAAAAAATAATAGCTAAGTACTTATCCTACAGCGACGATATGAAATATCCTTTTTTAGGGTTCCGTACCCGAAGGGTGCCAAACGGGACCCTATTACTGAGACTTCACTGTCCGTCTGTCTGTCTGTCTGAGGGCCTGATGCTGCTCTGAGAAACGCACTTATATTGGATCGCTATCGCATCGTAAACACCCAAAATGGCGTCAAAGCGTATACGATTTTCTTGCAATCTATTTACGATCTATTTGCGATACTTTAGGAGCATACCAAATGACGCCATTTTGGGTGTTTACGATGCGATAGCGATCCAATATAAGTGCGTTTCTCAGAGCAGCATCAGGCCCCTGTCTGTCTGTCTGTATGATAAAATGTTCACAATATATTGAGTATATTATTTACTTAAAAAATAAATAATTATATTAATATTTACGGGGGGCTCCTATACATGTTTTTTTTTGCGGTGTAGATAATGTACGGAACCCTTCCTGCGCGAGACCGACTCGCACTTGGCCGGTTATTTAACTTCCGTTTACAATTCTCACAGGGGTAACTGTCATACATAACCTACCTTGCCTTTCTTCATATCACTGGCCACAATTCTGTACACCATTATGGACAATCCTGCACCCCTTCTCGTCACAGACGCCATATTCCCAGCTTCGGACATCAGCTCATTCAGTTTGATCGCCAATAGAGCGTCAGGCAGTTGCGAAAGGACTGTGTTCTTTGGTAATGAAGTAAGATGTTTTATGCTCTCGCCTGTAATAATGGACATACAATATTTAAGTTAAACTGCTTAGTTATAAAGGTCTACGTTTAATATTTACAGTTTCGTGGGGAAGTGATTGTTATGACAAAAGAAGCAAAAACTAAATAACATAATCTATCTGATCATTAAACTCCAATTCAAAGAATGCTTGAAGACCTACCTTCGCTTGGGGTCGACCTGAGGATGAACATGTCCAAAACCAAGATCATGACCAAACTTGAGGGTCCACAACCTAACATCATTGTAGGACACTGTCAGCTAGACATAGTGGACGAATACATCTACATTGGACACAGTTTAGCTTTTGGCCGAAATTCCCAGGAGGAAGAAATCTCCAGTCGCATACAGCTGGGTTGGGCCGCCTTTGGTAAATTGGAAGACGTCTCAAAGTCAAAAAATCCTCAATGCCTCAAAACCAAAGTGTTCAACCAATGTGTCCTGCCCATACTCACTTATGGATCCGAGACATGGTCGCTCACAAAGGAATTCATGCATAAAATCCGAGTAGCACAAAGGGCAATGGAGCGCGCTATGCTAGGAATCTCCCTTCTCGACCACATACCCAACGACGTCGAGATACGACGACGTACTAAGGTCGTAGATGTGGGTATGCGAATCGCAAGTTTAAAGTAGAGATGGCTGGGACACTTGGATAGGAGGGAAGACGGCAGATGGACCAAGGCGGTGATAGAATGGTGGCCAAGGGATGCGCGTAGACCGAGAGGCAGATCACCAGCCCGATGGTCGGATGACATCGCCAAAACTGCCGAGAAACAGTGGATAAAGTTGGCCCAGGACCGCAATAAATGGCGTAATTAAGAGGAGGCCATTACTCAACAGTGGGTGTTGGAGGCTGGATAGATAGATAGATTAAACTCCAGTTTCTGGAAGGGGGGTCAAATAATAACAGGCAGCTCGTGATTGGCTGAAATGAGTTTGACCTGAGATTAACAGTAGATATGCTTTGATTCCTCTTCCATAAACCGGATGAAAGACTTAAGAAACGGAGCTTTTTAAGGCTACGAATAATTATGAAAATGTAGGTAATTATTACCTAAGGAAGCACCAGCGGCTTCGATGACTCCTTTATGCCTTGATGTTTCCAAAACATTTGTGATGATACTCAAGCATTCCCTGCACAGATCTTCCCCGGAATCGTCATTTTGGCATTTTATTATCATGGAACTTAATTCACAGCACGCCTGAAATACCAGACACGGACTTCGCAAAGGTGCCATTTTTAAGCCGACCACAACTGCAGACGACGTGTCGCGTGAGTGTGTGAGCAGCATAGTGGTGAGCGAGCCCACCGATCGAGCGTACCTAGTTACGATTCAAGTGAGCGTGACAGCAGTACATAATAAACTCGCTGTCTCGTTTACTCACTTGGCAACTATACTCGCTGCCTCCCTCACACGTCTGCAGTCGCGGTCGGTTTCGAACTGGCACCTTAATATTTCATTAAAGATAAATCGAGCATTACATACCTTAACATTCAACCACATGCTGTTCAAGACAAGCTGTTGCAGGCCAGATATTTTGGTTCGATCATTTCCATCACATTCACTCAATCCGGACTTCTGTATTATATTCTGTACCATGTCGTTCATTTTAGAAAAGTCGGAGCTCGTCCATGGCTCTTCATCCCAAGCAAACTGTGTGGAAATTCCCTTTAATATTTCAAGCAGTTCTGCTATTACCGATTTATCTATTTGAATCTCATATGATTTTTGATGGCACACCTCTAGTACACTATACGAAATGCCTATGAAGGCATGTAATTGCTTTCCAGCTGTTATAGATTCAATTATGTCCCTCTTGGATGTGTACTCTGCGTTCAGCTCATTGCAAGCAAACAGGAACACCTCTTCAACTGTTTTGAAATCTCCATCAACTATAGATACATTCCCCTCTTCTGTGAGAACATTTACAATTAGTTTGATAATGTTTTGTCCACTGCTTATCTCATAAAAGAATTTGCTTCTGAGGCACCTCAGGGCATTTTGTATCATGCTATTAAATCGATCAGATTTCTTTAACTCTCTATAGTAATGTTTAAGCAAAACTTTTGCCACTTTTTCTTTGACCTCTTGTTCCGAATCCTCTAGTAATTCTATCAACTTGGCCAGAAATAATTCGTTTGATAAAATCCAAAATCCATTTATCTTGAGGGCGCTCAGTAATGTTTCATTGCGTGTTATATTTGGTTGGCCTTTCCTTTTGGGTTCTTCACTAAACGTCGTAATTAATTCATCACAAATATTAATTGATGTGATTTTTCTTTGATAATTACCTCGTAAGTTTATGGATTCCACTATAAACTCTTGAATTTGTTGACAAAAATGTCTTAAATCCTCATTTAGGTCAATGTTATTAGATCTTTGCATGTTTATGTGGAAGACCCGATTTATACTCATCAGGAATGTTTTGAAGCTGCGTAACATGCTAATTCTCAGTACAGTTGAATCACCACTTACGTTGTTCAGTAAATAACTGTAGACCAAATCATACTCCAATTTGCTTGGCAAAGTTCGTTCTTGTGAGACACAAACAATATCAAAGGCCAACATCCTAACATGACAACTCCGGTTTTCTAACTCTTTCAAACAAATACACATGTTTGTCTCCCAATCCTTTTGCAATAATCCAAGCTTATTCCCTTGCTTCATAATACATAGCATAGAGTACTGTATTACACTGGCATTAAAATTTACTGCTGGATAACTTTCTTTACTAAGTTCTTTTAATATTGTATTCATTACTGAAGGGAAGACCTTAAATGTTGTCAAACACCAGTAATTACTAAAGTTATCAATGTGTTTGTATGGAGGCTCAGTTCCATGACAGCAAGAACATGATTGCAGAAGCGCAACAATGTCTATTAGAAATAACTCGCACCACTCTTCAGCTGATTTGACTCTCTTTAACATAGCAATGTACATATCAGCTCCAGGTGAAACCAGCTCTGACTTATGTAGACTCTTCATAAGGCCAGGAACATTTACACTTCTTGCCAGAGGCTTATGATCATGTGCTATAATTTCTGCCAGCATCAAATATTTTGCTTTATTCCAAGGAAAATCAACATTCAGTTGCTCTACAATGCTGTGACGTGTATACTTGTCCATCATTGATATCAATGTCTTGAATATTGTTTTGTTAAAATCTCTTACACCAGTTATAGGATTTTCCCAGTTGTGGTTGACCAAATTCAAAAGTTTGATTTGATTATCGTTGGTAAATATTATTTGCTCCAACCTGGTATTTACAATCTTCTTAAAAGAATCTATTGTTTTGAAAACCAGAAAAGTATACCATGAATAATCATAGGCAAGTGTTACAAGAATATTGAATGTTTGCTTCAATACTGACTCTATTTTAACACTTGAACCATACACGTTTTTCAGAAAATTTGATTGAAACATTCCATATATCAATGATATCAATTGTGCCATCTTATTTTGGTCTTTTCTATCTAGTTCTTGTTCAATTTTTTCAAGAATACTTTGTAGATATTCGTCTTGATTATCACTCAATCCCATGACTGTGTACAGACATGTTGCACACAAAAGTTGGTCATCCAAACATTCAAATTCATTCTGTAAATGTGTCCATAGTATGTCAGACACTTTATTCCAATTTTCACTATTCTCATAGGTGTTACGTAATTTCTGCAACTTTATTAGCACATGCTGGAACATGTAAAACATGGAATAACTTTACTTTATTATTATACACTGAATATGTATGGGTGATTGATTCTTTAGCATTACAAACACCAGTCTGCCATGCCATCAAGATTCAGATTTTCTATACCTACATCTGTGAAAATCCATGTATTGGGCCATTCCATTGTTCAGGATGATAATTGAAATAAAAGCATGACAATATCAGAGATTAAAACATAATAACCGGCCAAGTGCGAGTCGGACTCGCGCACGAAGGGTTCCGTACCATTATCTATAAAAAACCGCAAAAAAAAATGTATGGGAGCCCCCCTAAATATTAATTTAATTTAAATTTAATTATTAATTTTTTAAGTAAATAATATACTCAATATATTGTGAACATTTTAAGCATCTACCTGCTACCATTATCAATATCGAGCAAAAAAATCACGTTTGTTGTATGGGAGTCCCCCTTAATATGAAATTTCTTTTGATTTTTAGTATTTGCTGTTATAGCAGCAACAGAAATACATCATCTGTGAAAATTTCAACTGTCTAGCTACCACAGTTCATGAGATACAGCCTGGTGACAGACAGACGGACGGACAGACAGCAAAGTCTCAGTAATAGGGTCCCGTTTGGCACCCTTCGGGTACGGAACCCTAAAAAAAAAAAGCTTCCATGTGAGTTAGGTATGCCTCATATCATGTCCTCTAAAATCAAAATTGTACCTGCATTGTAGCATTGCTGAAGATTGATGTGGGTACTTTAATTTGTTCAACAATCTCATTGACAATTTCCATAATGATCTAGCGTTAATGACCTGAAATGAAAAAAAGCTTTTGAATAATAAATTGATACCGATGTGAAGCATTATTTCTCTCATAAATGTACTGTGTACCTACCTACATGATACTTTTAATAAACAAAGCCTGCAATTTGGGAGGCGACACAAACTATACTAATTAAAATGGTGTGTCTGATAAAGCAATCTGTGGCCATCACGCAAGACCTGTTGGTTTTTGAGGTTCTCCGTTTAATGCCGTTAGTTCCTTTAGTTTAGTGATTTTGATACCTCCCAAATAGCCGTCACTACCTAACTAATATCTAAGGTGTATTTACAAATGAAAGGCTAGTTCCAACAGAAAATAATTTACTTGAGACTAATTCATATTTACAAATTATATTGTAACAAATCTATTTAGCAGTTTCTTCTTGTAGGGGATCATATCCTCTCGCCATTTTCTCTTTGAACATATCAAAGTCTCTTTTCCTATCAAAGTGGATCACCCACTGCGACGGACAGGATTTTTCAAATAATTTCCTAAGTTCTGTACATTCCTTTGGCTTGACTGCACTCTCCTTAACATTATTAGTATCGAGGCATTTCCAATAACCATCTCTGGCATCCCAACAAGCCTTTCTTTGCTCTCTATCCGGAAATGACATGTTTCAATCTTATTCAAAGTTGACCTAAAACGGAAAAATACAGCTTTTGATTCGAAGACATCTAACCGAATACGGTATTTTGAAGAACTAAACTTGGGTTGAATTTGCATTTGAAGGACATTTGTTTGCATTAGAAACACAGGGAACATCAATAGAATCGATGGATCATTATCTGATAATATGTCTAGTTTACACCGAATTGAGTAATCCTCACTGAAAGCTATAAAAATCAATTATCACAACAAGAAACTCACTTGCAGGCTTTTATCGAGGACACCGTTATGCAACTATTGTCACTCGATATTCTTTGATTTACAATTTGCAAAGAAATCTCGCCAAACTTTTCTACAATTTATAACCTAAAATTGCAAAAATTTCGTATGTTCAAATGTCACTTTGATGTTTGACGTTCTCTTTTTTGTTGTGTTGCCAGTAAAATATTTTCTTGCTGCATTTAATCGAATAATAAGTAGAATCGATTATTTTATATCGTATTGTGAGTTGGAGTTGGGAGACTTGCGAGATTTGCGAGCGATGGAAATCATCTTTGATATTTGAGTAAACATGCGTGCGGAAAGGTAACGATAGCTCGTACATTGTGTTTCGAAAGGTAAAAGCGGCCCATGGCGGCCATGTGGTCATGTTGTGCGTACGGCCGGGCGGGTGATTGGTAGGGTAGGTAGGTAGAGTCTGGCCAGCGAGTGCTGTCATTTGGTATTTTATTATTTACTTGTCAAACGAATTGTTACTTTGTTTATACTTGGCTTACAACATTTTGATACTTTTATTCAAGTAGACCATTTATTATTTTTCTTTAATTTCAGGTACTATTCTGTTCTTTTGATTATACATCTATTTAAATGTGGTTGATTGCAATTACTCATAATTGTTTCCAGGTGGCTTAAATATGGGTTTTGAATTATTTGAGTCTGATTGTGATTATAAAACAGAATAATAATTAGTTTATTAATTAAGTATGCTTAGTTTATACTCGAAATGAAGGCTTTTGCCCTGCAGTGGGAAACTGTATAGGCATGGTAAAACATATTTAATAGGTACCTACCTTAACCCATCCCGAATTTACGAAGGCACGTTTTTACTAATATAATATTCTCTTTTTCCACCAATCAACCAAGTCATGAGAGAAAATATGTACTTATAGAAAATTAAATTAAAAAAAAAGTATCAACTCCGTTAATTTGGTGTATAGTCAATGTGGCAACATTGAGATTTTTTAAATTTGCCGCGCTTTTGAGATGACAGGACTCGCTGGCCAGACTGTAGTTATTGTTCTGAGAGGTCTAGTAGCTAAAGGGCCACCACACCAGAGTGCTGGGGGACGATTTGTTGGTTGATACAACTAAATAACTTTGAGGACGCTTAATTTTATGGAGCATTAAAATTAAAACTGCGGATAATTCAAACTAAATTTTAACCGACTTCCCAAAGGAGGTTTACAATTCGTCCGGATGTTTTTTTTATGTATTATGTCCCGATAATACATAAAAAAACATCCGGACGAATTGTAAACCTCCTTTGGGAAATCGGTCCCCTAGACGGATGGACCGATTTGGAAAATTATTTTTTTGTTTGTAAGGGTTTACCTTCCCATTGTTACTACGGACCACCAGGTCAGGATCTGATGATGTTATCCTGGAGAAATCGAGGGAACTCTTCAAATATTATAGGCAGACCTATAAGTGATTTTTGTGTTTTTAGTAATAACTCGTGCATTTACTCACTGTAAGCATAATA
The DNA here is from genome assembly GCA_963457715.1 of Argyresthia albistria. Classification (NCBI taxonomy): domain Eukaryota; kingdom Metazoa; phylum Arthropoda; class Insecta; order Lepidoptera; family Argyresthiidae; genus Argyresthia; species Argyresthia albistria. The sequence continues at coordinate 1,871,363 of OY735269.1, forward strand.
TTGTGATGCGGAACTGCTGATGAAGACCAGATGGCCACCAGATCTGCTCAATATACTAGGTACAAATACAATGCGTGGCTGACGGGCAGGCAACGCATAGCCTAAACCGGTGGACCTAGAGCCATGAAACTTTGTACAGGGGTTCCTTAGTAGCGTGGGGTAGAACTGAGATGGGATTGATTACAAAATTAAGTCCCCGAGGGGGGGGGGGGATAAGGGGTTACAGTTTGTATTAAACTCAATCTAATCAAATAGGGTTTGTGGAAGTCGGTTTTTTTCTAAAGTTTACTTTTTGTTTCAATTAATAATACATTCATGCTTTTACATGAATAAATCCTTCCCAAAGTCTGCCACGAAACTGGAAACAAAATTAAGTTTATCCAAGGTAAAGAAATGAAAGTTACTAACACGCTTTTCACGTTCAACTTTCGTAATATTTTCCATTATGCTTCTCGTAACTTCTGGTCCGGACAGCTGACCATTTCGCGAATCCATAAAAGACTCCGAAACCTTAACTTTGCACAGATTAGTGAATCCGAAAAATTGTTTCGATGTTTCGAACAAAAATAAGCCTGGTATTACTGGCACGTTTATATCAAGGGCTGCACATTTTTCCACGAAGGTCTCGAAGACGTTAGGCTCGAAGAAGGCTTGTGTGATGATGAAGTCGGCACCGGTGCTAATTTTTTCTTTCAAGTGTTCCATTTTGTCTTGATTTGCATCTGGAAAACCAGCGACACCAATGCAGAAATAATCCCCGGTTTCCTTTTTGATGTGAGATATTAGATCTCTGCTGCTCTTGAATATCGATTTGGAGGCATCATATCTTTCTGTAATGAAGTAGGTAGGTCATGGTAGATGGAGAATAGAGTTAATTATATGTAGTATAGTAGATACTTCAGCTTAATTATTAATGTACGGAAAAACTTTATACGGGGACGGGGTATAACATTAATTTAGCTGACCATATTTTGGGGAATGATAGTACCCATCATCATTATGAACAACTTTACCCAAGAAACATATAGTTGCCAATGAAATTTTTTTTTGTCCCCCAGTACATTGCCCCGAATGTTACTATGGGAAACCCAAAAATTTTTTTCGTTGCGACCATATTTTCCATGGGGAAAGTTCTTCATAATTCAAAGTATTTATTCAAGTAGATGAAAATAACAATGGATTTTTGTGGCCCCACACTAGGCACAGCCTGTATCGTGGGTGCCCTCTTTGGGTTCATACAGTTTAGTTTTTGACAACTACTACGATATTACGATAATATAATGATAGGTACTATCATTCCCCAAAATATGGTCAGCAGCTATTTAAATGCTGTATGTATCTTGGTAGGGTTAAAATTACTAATGAATGTAAATCGTTAGAATAATATATGTATGGTTCGACAGACAGATGACTCAGCCACCCCCGCTTACATACGCAAATAAACAACATGTCCATTTACAATGACCTTGTTTACATAGTCGTGTGCCTAGCAGACAAAGAATTTGTCAAGCGCGTAATCAGTCTAATTTCCCACCCACAATTTACTGTAGAGTTTAATTTAGACTTCGTGGATAATGTTGTTCGCTGATTGACGTCACGTAAACGTGATGGGGCCAATTCTCTAGGGCACACTCACTAAAATTACTTGACAATATTAGCTCCGACGCTCTTACGCGGTTGCCATAGATTCCATTTTCGAACTCACTTTTGAATTAGTTCATCAGTACATTAAAATAATTCAAAAGTGAGTTCGAAAATGGAATCTATGGCGACCGCATAAGAGCTGACGGACTTAATATTTTCAAGTAATTTTAGTGAGTGTAACCTAGAGAATCGGCCACAATATCTATCTATGTACATATGTATATCTACATAACACATGCCAGTTTGAACTACTTACAGACGGACCACTAACATTACCAAAAAATGTTTAGTACGATCGTTAAACTAGCTGTTTACACGTTAAACACATACCTCCCAGAACAACAAACAAATTACAAATTCCTTTCTCCTGCAGAAACTTCAGCAAAGTCTTTAAATATTCAGCAGACAGCAGGTCACAGGACAAATGCAATAGGACATGCTTTCCCTCACATCTCAATTTGCTTGCTAATCGGAGCGGTGGTATACCCAGATCTTTACATTGATGGGACTTCGCGTGCCAAGTGATTGAGTAGAATAATGGTTGTTGCTCCAAATTGTTGATATCCTCTTCTTTGACTTCAGGAGTCACCTCGTACGAACATGTTGTTTTATCGCCTTTTATCAGATCTGTTATTTTATGTCCTTTGACGTTCATATTGGTTTTGAGTGTCGCGATTTCGTGAATTACTTTTAAAAAACTTGTTTGAAAGTTAATTTTATCTTTTGTTTACTTAGTTCAACACGCCTAGACGTCTGTCTAGTAAACACGTTTGGTACTGTGAGTGTAACTGGAATTCACTTACTCGCTCTGACTGATGATAAGTGTTGTGTATGACTGAGTGACTATTATAATTATTATTTATAGCAGATACCACTTTCGAACATTTTTTTATCAATTATGATAACCAAACCACTATAAACAAGTATCGGTAGATATCTACTTTAACCTCTAAATATGAATTTGTGGTTTGATAAAAAACACATGTTTTCGCACAAAATACAACGAATACTTATTGATGAAAGACAGGGAGACTTCACAACAAAAACAAGTCGCACGAATTTCCATTATTTTGTATTGACTTTTCCATACATTGAATAACAATCAGCCATACATATCAAACCGAAATGAGGGAAAACGATGGTAAGTTAAACCCATATGTTGATACAGAATTCAGTAGCCTTACTATGTATGACATATGGTAATTTCAGTCGCAATACGATTCAAATTGTCAAATCGACCAATCAGAACACTATTTTAAACGAGCTGCCTTTTGTATCGATTAAGGGCTGTTCTCACGATGCAAGCGGTCGCTTGCAACTTGTATTTCCCTCTCTGCCTATCTTCCTGTTCCGTCCTTCTCTAGCGGTTGCAAGGGAACCTGCCTTCTATGAGTCGCAGCGACAGATTTCAAGCCAGGTTGCATCGTGAGTAGAGCCCTTTATGATCGGTAGATTTGTCAATTTGAATGGTATAGCTGAGGGTATACCGATTGAAATTCCTCGATGACAGAGGTATCTACATTACACAATAAGGCAGACAGATCAGACTGTCTACTAACATTTTCATTATTCGAAAAAAAATTGGACTTACTGCATACGTAATTAATTATTTTTGCAGCTATGTATATGTATAAGTAAGGGTAAGTATATGCGAGGACTCTACGTTTGGATTTTGTATCATAAAATTTTCTACTTACACACTTATAAGTTAAACGTTAAATAGTTGGGTGAACTGATTAATTACGTTTTCCTTGTCTGAATGAGATATTTTCTATGAAGGTTTTCTTTCACAATGCAGTAGATGGCGTTGAAGACACCCCTCCTGAGTTGGTGATGAATTGATGAGAAAGGTGGTAAAGATGTGTACATATATATATGCGAGCCTACCTTGTAAGTATATCGTAAGAGGAAACTTATAATCATAAAATTATAAGTCATTCATTATACGATAGATAGATACCCTGCCTGCGGTTTCCGTTTGCAAGATAAGTAATTAGAATTAACCAAAGTAATCAATCAATGTTCTCAAATATTTCTCTATAAACTTCCAATATGCGAAATCGCGAAAATTTTTAAGTGTCTTCATCGCCATCTATTGGATTTTGAAACATCTAATTTTATTGAAATCTTATCTTATTAGTAATAACGGAATACCACGACACTATTGTAACCTAATTGTGTAAAAGCTTCCAAACACCTAAACTACAATTTCTCTAATCATGTTCACTATCACTGAACTTGAAGTCTATAGTAGTACTTATTGTATTTAAAAATGCAAACTCTTACGTATGTAATTTATTGTAACTCTCGGTAAAGCTTCTTCGTTCTCAAATTTTGAAATCATTACTATTGCCGATTTCGCAAAGTGCAGTGTGAAAAAAAAACGATATTCATGGCGCATGCCATATTTGTTTCAGTTAATCTTTTGCCTTAAACACACTCAATATTAAGTTTTTGCTGGAAACCATATTATTCCAAATAAGATACTTAGATATTTTAGTTATATAAAACGACTAAAATTGCTGATGCATTCTTAAAACAAATTCCTGAAACGAGTTCATTAACTTGATATGTCTATTTTATATAAAACCGTACCTAAGTAAAACTTCTACTCAGCGCTATCACGAAACATATTTTTAAATTTAATTACATTGACATGTTACATGCATTATATATAATATAAAGGCTCCGACACATTACGGGCGGGGCGGCAGCGGGTCAGTAGCGGCAGTAGGGTGTCAAATACCAGAAACTATGTATCATGCTACTGATGTGATGCTGATGGGGGCAATATTGCCCTGTACATTATATTCCCACAACACGGTGATATCAATATAATTTCGACTTCAAACCCCTAAACTAGAATGAACCTACTTATATCTTAGGGATTGTGAGTCTTCCGGTTGACAGAACATCAGTAAGCATGTCACACCAAGAGGGCAGCGATTTGAAAGTAAGCTCACGCTGTCGTTTCAGTGAGCGGCTATTAAACCAATTTGACAACATTAACAACCCGTCGCTGCCCCGCATTTGACCCGCCGCCGGTGAGGTGCCGTAGCCTTAGCTCTACGCCGAACTTCTTTGTCAAACAGCTTTCATTTAACGTTTGTTATCAATTTCGATTGCTGAATATTTCAACTGAACTGTTTGATCTGAATTGACACTGAATTTCAGTCTTGTTTTCAAGATTAAATAGAGGTATTTTATATACAAGATGGCTCTTCCATCTACCTTTTCGTGTAGGTACCAAAGTTAATAGCAAATGCGTTGGACAGGTTTATCTTAAACAGTTCTTTGGATTCAACATTATGCATAAAATCAATCCATCTTGGTTTGTGTCTACTTAACTCTCTCTTTTTGTCACGTGCAATACGTAGGTACTAGGAACTAGGAATCTAGTTTTCCTTAAATCAACCAGCAACATGCCCCAATCTTAATTACAAAGTTCGATTGATAATTACAAATACCTCTTACTTATCGTAAAGCAATTTAAGCTGTAAAGTATATATTTTTTGGTTTAGCTTATACCTGATATTGTCACATCATTTTCTATCACTAAGTTTTCTACTTACTTTCTAACAATTTGATAAAACGTTTCTAATACTGACGTTAATTTTATATTTATACATATGCAATCATAAGTTTACTTTTCAATTCGAACTGAAATAGAATCCTAAACAGCCAAACGCATGGTATACAAAGTAAATATAATTTTCGTCAAAAACAATACATTGATGGACGGAGAAATAAATGCAGATCATTAAAGCGCCGAGTGCAACAAATAAAATTGGTTGCCTGTAAAGTCGGTATACGGGCGAAAGTTTTACGTGACAACGACTTTGAGTGGTAAAATAATTTTAATGTGAATATTCATTCGTATAGTAGGAAGAAGGATGAAATAATAGTAACAATTTAAAACATTTATTTATATACAAAGAATTATATTTAAAACATTAATTTATACAAAGATTCGCGTGCCTTTCACTTTTTATGTCTGTCTCTCTCGCTCTTAGGCGGGCTAACCATGCCCGAGTGGAAGGGACGCGTGCCTCTCACTCGCTCTCATTGTGAGCGCATAACGTGAGCGGAGCGTAACGCAGTTTCTTGAAGTGTCACCCGGCAAACCAATTTATAAGACGTTGTCACGTCAATAATATAACAATAATTAACCTTACAACTTACATTATTAATTATATCATTGTCTTGCTCCATCTTCTCCGTGAGTACATAATGACTAAATCTGTAAAGATTATAAAAGTACTAACTCCTACAAGTATGAGTACATACAGGAAATTAATGTATACTTACTTAAGTTACGAATATTCAATAATTGAGAACTATTCACAGCTAACTGAATGTAGGTAGTCCGATACCAAAACTACATTAACAAGCTCAATAGACCAGGAGCTCTATTTCTCAATCGCTCTTTTGCAAACGATCGCTCTTTTCTACCGATTTTCGTTCGTTATATTCAATTCGCTCTGCAACGATTGGTCAGACAGAACTACTCGTTGCGCAAGTCCGCAAGTCATATATCACACGAGCGAATGAAAAATAGAGCTCCAGCAACATAGAAAAACGTTTAAAGCTTCACATTTCTAATAGCTCGTGTGATTTATCTATCGCCTACGTCTACGTTACTATATCGACTCCATTTGTTCGGTCAACTCCAAAATGGGACTTTCACTCAGTGGCAGCATTCCTGCGGGCGGTGGCAAGCTGTGCCCCTGCCAGTTCGACTGAAATAAAAGTAACACTTTATGTAGTATAGAGGCAAGGACGTTCTAACTTGTTTGATATATCAACTCGAAGCTTCTATCTGTATTCACAACGGAGTAACTGTAGGGGATCAAATATGCACTGAATGGCTTCCAGTAAAGTAAACTGTCGCGCCTATGTTTCCTCGACTTGGCGGGGGCGCTACCTCGCCCCCAGATAGTGTAGTGTCCGTTCTTATTGCATTTTAGTCGCTCTATCGCTATATATAGTAATATTTTGCTACCGATAGCGAAGATTGCAAGCTACAACGAAGTTTGCAAAATAACTCTGTTACACTCTCCTACTTCTTTTACAATACAATTATGTCTTGATTACACTTATGATATAAGTTTTAAGAGGATATTCTAGCCTGCTAAACATCTGTTAATACTTATGAACTAGCTATAACCTGGGATTAAATCTACACTGGGTTGTATCATTTTATGTCTCAAGTAAATAAAGATCTTTAAAAACAAACAGTCGCTCTATCCTGTGTTTTGCAGGATAGAGCGACGATTTTGTCACTTAGATTAATGATTTATTAAATTTATGAAAGATATAAGTAGTGCAAATCTACTTACCTTACACATTATAAAACACATGCTAGGAACACACAGTGGGTTGCTGGCTTCCTCTAAGAGCAAGACTACTTCAACTACGACACGAGGTGGCACAATAAAACAAATAACTATCGTGAAATTTAAATTTAATTCAAATAATATATTTGCTTCTAAGTAAAGCTGTCACATTTTACATCATTTCATCAACATACATTCATGTAAGCAAATTATAACTAAACAAATTATAATCTAGACTTAGAAGAAAACGATAAACTTAAGCAATAAAATTTAAATACCTATATTACATGTAGCTAGATAATAAATAATAATGTAGATTATATTATGTATCTGTTGATATAGGTAATATACTGAATATTTAGGAACATTTTTCTAAGTGATGGTTGGAGTGGTAGTGTAAATTATACAGAAAATATAAGATGGTGAATTGGTGATACAAATGTGATGTCCTCACTTTTATTAACATACGTAGAGGAATGGGCACACCTACATTTCTTCCGAATGGAGCATTACTTGCGCCCTATATGAGTAAACTATGTAAACGGTAAAAAATCATTAAAAATTATAACTTTCTGCGAAATACAACAAAGCATCTATTGCGCGGACAGCAGACATCTACGTGAACCGTTACCACAGTCTACGACTCGACTACAAACTTCAAAGCACTACATTACATACTTATTGTCATGCACACGGAAGTCCGATGTCAAACTACAGATTCTAATTATTATGCCGAAAATCGAGTCTAGTTCTAGCGAGTTACTGTCGGCCGGGGCTCGTGCACCTATGCTACTCTGGAGATCAGTTGATCTGTTGGAATACCTGGAAGCAGGGCTGTGTCGGGAACCACTGCGCCTCCGGGCCGCGCCGCGCGCCCGCGGCTAGCTCCGAGATCTGACACGCCGCCTGAAGGCTCGACGGCAGATTCGACCAGGTCTCGCTGCCCAGCCGCTCCTTGTTCATGATGCTGATCTCCATCGAGCCCTGGTAGAACTTGGCCAGCTCGTCGCTCTCGTTGGATCGATTCGGCGAGCCGTGCGGCCCCTCGACGATCGCCTGGAAAGCCAGCAGGTCTCTGTTTTCGGTCTCAGTGAGCGGCAGCGGCGGCAGTATCTGTTGCTGTTGCGCGATCTTGTAGCTCTGCTGGCGTAACATCTGGCGGCGCGACAGGCCGGCTTGCAGCGACTGCAGTACAGCCAGGTCGTGGGCCGGCAGGCTGGCGGGCGCCAGCTGTTTCTGCAGCAGCTGCCGCTTCTGCTGGTGCAGGCGGTGCTGCAACAACTGCTGCTGCAGCGGCGGCTTGCTGCCAGCCAGCGACAGCTCCGGCTCCTGCAATTGCGCCACCATTTTTGGACTCGCCGGCATCGGCGGGGAAGTACTCGAGTAGTTGAACGACTCGGGCAAACTAATCCGCTTCTGCGCTGGACTCTTCGCGTCTAAATAGTGCGGGCTGTAGCTCGCCGCGAACTGATTGTGCTGAATCTGTCGCTGCGTCATCTCCTCAACGGGTATGCTCGATTGGTACTGGGTTTTTAACTTCTGCGCTTCTTTCTGCACTAAGTGTAGTTCCAGGACGCCTTTGGCTTTGTCAGTCTCGTTCAGACGTTGGCTGTTGAAAGCCACGTTGTTTATTTGCGAGTCGTTGGACTGCGCCGCTTGCTGGGCGACGAGGCCGTCGCTGGCGCGGCGACCCTCCCGGAAGTCGACGGGGCTTCGTGTCATCGCTCGCGTGCTGTTCTTGCTCCCCGCCGACTGGTAGTTGAGCGGGTTGTGCCGAGTCAGCAGCCCCGCGCCCGGAGTCTTGCTGTTGTAAGATGAGATGTAAACGCAAGGATGCATTGGACTCGTGTTCACGAGACTGCTCTCATACGCCAACTTGTCTTCGGTCGACGTGCAACTGGGCAGACTGCTGGCTAATTCACTGGAGCAATCCGACAGCTGATAGTCGAGGCTTTCGAATGTCGAGAAGTTGCTTTGCGAAGAGTCACAGCTGAGATTCTGACTGAGACTCTTGTTGTTGTTGAAGAAGGTGACGACTCCGCTGCTGGAGCTGGAACTCGCGTAAGAGCTTAATCTGTTTTTAACGCTGCTCGGCACGCTAGCCACGTCCTCCATATCAGTCTCGCAGCCTTCATCTGTTGAAGACGAATATTGTTGTTGAAATTTAGTCGCGTCGGTCGTACCCGGAAGACCTTGTGCAAGTGTTTGACCAGTGCTGAATCTATTCAAGGAGAATTTGCTGTCGGGCCTGTATAGTGTGTTCGGAAAAAAATCTCCGGCCGCCGCTGTGGACGGCGCTGAATAGCCAGCATCCGCGTTTGTATGAGGTGGCAAGACTGTATTCTGAAGATAAGAGTACGTTTGTAAATGATGGTTCATGTATTCTTTAGTCGGTGGTGTGCTTGACTGGAGTCTGTTGTGGTCTTGCTGTTGAGCTTGAACCAACCTGCTCGACTCGAGAGGTTTCGGTTGCTCCAGCACGCTACATAGTTTAGTGTCTGTATGCTGTGCAGGTATTGGACTAGTACTGATATTCACTGTTCCTTTCAGCGGCAGAGGTGACTGTTGTAATGTATTCATCAGCTTAGCCGCTTCAGAGCACATGGTGAAAGTGGTCGAACTCGGCATCTTTACCGGCTCTATGTTAAAATTAGTTGCCGATGCCGAATTTTGGAGAAAATTCGCGATAACTCCATGGTCTATAGCCGACGAGCTTCTTCCGCCATCTATAGCGCATTTCGAGTCAAAGCTGGACGAAGTGAGCAGTCTTCCATCGGTGCTTTTATTATCCGAGCCGACAGTCGTGGACTGCTGCAACAGCCTCCGACAGTCCTCGCTCGACTGCTTCAATATATTCTGCTGCTGTTCATACGTCGCCGTCAGCAGCCGATGGCTCGGTATCGTGTTCTCCATCTTACTCCCTAACCTTTGATTAGACTGCGCCACGTCGACGTTCCTCATGGAGAGTAGCCTGGTGGCTTCCGCCTCGTGGTTTCGGGAGGCGTCCTGCCCGACTAGGAAGCTCCGGTGCGAATCCGTGGGGTCGGAGTTGCGCTGGAGCAGCCTCTGCTCGGTCATGTTGACGCCGGCGAGGGAGAGCAGGCGCTGCGTCTCGGCAGACGAGGAGTCCGCCGGGGCAGCGAAGGCGGCGCTCGCCCTCGCTTGGGGGTCACCGGAGTGAAGTAGCCTGGAAGGCGAGAGGATTCTGTTTCATATTCGCATGCCTATAATCAAATAAATCTGGGAGATAATACAGGCTAGCCTAAATGAGTATCGAGTAGGTAAGTGAGGAGGCCACAATCGACATGATATATTGAAATAGAGATTCCCTCGCACCGAAGAGATTTAACCTCCATGGCTCTATTGAATGGCAATCTGCGAAATTTTGCGAAATAAACACACCAGAAAGAGGGTCTAGTAAATAAACACACCATAAAAAGGGTATCTGGCAAATAAACACATTAGAAATAGGGTCTCTGGTAAATAAGCACACCAGAAAAAGGGTCTCTGGTAGGTAAAAAGCAGTATTGCGTACCTCGTATGGTGTTCCCGCCTCGCCTCCACTTCCCTTGGTCCGGTCTCTCCCATCGAGGCCGGCCGGCGCCGGCTGCGGTCCGGATGGTTCAGGCTGTTGGCGGAGGCGCTGCTGGCGGCCCGCGCCCGCAGCCGGTCCAGGAGAAGGAGGTAGATCGCGGCGTGGTGGTCGTAGCTGTTGGTGCGAAGGCTCTGGAATTGAGGGGGATTGTGTGAGGCTCGTTGCGTTGATCTGGAAGCCAATTCCGAGATTATGGATATAATCTTCATGTTTGAAACTGATTAGCTCCGTCTCTCGCAAGCCCGGAATTGGCTTCCTTATGTAGGCGTCAAATCATTTTCTCATAAGAGAACAGTAGGGCTAAGACGGGTGACAGACAGAAAAAACTATCTCAAAACTACATCACTTTACTTCTGGAAATTAATATTGACTTGTCCCTTTTTCAAATGGAACATGTTGAATGATACTAGAGCGATTAAACACGTTCAGACGATCATGTTCCGCTATGCTAATCTACCCATTAATTGCCTGTCATGAAACTCTCTCAAAAAACTGTTGATAAGTCATTTAATCCCTAAATCCCCGTACCTCTTTGGTCTTCACAGGGTCGATGCCCAGACTCTGCATGAGCCTCAGCACCTGCTCATTAGGGTCCTGTGGGGTCGACGCGTGTGCAGGGCTCCGCGCCGGGTCCGTAGGCATGGTGGGCACCGTGTAGGGCTCCGCTGCCATCCACCGGTGCTTCTTGATCTGCTCTATTGTGTACCGCTTTGTGGGTTCTAGTACTAACATCTTGCGGATGAGGGATTCGCAGTCTGAAAGGAGGAAAAAGGGGGTGTTTAGGTTGAATGCCATGTATATCAACCTTTGCTCGCTAAAGGGCAACTTTTCTGAACGGTAATCTCCCGAGAGCGTCAACCAGCACTCATAAGGGCTAAACAAAAGAAGTAAAATCAAATCCAAAACCTCAATTCAGAAATTATCACTAACTATGTCTTATACTCATATCCTCGTGAGGTCTGTAACGAATAAACACAGTGTGCTTCTAACTGGAAATAAGTAGGAAATTCAATATACAGAGTGCATTATGCCACATTGTGTTTACTGCACAAGAAAGAGTAGCGCACAAGACCTTTTAAGTTCTGACGTAGTTTACTCGGAGTGTAAATCCTCTGTCGAGTTCAGTTATAGTGACTCTGCCTTTTGACTCTGTCTACCCACCTAGGATCTGTCCTACGACTTTTACACCCCTTTTTACACAAAAAATAAGAATCGCCTAAGTTCTTTCCTAACTTGTTTAAGCTGCTCCTAGCAAAAAAATAATTGCACTAACCTTAAGCCATCCCTAAGCCATAAATTGTAATCTATGGTTAGGCTGTTATTAGCCTTAGGTGTATATTAGCTAGGACAATACTAACTTACGTTTAGTGCAAATGGGTAACACCACCACCATGGGTAAGATGTCTTACGATCCTAACTGAGTTCTTTCTGACAAAGGGAATTTCTGAATTATACTTGATTGGGCTGCAGTCAGCTGCAACACGTACCAATTTTTCTTAGAAGATTATACACCTCTTTAGGATAAGAGGTCAGTGTATTCGTCTAATCGTATAGGAAGATTAGTGACCTGTTGGCAACCGGCAATACGGCGAGCGTAAGTAATCGGAGCTTGGATCGAATACAAAGCAACGATACAACCAACGCGACGGGGGGTTCAGCATAAACAATGGCCATCATTGATAATACAGATTCATTGAGGGATTAACTAACAATAGAGAACAAACTCGCTGTCATTAATTCTGGATTTCTGTTGCGGTATTTAGACATAGCGAATTGAAATAGATAATTAAGCTGGTGCATCAAATCGGACGTTATTTTACCGTGTCCTAAACTCAAAAGTGGGATACAGACAGGTACATGATAGAGTAAACCATCTTGATGAATGATAAACAATTAAACGCCTACGCTAAATATATTATCCAGCAAAACACTACTTCACGTGACAAAGATTTGATTCAAATTCAACCCGATTGGAGTTAATAAACTCATAAGAGCGAACAAGATGTATAAGTTACGTAGTAAGTATTTATTAATCTGTGGTATAAGCTCAAAATACCAGAGGAGGTTACTTTCGCTTTAGTTAGGCTTTACTAAGTTAGGTTCATGTCTGGACAATAGTAAACACGTGCGTAGGTAAGTAGATGTCCATGGCTCGTCACGTGCTATTCCGGGAAGTGCCAGTAGAAAGCAATAAGCTTTGTAAGGTCAGGGCCCCCGGGGCTGTTGTGACGTCAATCGAGACTTAGAAGGCGTCTCATTTTGTATTAGAAATAGAAAGTGGAACATTTATTTTCATAGAGATAGATCCCTTTGTTATAAGGACCAATAATTCTATAGAAATAAATACACTTACGCCCGTTTGCACTAAAAATAGAATCGCCTAAGTTCTTTCGTAAATTGTTTATGCTGTTCCTAGCAAAAAAAATGCACTAACCTTAAGCCACCCATAAGCCATACATTTTATTCCATGGTTAGGCTGTTCTTAGCCTTAGGTGTATCTTAGCTAGGACAAGACTAACTTACGTTTAGTGCAAATGGGTTTATTTTTCTGTAACTTTGTGTGTAAGTAAATAAGGATAGAGCGTAAAACACGTGGTACCTACAAGGTAAGCTACTCGAAAGTATGTTCTGTATGTACCTAGCACAATTTGTAGTTGGTCCGAAAAGTGACAACAAACAATCTGACAACATAATGAGCCGAATGGATAAAGCAAAGGAACTTTTAAAGGAAAACAATCATTATCGCTATGATCGAACGTCAAAGAAGCATCACCTTCCAATGGTAGGTACTATACGTTTCTTTATACCTATAGCCCATTATTTGAACTCACCATATAATTGAGTTAGCACTCAGGTGAGACCGTAAATACGCTTGACATCATTGTCATTGTAGCGTTAATTTTCATACATACGTACTTCGTAGTATCTAAGTCATAATTAGAGAAATCTACATTCTACTAAACAAACACACGATCAAATTTCATGTTCCCAATCAGTGACCAGAATTTGTCAGCATTTATTTGATATTATTATACGTTCCAGTAATTCAAATCGTCAAGGCACCTGAAAATTAATGCCTTTTAGTTCTAAGTTCTAACCCACTCACTCACAAACTACTTACATAAAACTGGTACTTTATGATGACGATGTTGATGTTATCCGACCGGGTTCAGATTTATCTTTTTCGGCCGGAGATTTTTAGTCCGGAGTGACTTTTTATTAATAAGGGTGGTACTTGTAATAAGTTACTCTACTTTGAATGGAAATGGTTGCCATGGTGATGTCAGCTCTGGTGAAGGCGTCGTTTGCTATTTATTCATCGTATAGCTCACGTAGCAAGTTTTATTGTAAAACCGACTGCTTATTAGCGTCAGGAGGAGCTAACATTTCGTAGGTGTTAGAATAGGTCATAACAATTACTATAACCATATTTCCTTCAGACGGTGGTAACGTTCGCCTCCGAGGAAACTTTCTGATCATCATGCGTCATTCCCCGAGATTAATTGCGCCCATCCGCCGCACGCGCATGACGCTCGCAAGAAATAAATAAAGTCCCAAAATAATACTAAATAAATATTTCTCAGCGAATCCGCTCTTTACTTGATCCAGACAAACATAGTTGCGGAATTGAGTGACGAATCCGATTATAACTCTCGGACGCTTATAAACGCGCCAGGAATATCGCGCGCGTTTTTTGCATAAACAGAGAGCAGGCTAATTTCGCGCAACTTTATTTACTTCCCCGCAGTCTTTCGAAAATAGAGCCGATGAGTAGTCAAGTTTTCACCAGGCACAGCTATTAATAATTGCTCGGACGCAAATATCGCGTGTGGCTGGCCACTGACGCAATCGGGTAAAAAATGTGGCGTTATTGAATTGACGTGTGGAAAGTCTCCCTTCCCTAGGGAAGGGGGGGCGTCTTTCAGGCACCCTGATCCCACCCCTCACACACTTTTATTAGGCTACCCGGCACGCAGGGTTGGGGTGGGAAACCCTACTCATACCGAATTCTTTAATATGCCTTAACCATCTGATCTATCAATGAATGCCGGTATAAAAAGTTGAAAAGCCTGAATACATTAATTTGGCGGAGAATTAAGCCAAAACACCCTCTTGTCAATATCAAGTTACGCAAAATTAGAGTATAAAAACTGTTGTATTTTGCTTAATGTAAATATCAATTTCGCACCGGATTCTTTAGCTTATTTATAATTAATACTTATTATTAATCGTTACAAAAATGTTATTAGATATGTTGCTCTGTTAGCCCTCTACATCGGCTAAGAGCCTTTTTAACATCTAAATTCCTATTCGTCTAATAATAAATGAAAGTGAAATTCAGAATTCCGTTAATGGGGTGCCCAGCCTTAACGATCACGCAGTCAACTCGTGGGCAACCACCCCCATCGCATGTTATATTTACGTCATAGTCCTAGACAGCCTAGCCAGGCTAATCACAAGATATGCAGAAAGAGCGTTTGCTGACGCACTGACAACGTCATCTTAACAATATCTCCTGATTTATGTAGAGCTGTTATCGGTTGAATGAATGGTGTAGGTACTTAAGCTGCTAATTATTTAGTGGGCTAAAGAGTTTTTCGTGTATTGAACGCCGGATGTCTATAAGTGCCGCCATCCACGATGACGCGTGACGTAGCTATTTGCATCTTTATCTTTCAGCAGAGTGCCCCGATGAAAGAGAAAGATGCAAATAGCTACGTCACGCGTCGTCGTGGATGGCGGCTGATGGCGGCACCTATAGGCCGTTATTTATGGGACGCAATTACGAAGAGTTCTCACCAATAGAGGGGTTTTCAGGGCGCCAAATAAAACAACTGTCAATGTTGCCACTCTCTTTAAAAGACATTCGATCACATTATATTTAAGTTCGAGCGTCCTATTGAAGATTATAATAATTTCTCAGCAATATTCGCAAACAAATACCATTTTATCTGTAGGCGTATATAATATGAAAAGCTAAATTTCAGGCGTCAGCTTTGACGTCAATGGCGGCTGAACGTGGATCGGTCGTGATTTCGTGAAAGAATATACATTTTTCATTCCAGCTGCGGCCTCTGCCATGCATGCGTAGGTAGGTAGGTAGATTTCGTGCCTTTTCAGGTACTGGAGATTCACGGGTGCTTTTAAAAGGCTCGTTTGCGCGCTCGTTAGGCCTTATCTAACGTGGGATGTATTTTGGGCACTCCACCTCTCCTTACCTACTTCACTCAACCCGCTATTGCACCGCGCTATATCTGAACCACATACAATGGAATCTTTCTTTCATTCTAAGATCAGAATTTTTAATTACTTACTCATGGGTTTACTCTAATTTAGTTTTACATTATGATTGTAGGTACAATACGCATATTTAGAAACTTCTAGGTTACAACTTTTGTTCCGGAAAGCCTTCATACGAGGACAATTTATTTCAATGAGACTTGCTGCAACGCACAATACAAATGCTCGCATGTAAATCTCCCGCCACTAATCGCACACTAATCACGATTCATAAATTCAGCGTTGGCAACATATTGAACCGCTAATCAGGCAATTATCAGCACAACGCATTACGCTAACAAATGTAAAACAATTGGTTTCGCAAAAGGAAACACGCGTACAGTTACAGACATAAAGGAAATCAGACGCTACTCCATTACGAGTTGATTGAAGTTGTATTACGAACACGCAATGTGTAATACACTCGGCTACAGAAAAACAGACTCTTTAGTTCCAACGGCGGCGTCCTAACGGATCTCATAATAAAGTATTGCTGGGAACGTGGATCAGACTGATATTATCGCGTGCGAAATCATACGGATTCATAATTTGTATCCGTGCCGGTGATCAAGAATGAGTTGAAGCGAAATTGGAAACGGCCTCCTAATCATCATGAGATTTTTGTTTTTGTTCTACGTGTCCTAGTCCTAGGCCATCATTACGATGGATCTATAAAAGATAAGAAGACTAGATTTATAAAAGGATGGCAAAGATTCAGTAGTTACTAAACAACTGTTCACTAATTCCAAACATCTTCGAGCTTCTTCATCTCCGAGTAACTCAGCCGGTCTTCGGACATGTACAAATCCTCTGCCGCTGCTCCAGAATTACCAAAACTCTGCATCGCGAAATCTCGTATACACAAACTTTCTAGTACCTACGGTGTTGAATTTGTAATAAGGTTGTTCATTTTATAATTCTACAAAAAGCTACCTATGAAAAAGATTACCACGTTATGAGGGTAATTTAAGACTCTTTGACTGGCAATAATCAAGGAGACTGAAATTACACTGTGATCTACTGAATATTTAATTATATCTATGACTATGTCATTAATATCGATTTGCTTGCTTGCTATAAGGTCCTATTAATTATATATTTTTGTTTCGGCTAATAAAGTTTGTTATTACTCCTAGATATTAATTTGAAGCGGGTGATTTGACAGTTTCAATCCAGTGAAGGAAAGATCAGCAGTTTAGCAGAGCCTTTACAAAAACTGCGCCTTTGGATAGTGTAATTCAGAAATCAGAATAATGTTCATATGAAATTCGACTCTCTACATTTAGGTTGAAAATTTAATCAGAGACTGAAAATAGGGTAGGGGTGCTAATTCAACCTAACGAACATACCTACCGACAAAGCACGGTCTTTGCTTGGTTATAATTAAAATCAGACGTTGGACTACACTTTAAACTTAAATGCAATTAATTCGAGAAATGTTTATCTGATAAAGCAAGTAGGCTCCCTCACTTTGTTATCTTTTGTCCTGTCTGACCTAACTAATGGATACGTGACAAGTGACCTTCTAAGTTATTGATAGGTACTATGAACTGTTTCTGATGGGAGAATTCAATGCTATTTTCTGGCCAGAATTGCTTTAACACCAGCGACTAACCATTTTATACAAAAAACCCTATATCGAGGAGTAGACTGTCCTAGATTAACCCTCAATGGCACGAAATGATTTTGTAATTTAAAGTTGTCACATAACTTAATTTATTGGCGAGAATCTCAAAGAATGTCATTTGTTTCTAATGTAAGGATATGCTTTCAAAGTTTTGCGCAACTTACGGATAGACTGTTATTTTAATACACCCTACTAGCGTCCCCACTGAGAAATCTCTACGTTTCTAGAAAGCCGCGGACCAAAACCCAAAATTAAAGTCCAAGCGAAGCCTTCAGTTTGTTCAGTGTATGTAACCTTTAAGTGCGAGGCTGCTCACGAAAACGTTCGTCCCAAGAGACCTTTAACGTCCTTCTGAATAAGTGAACACTGTTAGCCGAGTCTCACTTATAGCTGCGATCGAGGGCGAAGGGTGGGTCGCCGGTCGTAGTGAATATGGAGAGATCCTATGTTACATTTGATTAGATTTAAAGGTTTCTGCCGGTCTAATCCGACCCGAGGCAGTGGAGCAGATGTTTTTTTTACCCGACTGCGTAATGCCAAAAGGAATGTTATTAGATACCTCCTACATATTGGTATTATATGAAAACCCCCTCCTTTTTTGAAGTCGGTTAAAAATACGAAAACTCAAATATCAAAAACGCATGCTTGGTCAGACTTCCGTTTTCATCTATCATTATACCCCAGAGATTACAGTCCGCAACTCGACAATTCGTCCTCTCCAGACAGCAAGACAACTAGGAGCGAGCGTATTATTATTTTAATGGATTCCCTTTTCCGCAATCCAACTTGTGTCGCACCACTCGACTGAAATGCTCTCGACGAAGTTTCAGAGCACTCCGTTGCAACGTCCATGCAAAATTGCAAAATGAAAAGCTTGCCGAGCCGAAACTTGTGTCAGATTGCCCTTACAAGGGGTTTCCGCACGGATTACAGCTATCCTTGCTATCCTTCTATAAGTATAGTCACAGAATAACTAATGTTAGGAAAGGAAAATTGAAAGAAAGCAAATGGGTCAGATGATAATTCCTTGTTTGTAGATTATGCTTTTGATACGAGATATGTAGATATACTCGTAAGTAGTAGAAAGACAAATAAAGGCCTAATAACGAATTGACGTCAGAAGCGACTAACGGCCGTTTGTGATCTACCTATCCTCAATCAGGGGTTTGGGTAACCTACTATGGACCATTGGCGTCATTTTTAGGGTTCCGTACCCGAAGGGTGCCAAACGGGACCCTATTACTGAGACTTCGCTGTCTGTCCGTCCGTCTGTCTGTCACTAGACTGTAACTCATGAACCGTGGTAGCTAGACAGTTGAAATTTTCACAGATGATGTATTTCTGTTGCAGCTATAACAACAAATACTAAAAATCAAAAGAAATTTAATATTAAGGGGGGCTCCCATACAACAAACGTGATTTTTTTGCTCATTTTTGCTCGATATTGATAATGGTAGCAGGTAGACGCTTAAAATGTTCACAATATATTGAGTATATTATTTAGTCAAAAAATAAATAATTAAATTAATATTTAGGGGGGGCTCCCATACATTTATTTTTTTTGCGGGTTTTTACATATAATGGTACAGAACCCTTCGTGCGCGAGTCCGACTCGCACTTGGCCAGTTATTTGTTATTCGCGGCCACCGATATCTTTATCATTATTTGGTAGCAGTATCATAATGTATTATATTTAATGAGGAAGCATTGCTGTAAACCATTTTGAAGCTGAGATAATAGAGCTTCAAGTAACACTTTTTATAAATTTAATAATAAGATTAGCTTACTTTAAATTTAAGTTAAGTTAAGTTTTTGATCTGTGGCTTCTATCGTGTGTTGCCACAATAATTTCGCCAATGTCACGTGATGATAATTGTCATGAGTTGCCGCCAATACTCAAAATCGACCAAGACCAAACTCTATGGAAACGTCAAAACGACGACGTCACCCAACATTACCCAATCGTTCACTGCCCAATGCCATTTGACATAGGTTCCATAGCGCAACCGTCAAAAATCATGAATAGAGGTTTATTGCAAATGTAGCTCCTGGGATGGGATCTCCTGGAATGGATTAGCGAGCCTCTTTAGAAAGTGTTTTATGATATTGATGTTTTACTTTGTGTAATCTTTATATATCTAAAATGTCTGCGTGATCTGGAGTACAAACTTGACTATCGTAACAAGTTGCATTTATCGACGCACTTAATAGTCCGGTCAATACCATAGTACCATACATCTAATAATTGCCTACTTTTGTTTAATACCTTAATTGAATGTCCACTAATTAAATTATGTTAGACTAGCATTAGCAGATTGTTTTATTTTTATTCTGTAGATCTGGTGATAAGCAGTGAACAATTAGGATAATTAAGTCTCTTGTTAGGAAAAATCTTAAAAGATTTATCCTCCAGAGTGCTTTCGAAGTGCCTTTTCTTTGTAGCACTTCACTAAGTTTTAAGAAAACACAATATGCTCGTACGCAACCATAGCAGTCATATTATTACCTGCCAAGGAAATCTAAAACGTTCTACCCGATTCACTGCTCAGCTTAATTCACCAAATCCTATAGCGTTTCAAGGAAATTACGTGAATCAGGCTGATACCTAGCTAAGTGGCCGATCTGCTCATGAAATGCATGATTGAGCTGGCTAGGCCGATGACGCAAGCCGCCTGCTTATCGATTTCATTACACTTTTTATTATCTACCACGTCTGAATTTCATTTAAAAACAATAACATCACTAGTGGCTCTGTGAGCTGTAGACCTCGCGAGTATGTCGGTGGGAAAGCTGAACTGCTAACACACATAAAAAAAAAACGCGTGTAGCACCGTACACGTGTTAGAAGTAAAACTTCTGTAGCTAGATCATTAAGTGGTACCTATACTATACACCTATACCTACCTATACTAAAAGAGATTTAAATTTCCAATTTTGAGATCCAATCTCTGCTTCAAGTTACTTTTAAGTTTCAGACGTCCGATTATTTGAAATTATTTTATACTTGTACTTACTTTTAATACGTCATGTCATTTATTTCCCACCATTCCTTATCTACAATTTGTCGCGCTCGTGGTGATATACTTAACTCATTCAATAGTGTCACTACTATTTGCATCTCGCTCAGATTATATACCATCTGACGTCACGTCTTTAAGCCGTCTCGCTCAAATGTATGCATTGCTTTGCTTGTTTTAGAAATCCATATCGACCCGTGTGACATTGATGAAACTCTTTTCTTACAAACTGTATGGATCGCATCGCACAGCTGTCAAACATAAGTTCCGGTTCCAACAAAGAGGTTGAATGAAGTAGTTTGAAGTCCCAGCCAGCGGCGGCGGCGGCGGCGGCGGCGCCATCTTGGCCATACCGGAAATCAAGAACTCGTGGAAGAATGCTTAAAATAATTTTTATTTGTTAACGTTTCATCAGGTTTTTCTCTCACTAATTAACATTCTTTATTGTACGAATGTATTATTATCTTATCTGATTAGTTAAAAACCGTATTGAAAATAGTTGCGGTTTTAAAAGTCTTCAGCCGACCCTGACGTCACCGATTCCAATTTCCGTTACATTTCTTAGCCACTCGTGATAGCACCCGGCTAGTAGCAATTGAAAAGCAAATATATGAATAACCCACAGTTGAGAGGTTAAATAAATTTTACCCCCGTGCCCTAAGAAGTTTTACTTCAAAAAATAACCCAAATAATTTTCTTTCAATAACACATACAAACTTATGAATGTACCTGGTTACGTACATGCAGTATGAAAGTAGCCGCACCAATAACTTTGTAAACTACATTTCGCGATCTTTAATACAACCTATTGACTTTTTACTAAAATTATATAGTCTGTTTCACTCTCATGGTCTTTACGAATCCAACGACACCTCATTTGTTAATATCCATCGAACCGTTTGGGTTGTAGCGATTTTTTTACATTTTAAAACCCCATATCTCCGCCATTTTGAAAAAAATCTAAAAACTGGCTGGAGTAAAAAATTCTATTTATTTTTCCAACCTGCTCACAAAATTTCACGAGAATCGGTTCATAAATGCGACCTGTAGAGGCACATTTTTTTTTTTTTTTTTTTTATTCGATTTAGGGCATAAATATAGTGTTATTATAGTAAAAAATAGTTGTAGAGAATAAAAATAAGGGGGACAAGTGTTTGCGGACAGTTTTCTCCGAAACAAAGAAGATTGCATCATCCACCGAGTGCCGAGTGAACCGTTATTGGATTTGAAAATCACAAAGGAATTTCCAGCTGAGTACTTTTGTTTCAATATGAACACGTTCAACACTTATTTTAGATAGATCTAATCAGAATATCACGCATTCCACATCACAAATACCTCGATATCGCTGTAGTATCACTACAAATTGGCAAACGGCCAACCTATTGTCAATGTGAACTTGGTACCTACTGGCATATGTGCTGTACCTGAGGATGTTCTGTGATTCTATAGATCTCTGAAACTGTACACACGTGTTTAACTAACTGTATCTCAGCTGACACACCTACACGGCTGGTAGAATTGTTGAGAAACCTTATCACTGCAAATAACTTAGCGCCTTGTATAAAAAGTTTGACTATCCCTTGTAAGGTAGCATAGTAGGTAATAGCAACAGTAAGATTAATTAGAATAAACATTGAATAGTACTGATAATAACAATACTTACACAAGTAGAATTAGGGACCATAATTTTATAAAACAATTTTAGTTTAAATAATTATAACTAATATAAAGACCATTTTATTTATTATTATTTTTAACCTAATCACCTAACTAGTAGGCTGACTGATTTGTTATCAATTTATCATAGAACTATAAGACAATACTTAAAAAGAATAACTGTAGTTTAAAACCAGACTTAGTTTCCACTTGTGCGGGTTGCCATAGTTCTACAACCATATAAATATATAGCACACACACAAATCGCCTGTATTAAACTCTCTTCACTAGAACCTTATACTGCTGCACTCTGTATATTGGTTCCAGCATGGAGTCCAAGATGACAACGCGCAAAGCTGAAATTGCCCTGCAACTTCACAACACTCTTCAAGATCTTTTGGCCTCCAGAGAACTAAATGCTAAATATGAACACGAGAGAACAGACAGCGAAATGGAGATTGAAAAAATCCTTGTCACAAACAAAAATCTCAAAAGCGAGCTAAGCCAGATGCATAGTGATTGGTTCGATGCCTGCACGGAAAGAGACCAGCTCAGAAATCTATTAGACTCACTCGACGAGTGCTACCATACTCATGAGTCAAGCCTTCAGAGAATACTAGCGCTTGAACAACAATTACTGGAAGCGAATCAAACTATCCAACAGCTGAAGGACCAAAAGGCTGAGGATGACACAGAAAAAACCATTTCTCTGTACCATGAACTCGTCGGGCAAAACAGTGTGACTCCAACTCAACATCCAAAACCAATATTAATAGACCTAACAAATACTAATAAGAAATCTACACCGCTGTTAAAAACTAGAAAATACAGTAAGAAAAACAGAAAAATAAATAAAGCTATTGCCATGACCCAAAACCGGCTGCAGAAGCTTAACAGTTGCCAGACTCCGGAAAATAAGAAAATTAATGATTCAGAAATAACAAGATTGCTACAAGAAAGAACAGAAGAATATCAGAATATAGTCACTGATCTAGAGCTAAAAATATCGCAACTTGAGAGAGAACTTCAAAATATGGCTACTAAATACTCGCTATCCGAAGCAAAAGTAATAATGGAACTAGATAAAATAATAGCAGACAGCAACAATAATTTACAAAGAGTTCTCGAGCTTACGCAACAACCCCACCGATGCCTTCACGAGAACTGCCCAATATCTGAGGTCGAGTCTAACACCACTCCCTTCGAGATTACCACCGGAGAGCGCTCCATCATCACACCTGACACCGGTGACACGTCACCAGCGGAGTCCGAGGCTGCCCCCTTACAGCAGCACCTCGCCCCGAGTGACGCCACCGAGCTCACATACGCGCCGCCGCCGCCGCCACCGCCGCCACCACCACCACCACCCCAGCAGAGCCAGTGCCGGGAGCAGAGCGGAGCGGAGACGACGTGCACGGCGATGCCGCCGGCGCCGGAGGTCTCGCGGGAAAAGTCTCGCAGTACAATTATGTTCTCGGACCGGCTAGGCTTAGGTATGGGACTCGCACTTCAAACCTGTCGTGTGGGATCTGTCATCAATGAGTGTATGCCTGATGCCCCATTTAAAATAATAACTGATAAAATTATTACTCGACATTTTGAAAAGAGCACATCCATAATCATTTATGTAGAAAATTGCTCAGGCGTAGGCAAACAGACATTGATAAATCTCATCGACGCCCTTTCTTCTTTGGAAGTGACAAAGGTGGTACTGTGTGCATTCCCATATAAGAATACAATGAATAGAGGGCAAAAAAGAGCCACCTATAAATTAAATATGTACATGTACAACATGACATTACGAAGTACGAAAATACGCTACTTTGACACGAATGTATATAACACCTTTGACATTTATTACTCTAATGTTGACATGATTTATGAAATTGCTAAATCATTAGCTTCTTTTATATTAGAATCTGTTATAAGCAATATAACAGAAGTAAGAATATGTAATGTTGACACCGTAACGATTAGTACTCGTACTAATAAAATGCATGACACCACTGACAAGGCACTATGTACACACGATACTTTTGTATCAAATTTAAACTGCCGCAACCGACAACAGGAAAGCACGGCTTAAAATTGATGCACCAAAATATGCAAGGCTTTTCTGGCAAACAATTAGAACTAGAAATGTTTCTAGAACAGAGTAATATAGACGTACTATGTATGACAGAACACTGGCTGCAAGAGTGTGCTATGCAGTTCAGTATACCAAATTATAAAATAATCAGCTGTTTCAATAGACAGACTAGAACTCGAGGTGGTTCCTTAATACTAGTAAAAGATGGTTTTAAGTGTAAAGAACGAAAGGATGTTGTTAGTCTCTCTAGTGAGATGAATGCTGAAGTCTCGTGTGTTGAGATGGAAAAATATATAATTGTTAGTGTGTATAGGCGGGGCGAAGGAGAGTTTGAAATCTTTGAGACAGTCATGGAACAAGTACTTCAACTGGCATCAAGAAACAAGTCCAAACGCATCATAGTTTGTGGCGACTTTAACGTAGATCTATTAGACCAAGCAAACCGCTCTATACGCACTAGGACCTTAGCAGTATTTAAGTCTTTCAATATGTGCAATGTCTTTCTGGAGCCTACACGAATATCGGCTACCTCCGCTACCTGTATAGATAACGTCTTCTGTGAATGTAGTATCTACGATAAACAAATAGTTAACGCATTAAGTTCAGACCACACGGGTCAGATGGTAGTTTTTGAGGAAATTAATGCGGAAAAACCCGTTAAAATTTTATGTAGACCAGTGACTTTGAAGAAGATGGAAAAATTTCGAAATAGACTTGTGTCAAGTCTGCCTTCAACACCTTACTGTGAAGATCCGAACACACTATATTCCAACTTCTTCCAAGTTATATCTACGGAATTCGAAAATGTGTTTAATCTGACCGAAGTGAGAAATAATAATAAAATAAAGTTCTCTGAATGGGCTTCAGAGGAATTAAGACAGAGTAGGTCCAAACTATATGAATTGTATGAACAAAAATCTTATGACCACAGTCCGGAATTTGTCACCCTTGTCAAAAATTGTTCTAATAATTTTAGGAAAGAATGTCATAAAGCCAAATGCTTATATTTAAATAATCAAATTACAGTTTCGGGTGACAAAATTAAAACTATATGGAACATTATTAAAAAAGAGACAGGCAAGGTCAGGTGTAGTGAATCTAGTTTTAATTTAAAAGTTAATGGTAAATTACTCTCATCTAACGAGGACGTTGCTAACGCATTTGAAAAGTTCTTCAGTACTATACCCATAATAACAACAGAAGCACTACCATCCTCTTCTGAAAAGTCTCTAGATTACTTGGTTGAAAATGTTCCCCAACACAAGAGTGGCTTCAACTTCAAACCAATAGACTCTCTAACTATATTTAAAACATTCAAACTTCTAAACGTTAAAAAGACTGAAGATCTATGGGGCATGTCGGTTAAAGTAGTTAAATCTGTAATTGATGTGATTGCTCCGTACATGGCAATCATGTTCAATAGTTGTATAGCAGAAGGTATTTTTCCTGACCTCATGAAAATGAGCAGATTAATACCACTTTTCAAATCCGGTAGCCAGGAAGACCCTGCGAACTTCAGACCTGTATCTGTTTTGCCAGTGTTGAGCAAAGTGTTTGAAAAGGTGATACTAAATCAACTACAATCTCACTTTAACGCATCAGGGCTACTCCACAAAAAACAATTTGGTTTCACTAAAGGCAGATCAACAACTGACGCCGGAGTAGCACTAGTACAACACATCTATAGTGCGTGGGAGGGATCACAGGATGCTGTTGGTGTATTCTGTGATCTTTCCAAGGCCTTTGACTGTGTGGATCATCAAACCCTTCTGCTCAAACTGCAACACTATGGTATTAAAGACAATGCTTTAAAATTAATGGAATCATATCTTGGAGACAGAGTACTAAAAGTAGATATAAATAGAAATAAGTCTACCGGAACGCATATGAATATTGGTGTCCCCCAAGGCTCTATTCTGGGTCCGTTCCTTTTCTTAGTTTACGTGAATGACCTGCCGTATATGGTGGAGAAAACGACTCAGATTGTACTATTTGCTGATGACACATCCATTATCTTTAAGGTGAAAAGACAACAAGAAATTCTAGACGATGCAAATAGTACGCTCTCTCATGTGTTAAGTTGGTTTAATGTAAACAACCTTTTATTAAACTCGAAGAAGACAAAATGTATCAAATTCTGTTTACCGAATGTGCGGCAGGTGGACACGAGTGTAAGCATAGGAACGGAAAGACTAGACCTCGTTGAAGAAACAATTTTCCTTGGAATCACTATAGACTCGAAACTTCAATGGGGTCCTCATGTAACTAGTCTCTCACGAAGACTTAGCTCAGCTGCTTATGCGGTCAGGCAAATCAGACACATCACAGATGTAGGAACTGCCAGATTGGTTTACTTTAGTTATTTCCATAGTATTATGTCTTACGGAATACTTCTTTGGGGGAGAGCGGCAGATATAAACACAATATTTGTCTTACAAAAAAGGGCCATTCGGGCTATCTATCAACTAGATGCTAGGCAATCACTAAGGGACAAATTCAAAAATATCAATATACTTACTGTTACCTGTCAATACATTTATGAAAATATCATGTATACCAGAAAAAACATAGGTTTATTTAAGACTTTAGGTCATAATCATAGTATTGGCACTAGAAATAGAAATAAGATTGCTATGCCCGCGTTCAGACTCAGTAAGGTTGCTCACTCTTTTATGGGAGTATGTGTTAGTTTTTATAATAAAATACCTAATGAAGCAACGGACCTACCAGAAAGGAGGTTCAAAAACTATGTCAAAAACGGCCTATTGAAGAAGTCATATTACAGTGTAAAAGAATATTTAGATGACAAAACTGCATGGTCTTTACCATCTCAGCGCACAGAAATCCAAAGAGGGGCGATGGACTGAGTCAGTACGTCTCTCCTCGGTGTATTTCCTTAGACTTAAGTAGAAATACATAACATTGTATTTTTAAGGCTCTGATATTTTAAAAGAGGTACGGGGGAGGTTTCTTGCCCTTCTTTGCTCCATCCCTAAGCCCACAACTTCCGAACGGGCGGTAGTATACAAAAATATTAATATTATATTGACGTTGACTAAGTAATATGTATGATTTTATGGTCAATAAAAATTTTGAACTCTGAACTCAGAGGAGAACAACCGGACATACGAAAGCATTTTTGCCCAAACCTGAAACGGAGACGCTTCGCTCGCTTCGCTCGCTCGGTCAATAAAGGCGCCATTCGAATTTGCCTTCAGCTGGTTGCATGTTCAAGGAATCTCATGGAATAATAACCATGGTGCGACAGTTCATGCAACAGTTTCATGGGTCTTACTCTGACTATATTTGGATATTTTGATCTTCATTTGTAACTAGGTACCTACTTAGTTTCTATTGAACCTTCGTTTTGTTCACAGTATAATTTGTAGAAAGACGTGGGAAAACGCTCTTACAATGGGATCTGTAATACTGGATTAGTTAGGCCGGCTCTTCCGAGTATCCGAATCCCCGGAATGAACATTTACATGCTTGGAGATACCTATACCTATCACGTTCAAATATCTATGGAAATTATTCAATTACACAGCTTTTTGAAGTAAAACTTCTTGGGGCACGGGGGTAAAATTTATTTAACCTCTCAACTGTGGGTTATTCATATATTTGCTTTTCAATTCCTACTAGCCGGGTGCTATCACGAGTGGCTAAGAAATGTAACGGAAATTGGAATCGGTGACGTCAGGGTCGGCTGAAGACTTTTAAAACCGCAACTATTTTCAATACGGTTTTTAACTAATCAGATAAGATAATAATACATTCGTACAATAAAGAATGTTAATTAGTGAGAGAAAAACCTGATGAAACGTTAACAAATAAAAATTATTTTAAGCATTCTTCCACGAGTTCTTGATTTCCGGTAAAGGCCAAAACCAGTGACGTGACCAAAAACTACTTCGTTCAACCTCTTTGTTGGAACCGGAACTTATGTTTGACAGTTGTGCGATGCGATCCATACAGTTTAAGAAAAGAGTTTCATCAATGTCACACGGGTCGATATGGATTTCTAAAATGATGAACGAATCGTTTTGTGGCCGGTAACTATGGAATAGGTACCTAAAACGCGCTGCGTAGTCGCGCAACAGGCAGCTAGTAATCGCATAAAGTCACTTAGAATCATCCAAATGTGATATTTAGTTTTCAAGCAAATTCCGATGTGATGGATGGCTGCATTAAGACTTCTTGAAAACAATAAGTAGGTACCTAGAACTGTTCTAAAGCCACTTTTTATTATATAGTGCAGTTCAAGTCACAAATTAGCAGTTTAGCTACTAAGTACGTGTTATACCTACCTATTTAATGTTTATCTGTAGTAAACGGCCAAAGCGAGGTCTACAGCTTACAGAGCCATAAGTTTAATGGCTTATTGTTTCGCTTATTTGTTTGTATGTAATTTTTGTAATACATATTTTAAAGTTGAATTGTTGTTATAACTGTTGAAATTATACGATTTTGATTTTAATAAGCTTTTGTAATTTTAAAGTTAATGCTTCATGCCAGTCAATAATGTTGAAGTAAAATATCAAAATCGAGGTATGTCGTATGGCGGACTAAGGAAATGTCAAGAATAAAATTAAATAAGAGTTACGTCATCGCTTCGCGATGAAGTAACCCTAAAAAATCCTAGCAAAGTAGGTATGTATAGGTTAGCGGGGGTAGCATAAGGCACGCCAGTCACCCCAGCCACGCATTTTGTCACAATTTAATGTCATATCATAATGAATGCGCGCTATTTTATGGAGAAACATCATTGAGACGCGAAAGGAGTTGGCAATTTGGCAAAATGACTGCCCCAGACATGTACAAAGACTTCTCAACAGCCAATTAATAGCATTTAAATATTCTCTCATAAATTACTGCGTCTTTAGTTAGTTTGTAGAACTTGAAGGAAATGATTAAATAATTAAGAGTTGTCACTTCATACTCTATGATTCCGCCATTGATTAGTGACTTTTGCCATCGTTAAAAATAACATGCAACATAATTGCCAACTAGCAAAACTGTTCAAAACAGGAGGTTTCCAGAGGAGTGGCTAGATGGCGTTATGTTGCATGTTATTGCAAAATGGTGCTTATTTCTAGCGACGGCAAAGGTCACGGAATCATATTGGAATCACGGAGTATTGAGTAACAACTCTTATTTACCTATATTTAATAAAAAAAATCTTCAAGTTCTACAAACTAAATACAGACGCAGTAAATTAAATTTATGAATGAATATTTAAATGCTATTGGCTGTTGAGAAGTCTTTGTACATGTCTGGGGCAGTCGTCCATATATTGATTTAGCCATCTTCTTTGTCATTTATCTGCGCGACTGAGGTGAGTGGCAAGCCTTATGGTAGCCCCGCAGGTACACATTAACTTGAAATAGTTGAAAATACGTACTCGATCAATTAAATAAAGGGACTGGGCACAGAGACAAGCAAAGCAATGCATACATTTGAGCGAGACGGTTTTAAGACGTGACGTCGTCAGATGGTATATAATCTGAGCGAGATGCAAATAGTAGTGACACTATTGAATGAGTTAAGTATATCACCACGAGCGCGACAAATTGTAGATAAGGAATGGTGGGAAATAAATGACATGACGTATTAAAAGTAAGTACAAGTATAAAATAATTTCAAATAATCGGACGTCTGAAACATAAAAGTAACTTGAAGCAGAGATTGGATCTCAAAATTGGAAATTTAAATCTCTTTTAGTATAGGTAGGTATAGGTGTATAGTATAGGTACCACTTAATGATCTAGCTACAGAAGTTTTACTTCTAACACGTGTACGGTGCTACACGCGTATCTTTTTTTATAATACACTTAGGGTTACGAGAAGGTACTAGGGCATGTAAGATAGATAATAAAATATTTAACTATAAGACAGTTCAAAGATTCATCTGATTTTTTTCTAAGTTCTTTTGCTAATACGACCTACTTATAACCTTGCATAAGTCTCCTTATTTTTAAGTTTAGATGGCTCTACCACAATGTTACGGTACAATATCGTACGTAACTTGTTTATTTTGAAGATTTCTTGTTAAATCATGTAACGTTAGCGGATAGAAATTTTAAATCTCGTAATTATATACATATTACTAGAGGCATGATATTGTATAGGTGTAATGCCGGCACCACACTTTGTTATGCGTTATTCGGACGAAGTGTAGAGTGCATATTCTTTTTTTTTTTATTTAGCCTATTGAGGTGTCCCACAGCTGTCCAAAGGCCTCAACGGTTCAAGCCCACACATCTCTGGCTGCAGTTTGATCAATCCACCCTGGCAGGAACCTATCCTATTTATATTTGCTTTATTCGCACGCATAACGTATAAGTGTGGAAGGGCATATTTGGTGTTCGCTCGCTCACATAACGAATATTTGGGCGATTACAGCGTAGCCGCATAACGAATAATGCAT
This sequence comes from Argyresthia albistria, assembly GCA_963457715.1. NCBI lineage: Eukaryota > Metazoa > Arthropoda > Insecta > Lepidoptera > Argyresthiidae > Argyresthia > Argyresthia albistria. Next base: position 1,902,037 of record OY735269.1, read on the forward strand.
AACGAAGTGTGGTGCCGCCTTTACAGTCAGTCAATGCTTAATTATAGGTTATGTAAATAGCATGTTTGTTTGGCGTGACGCAGATAATAATAAGCATAATACCTAAGCATTAAAATTTTACGCTTACGAGCTAAATGAGTAGATATTTATTAACTTAGTTATGTATTGTGCTTTGTGTTATTATATCACTTGGCAAAATTGAAAACCTTAGAAAAACTAGAGTAAGTACCAATAATTAATATACTTTTTCTTTCTTATTTCTGTTTACTTTAATTGAACCAATAAATCCTTGACGCCTACTTATATAAATAAGCTCGTACGGCCTCGCGAAGAAATTCAGTGAAACCACTATACTCTGGCCGCTGAGAGAATGCGATCCTGATACATGTCTATGTCCCTGTCTGTCTCGTACTACTTTTCACTCTATCTCACTCCCACAAAGGGGATTGCATCCCAAACTGACATGTGTCAGGATCGCATTCTCTGAGCGGCCAGAGTATATAGAGAAATGAAGCCTGGCACAGAATATACATATTATAATATGTTTTTTAGGGTTCCGTACCCGAAGGGTGCCAAACGGGACCCTATTACTGAGACTTTGCTGTCCGTCTGTCCGTCACCAGGCTGTATCCCGTGAACCGTGGTAGCTAGACAGTTGTAATTTTCACAGATGATGTATTTCTGTTGCCGCTATAACAACAAATACTAAAAAACAAAACAAATTTAATATTAAGGCCCCCCTTGAACAACAAACGTGATTTTTTTGCGGTTTTTTATAGATATTTATTTATTTATTTATTTATTCAGGAAGCCAACAGCATTTATCTTTACAAAAAATGTTAATATAAAGACTTACGAGATAAAGCCAATTATAGGGTTCCATCGATTACTGATAAGATAATGGTACGGGACCCTTCGTGCGCGAGTTCGACTCGCACTTGGCCGGTTATATTAGAGATAAGCTCGCCTTTTGACATGATTACACGTCATATTAAATCTGTTAAACTCACGCGTTCATAAATACGGGCGTTAGATATCCCCCGAAATAATTGAGGTTTAGTTCAATCTCTTCCTATTTCTTTTAAATTAAGTTCAATATTTCGCTACTGCAAAACTGCTGCTCGTATGTTAGTAATCAAGATTACTGAGATGCAATATCATTACACTTCAGCTACCGTGCGCCAGGCTAGAATGAGTTGGTTAATTGGACATAGGCACATTTGGCGAAGAGACGTATTTTCCGTCCTTATCTCCTCGCTCTAAGGTAGAGTCTAAAAGGTCAACCAATCTCTGCTGAAACTACATCGTTAGTCAGACGAGCTCACGACGAGCTGCATTGGAGCAGGGTTCCTCTGTTATGGTAACGATTCTTGTCCCATTGGCATCCAAAAGAATTTTAGCCGACTTTGACAGATCAATAAAAAAATATGCAGCTTTCATCTCGCATTCTATCGGCCGCGTAGGAATACCAAGCATATTATGTATAGATTTTTCGGCATATCATCATGAACCTTTGAGGTACCTAGGATATCTATCTTTTGTCTTCTTAAAGAAAGAGGTATACATACTTAATAGAACATTCAACCTAATATTATAAACACGAAGTTGCTTTTTAGGGTTCCGATCCTTAAAAGGAAAAAAGGAACCCTTATAGGATCACTTTGTTGTCCGTCTGTCTGTCTGTCTGTCTGTCTGTCTGTCCGTCCGTCTGTCCGTCCGTCTGTCACGACCCCTTTTCTCAGGAACGCGTGGAGGTATAATGTTGAAATTAATATCGATTACTCAGGTCTATGGTCCTTTGGAGCTGTGAAAAAATTAAACTTCTAGGTCCACGCAATCAAAACATACCGCGATATTATGTCATAATTTTGCTGGATTTGTATGAACTCGCGTGGAACTCGCAAGGGAATCAAAACCTATACGGTACTTCCGGTTGGCCTAGGGTCATGAAATTTGGAATGTAGGAAGGTCTTATAGCACAAGTTAAGGAAGAAATCCGAAAACTGTAAATTTCTGTCTGTCTGTCTGTCTGTCTGTCTCACCGTCTGTTAAGACTTTTTCTCAGAAACGCATGGAGGTATTAAGTTGAAATTAATATCGATTACTTAAGTCTGTGAACTCTTAAAGTTGTGAAAAATCAAACTTAAAGGTCAACGCAATCAAAAGATACCGCATGTCTCAATTTTGCTGAAATTGCTGATATTCGCAAGGGAATCAAAACCTAGAGGGTACTTTACGTTGACCTAGAATCATGAAATTTGGCACGAAGCAAGGTCTTATAGCACAAATAAAGGGAAAAATCTGAAAACTGCAAATTTCTGTCTTTCTAAAAAATATTCAATTTCGTTTACATGGATGACATCACACTTTAGTTTTTTATGTGGAAACCTAATTACACGTGTTACGCTCTCCAAGTGTGATCGGAACCCTTGGTGCGCGAGTCCTACTCGCACTTGGCCGGTTTTTATGACTGTTTCCAAGTCTGTGCCTCTTTCGCTATTAATTATAAACTGCTGAACCAATTTTGGTAAAGTCACAGAAGAGATAATAGTACTCCGGTAATGTTTCGGACGGAACACGTTGCTCAGCATCTGATAAGCATCGCCCGATCTCCGGTAAGTGTAATCCCCCACTTCGTTAGTTTTCTGTTAAACTCCTCTAAACATAGACTAGACAAAATATACCTACCTAACTACCAATTTATTCGCGTATTTTTAACGTCCACGGTTATCCATAGTATACATCCATTAGTCCAAAGTGACGATAGACCTGTTCCTTCATGTTGCAAGTTAGAAATTTGATCCTCAACCACAATTATGAGAAAAACTTCTAATTACGGGTCTGACACAAAATCCCACAGCCAAGTCTCGTAGTGTCGTTGTTTATCAAGTAATCTATCTGCCTGTAACGTTAGTGCACGTGAGAAAGGTAATATAACCACATAATGACTCATTAACAGGGACATCAGAGCGTCGTTTAATTAGTTTAAAAGAAACCTATTTGGGAGCATTAATTACTTTTCCGTCGCGTAGTTCTCAGGCTCCGCTTCAGCCAATTACTGGGCAATCTTTCGGCGAGCAGGCTTAATTGTAAGAAGGAATTACTGAAGTTTGCGGGCCAGGCTTAGGTAGTTTGGGTGGGCTTAGTATGGCCGCACGGTTAAACCCAACAGCTGAACATTTGCGAGAGTCAATCCGAGGCGTATACAGGGTGTAACAGAAGGGTGTAGTCATATTTTAGGAGGTTGTTAGGAAGACCATTCTGAGCAACCTTTACTATGAAACCGATTTGATCACAGCAACTTTATTTTTCATTGTTCCATGTACGTTTTGGTCCGGGCGGTCAGCTGATTTGTATAGAGAAGTGAAAATTAAAGTTGCTCTGATCAAATCGGTTTCATAGTAAAAGTTGCTAAGAATGATGTCCCTAACAACCCCCTAAAATATGACTACACCTTTCTGTTACACCCTGTATACATTGCGTTTTGGAGACTAGTATACCTCTGGAAAACGCAATGTAGAGTGCTAGGCCAGGTTGTCTCGCAAGAACGTAAAGCGGTCATAAAGGCTAGATATAGTGTGTTGTGTTATGTAGTTCGATATAACGAAGTTAAATGTACAAGCGGGGGACAGTGGTCACACTTAAACCTATCAAGGATTTAGTGGCCACATGTAAAGTTAAGTTAAGAACAAGTGTAAAGTATTTTGAATAAATTTATTAAATAAAAAATAGTAAAATTTTACCGGGAACAAACACACCTCATGTCAATCCCTTTTGAATGCCATGGTGGGCCTTCTCTAAATCTGAGTTCGCCTTTTACTACCTGCTTCAGGTGTACCAGCAACTGTGATCATAGACCATATTTAAAGTGATCATAGAGAACATAAGCAGGCATATCAGCTTTTTAGTCTCCCATTTGTCTTTAATTATCTTACTCTACTTATGGAAACGAAAGCGAGAGATGTATGCAATGCAAGGATTCGTAGCAAATTCGGTCTATAAGAGAAAGAGGTCTTTAGTATCTGCCTTCCTGCCTTCATTTCATTCATCATTCATTTATACTTTATTGCACAAACCATAAAAAAACACGTAACATTTACAATTTGCCTTCGTCTATTGCGAGAATGAAACTTAGCTACCGATAATTATTGAAGCTTTATGAATTGCGTGAGTCACATAATGTATGCTCATTAGTTTGAATTCCCGCAAGGTTTAGAGATTTTCTTGGATATTTTTACGATGTTGTTATTGAACAATTCAAAGGCAATTGGGGTAGAAATAGAAAAGTAAATCAAATTCAGCGTATGTCACTCGGTGATTTCTGTGATCTACAAAGAGAGAGACAAGGCTGCGAATTCCGAGCACAATAAGTTCATTAGTTCTATGAATGTAATAGTATTACATTTTGTATTTGTCTCTTACATATTACACACGTTGCGTGACTTAAGTGAGCCATTAAGGCATCTGCTATTGTCAACCGGTTAAGGAATTTTTATTTGTTTGTTTATCGGCCCCCGATGGCTTAAAAGGCGACTGACATGTTATCGCACTCTACCTATCTCAACCAAGAAAACACCTTTTAAACAAAAACAGATTATTTATCGAAGGATGTCATCATGATTGTTTTAATGCACATTTAATGTGCTATTAAATTATAACCTTTAAAAAACATACATCTATAGATATCAATAATACACAACACAATACACCATCTGCAATATGATGTTCACCTTTGCAAAGTGCACATTTTGCGTCAGAATGTTACAGGTATATTTTGCGTTGCACATTCGGCATGTAACTCGTCTGATTGGTAGCTCTATTATGTATCTTTTAAACATCTAATATACATACACTTCATTCAAATTCATAGTCGGTTTAAATGTCACATAATTCGAAATAATCACGCTCTGATAGGTCAAACGCCAATTTAAAGCAAGGGAACATCTTCCAAAAATACAATTAGAAATGGACTTTGGTAGGTATCAGAGATTGAGAATAATAACCGGCCAAGTGCGAGTCGGACTCGCGCACGAAGGGTTCCGTACTATTATCTATAAAAAACCGCAAAAAAAAAAAAGACACGTTAGTTGTATGGGAGCCCTCTTATATTACATTTCTTTTGTTTTTTAGTATTTGTTGTTATAGAAATACATCATCTGTGAAAATTTCAACTGTCTAGCTACCACGATTCTTGGGATACAGCCTGGTGACAGACAGACAGACGGACGGACGGACTGCGAAGTCTCAGTAATAGGGTCCCGTTTGGCACCCTTCGGGTACGGAACACTAAAATTCTAGGCTGATAGTGACTAACCTTCGCTCATAAAGTAGGGTATCCGGAACCGTCCCGAGAGCACTCGGTCCCTCAGAGACTGTAGAGTAGACCCGTCGAAGGGAAGAGCACCACAGACCAACACGTATAGCACCACGCCAAGACTCTGTGGACAAAATGCGACAGTCAATGAAATATTGAGGAGAAACTATTTGGTAATTCGTAATTCTTCATCGAGTCTATCAAAATTTCTTATGGATGTGTTTCGTAATTGGCACTACCTGTTTATATTATTGTTATTTTTATTGTTTTAATTCATGCTGTGAAACATCAACAAATCAAAATAAATAAATAAATAAAGAGTCTATCTCTAACAAGGTATTTCTTCCAGAAAACCATATCCATGGAAAGGGAAAGATATGTAGTTGTTGGTTACCAGGTATTTTTTATATTCGATTTGTTTTGTTACGATTTTGTGAAATAGTAGAGCGTTATAAAATCACTGCTAGACAATAAAACTCAGAATAGATAAAAATTTGATCTGAAATATTTCTTACCTGAAGCAAGCTATGAATAATTTATTCCTATACAATATGGCGAGGTAATGATCCTGTACTTAATATAAAAAACCGGCCAAGTGCAAGTCTGACTCGCGCACAAAGGAAAAAGAAAACGGCAAAAAAATCATTTCTGTTGTATGGGAGCCCCCTTAAATACTTATTATATTCTGTTTTTGACGTGACAACGTCTTATAAATTGGTTTGCCGGGTGACACTTCAAGAAACTGCGTTACGCTCCGCTCACGTTATGCGCTCACAATGAGAGCGAGTGAGAGGCACGCGTCCCTTCCACTCGGGCATGGTTAGCCCGCCTAAGAGCGAGAGAGACAGACATAAAGGTGTGTGTGTAAAGGTAAAAATAAAATTTTGTTAATATGAAATTCAGTGCGAGATTCTTTGTATAAATTAATGTTTTAAATATAATTCTTTGTATAAATAAATGTTTTAAATTGTTACTATTATTTCATCCTTCTTCCTACTATACGAATGAATATTCACATTAAAATTATTTTACCACTCAAAGTCGTTGTCACGTAAAACTTTCGCCCGTATACCGACTTTACAGGCAACCAATTTTTTACTTATTTTATTTCTTGTTATAGCGGCAACAGAAATACATCGTCTGTAAAAATTTCAACTGCCTAACTATCACGGTTCATGAGATACAGCTGGTGACAGGCAGACAGACAGACGGACGGACAGCGGAGTCTTAGTAATAGAGTCCCGTTTTTTACCCTTTGGATATGGAACCCTAACATCTGGCTAGTCTAATAAAAACAAGTTTTCTCAGTAAACATGATTGTAATTACACATCTATAATTCATCAATCACTCAGACTTTCAAGAGAGATGATTGAAAATACGTGTCGTGCGTAGCACTTCCAAATAACCCTTGACCTGTCCTACATACTGAAGACGCCCATGGAATAACCAACAACAACTTAAGTAGGGTTAAATTGCTTTACCCTTAAGTAGAGAATATGTTTTCCAGTAATGATTCCTTCGATCGAATTTAATGATACAAATAACTCACGAAATCGCCACCTGTCTCCTGTACCTTCTGTGAACCTCTAGTTATATCACGTATTTTGCTATACAGTTTAGATTTTTAATCTATCAAACTGTCAACATCACCATTGCATTTTCATTCCAATACGAAGACGTCAATTAATGTCTATTGCAAGGGGATGAAAACTTAATTTCCCCTAATTTTAATGTCAAATATTTTTCTTTTTCGACCGGAGAGGAACAATGTCTGCATGTAATGAACTTTATTTTACCTATAGGTAATAATGGTAATTTTTCGGATCTTAGCTGTCTATGACCGTTAAAAAGGTTGTGGTAACCACCCAGTACTTTGTTAACTATATGTTTACTTAGATCTACAGTTGTTGGTGGGCCTTTAAAATAGGTTTAGCTTACGTTTAAATACAAAAATCGGTCAAGTTCGGGTCGGAATCGCACAAGACATCGTACAACAAAACTTATGCACTCAAAAAATAAAACAAAAATAATATTAAAAAAGATTATGCCCTCACGAGGATTTGAACTATTTTGAACTCACGACCTACAGATTGAGAGCAAACCTACATCATACCGGCTGCGCTACCACAACGAAGTGGGTTGACGCGAAATTGGGTGTATGAAAACACGTCTCTTGTGTCGGGACACCTGCCATTTGTAATATCTCTCGTATAAATCTATAGAATTTGTTGTTGTTGCGGCAACACACATGCACATTCTGTGAAAATTTCAACTTTGTAGCTATTACGGTTCGTGCTCTAGGGCCCGCTGACGGACAGACTGACAGACGGACGGACAGCGTAGGATTAGTAACAAGGTCCCGTTTGGCACCCTTCGGGTACGGTACCCTAAAAAGTGTCGAGTGTCTGAGCGAGACGTCTCGTCGAGGTTAACAATCTTTGAGTCGGGCACGGGGACTCGACCTCTGTACGAAAAACAGTATATTAACCTAAAGTAGAATATATACTACGTAAGTAAGTACGTTTACAGTCCTAAAGTATGCCAAAGGCCCGTGTCGGCTATTATTTGGGTTTGTACCCAATTTAATAAAGCGGTGACTGACGAGGCATTCTTGTGTACCATGTACGAAAAACAAAAATTTTGTTTTTATTTAATAAACTTTAATTAAATACTTCATACGTAATAAAAATAATACAAGGAACCAATTTCTAATAGCTTAGGTAAATTTCGCGAATGTCTTAATATTTAGAGATTTTACTGTATTTGAACAGATTATTTTTAGGAAACCTGGAAATTGTGGTTATTTGTTGCTCGTTTGGCACTACCCGGAGAGACCGTGCAGTGGAGAGCTGTGGGCGATGTTCCTCGATACAGACAATACTTTCTAATATGTTTGAATATTATCAAATATTAGGTCGGTAAGTACTTTTGTGCAGGATTATTTATAGTACCCTATGTCTATAAACTATCAACAAGCCAGATCTGTCATTGCAATAATTATTATATTGCTCTTATCGCATGCAGGAATTGCGTCATAGAGTTAATTTAATTACGTCGAACATAATATGATATGTATGTATGTATGTAGTTACATACATTTAACCGAACATTTTCTATCATTTCATGAGCGTTAGTGAGTAATTTGGCATAGGAAGTATTTTTTTTTATAGAGACTATTATAGTTCTGCTTTGAACGTATTATATCGTCTAAATAAAGCCCAATCATTGAGTGTAGAATCATTGAGTATAGAAAACGATTATTTCATCAAAAAGGTTTTGGTTTCTTACAGATTTAACACCACCCTGTAGGCTCATCAGTCAGACCGCCTAGGCAAGTTGCATTACAGTCTATTCGTGATAAGAATGCAGTGAAATTTAAATTTAAATCTGTTAACACACACTCACAGGACAGGACACAACCTTCGCGTTCGAAAGTTTGCCTTCAACTGGTCACTGTGAACTTGGCTTGATAATTGGAAACGATTTGATTGGTTACGGGGAGTGGCTAAGCCGCCGGACAGTGATGACTTTACTGCATTCTTATCACGAATAGACTATAGCTTACTTACTTACCAACGGCGACGACGACGCCGACGCTAAGAAAATGCGATTTGTTTGACATTCGTGGAAAGAATCACGCGACTATGCGCAACAGCAAAAACGATTTCCACTCTCCGCCGGAATCCAATAACAACATTTCGTAACGTCAGCAGAAGGCAATATCTCACCCATATGTCGATTTCAGGGCCCGTGTACCGCTTGCCCTCAAACACTTCAGGGGCGGCGTAGGGGGGGGAACCGCACCACGTAGCCAGGAACTCGCCAGTGGCGTAGTAGTTACTGAAGCCGAAGTCTGCGATTTTGATGTTCATGTTTGCGTCCAGGAGGAGGTTCTCCGCCTGGAAAGCATTGAGGTGATTAGTTTCGAATATACTTTTCTGAGTGGTTGTTCGGCCATACAAAATACACGTCATTTTGTATTTTTTTGGGGAATTGAAATACTCATTAGCACAACTTTCCCCAAGAAACATACGGTAGCGATCGAAAAACTACTTTCAGTACATTGACCTCATCAGCTGACTACAAGTCACTATGGACCATGGGAGCACCAAATTATTTTTTTCTTTGCGTCCTTATCTTTCTTGGGGAAAGTGCATTATTGATGGGTACTAATGCTCTATGGTACTATCGTTTCCCATGTATAGGGTACAGGTTCGTACAAAGTTTCGTGGCACCTGAATGTTGCGTGGAGGTTGCAGAGGAACATGGGTACAATTACATAGAGAGACGGCATACATGGTTGATAAAGAGGTTAGAGATCGCTCAGGTGCGAAGAATCCTGGTATGCACCGAACTACTATATTAATGGCAGCTCAATGGTAGGCTTGTGCTTATTGCCAAGCCAATTGCAGAATATTTTAAGAAGCACAGATTGTTACCAGACATTTGTGCTAGACACAGCAGTCTTACTATATGTAGATAGGTTAATTTTGTATGGGCGTGTAACCTCAGAACCTCGTTAAATTAAGAGGTCATTAAACCCTCAAGCTGCTAAGGACTAACTTTCCTTTTTAGGCTTTAGAAGAAAGTATTTCTGACACGATGTCCTCAAAATGAAATGGAGAGTTTATGTGCTTGTAAAAACTAAAAACTAAGCGAGTTTGTATAACTAGTTTTGTGTTGAAAATCCAATTATAACTTTTTGCAGCATAAAGTGAGTTTTATAACAACGTAAATAATAAAGTAGGTATGTCCTCAAGGACTCCGTCTTGAATGATATCAGCATGAATTAGTTATGTTATTATGTAATTCAATACCAAGTTATTAATACATAAACAAATTAATATTATTGCGGTTTACTTCGATCGGACCGTGACCGTTTAACCGATACCATATTTGGTTATTGTTTCTTCGCCACTGCAAATTGTTGCACCGCCTTTTTGGAAAATTTTAAGATATGCATAATTACAATTACATATATACCTATTTAAGTAGTGTGATAAAATAAAATAGGGTGTTGGACTCTGCAGGTGGCCTAGGACAAAACCCAAAATTTAATGTTATCTACCCAATGACGCAATAACTAAATGAGTATCATCATCATCACATCAATCAGCTCACACCTACCCACTGCTGGATATAGGCCTCTTCTCTACCACGCCATGAGTATGAGTATGAACAAATTTTACCTTAATTTTGATTCAGCTCTTTGAATGATTATGATGACCATTGTGACGTCCCTATTTAGTTAGTGATTCTACTAAATGGTATTTGGTAGCAATACAATGTATTTCATGCATTAACGGTATGTAAATATTTCTATAATACCCCTATGGGTTTTGGGTAAGGCGGTCTGTAGGTCAGTCGGTTCACAGCAGAATTCATGAGTTTGCCGAGTTTGATCCATTGACATTGACTGCGAATTCTGGTGCATTCACCTTTACCCATGACGTCAATCGCCATTTGAACACCGATCTACAGACACGGTGACGTTAGTAGTCGACATCTTCAGTTGGTTTTACTATCAAGGACCTTCGCAAGGGTAACAATATGGTCCTTGAATAACTTTCAACTTTCGGAATCTGTTTTCTGTAGGTTACATCTTTAATTATCAGATCTTTATAGCCCACATTTATTATTCAAATCTAAACAATAAAGTATCGAGATATGCCATATTTTGGGTAGGTACCTACCTAAGTAATCAAAACCGGTATAGTTTTGTCCTCTAGAAGTGCATGAATAGTCCTGTCATAGTTTTTACCAAAATCATGCATACAATCGGCATCATTATATTGCTACAATTTGTCCTGCAAATATGGCACCGTACCGAGTCATTATGGTGGTACCGTGGTGTGGTACCGATGCATCATCAACATCATCAACAATTCATCATCATTCTTTCATGATAGTTCTGCTGTGGAATATTACAACGTACTGTTGACCTACGTCACCTTACATTACATGACTCCGTGAAATTAATTTCCACATGACTGTGTTTGTTCTATGAATAGCTATTACGAAGATATGAATAATCAATTTTATAAGTTTATTGCACAAATGCATTGTTTTCTCGAATTAACAATAGACAACTCGTATACCACTGGAAGGTCTTCTGGGCAGTAGCGGTACGGTTCGAAAGAGGGCCCGCGCTCTTGTGTCAGTGTGGCGGGCATTTGACAACATACTACCGCCCCGCCATCGCGCCGCCAACGCCCCGCCATCGCCCCGCCAACGCCCCGCCATCGCCCCGGCGCTGGTGATGTGGTGTAATATTTTACCTTGAGATCTCTATGCACAATCCGTCGTTCATGGCAGTATTCCACGGCTGACAGAATCTGCCAGAACTTGCGACGAGCCGCCTGCTCCGCCATCCGGCCGTACCGAGCTATGTAATCTGTAACAATAGCAATAAACATAGATTGATTGGAAGCACAACAGAATTGAAAGATCTCCCAATCAATATATTTAAAAATAAATTACACAGCTGGCTTATGCATCACTGCTTTTACTCCATCAAAGAGTTTTTTGATTATTTTGACAATCTAAAATGGTAAAGAGACGACAGCTAGGTATTTAGGTAAATGAGAGAAAATAATATGTATAAACGTAGTTATAATGACTTTAATAATATTTGTACGCCTTATGTGGCAAATTTTTGCGACACGTAACATTAAGCTTAAGACCTACATTGTAACCAAAAATCAAACAAATAAACTCATTTCATTGCATTTCATTTCATTTCAAAGTTCTCTAGCCAATAAAAAGGTTCAGAGAGCACAGTTAGTCCAAAGTAGAGAAAAGGCATGATAATAGAAATAAACAATTAAATATAGCGTCACGCTTTTTTTTTTCACAGAAGTGTTGGCAGAGACTGTACCAACAAAGAAATGTTGCCATTAAGAATTAAACCCGGGCATCGGGATCTTCACGCAGAAACATATAGTAAGTAAAACATATTTTAATGCTGCAATAGATTTCTTCTTATTTGTAAGAAATCAAAATGTGGGGCAAATTATTATGTAGTGGCCTAATTGTGTATCTAGGATACCACCTTCATTCTCAAGTTCATTGGCCCTCGTGAGTTCATTGCAACATTACATCGCGGCATGGTGATGAAACTGCCAAAGTCAATGAACTTACTTGTAGTTTTGTTGGGAGCGACAACGGATAAAATAGGCGTAGACCGATTCTGTTACTCTAAAGTAGTAAGTTACCTATAGCCATGGCCATAACGTTATAGGTACCGTCACCATCAAATATATCGTAGCGGGTGGAGGTACTCAAATATTTCTGATTTGGCACACCATATACCACTAAAACATCAGAACATCAAATTAGTCATCATAAATATATGAGCAGCGTTCAATCTTTCATCCTGCAAGCGTCTTCGTATGTAACCAACTGTATGACACCACTTACGGTATGTTTTCCTTAAATGTTCAGATCTTTATGATCACCCTGACTGCAGATAATTTGACGAATTGTGCTTTCAGATATTTTTAGCGCTTGTGCGTTCAGAATTTATTGAAAAGTCTTTCATATATTTACGACGAATTGGATGTTGATGTTTTAGTGGTATATGTATGTATAGTGTGCCGAATTTATTGAAATGCTGCTGAGAAATATTTGAGTACTTACTCCACAGCTACGATTATGATGGTGACTGTACATAGAAGTACAAATTCAAATGTTAGTGCTACATATTTCGAAGTTTCCTACTCGGTCAGCATTGTATGGGATGGGACTTTCCCAATAAACTATTTGATACCGAGCTGAGTGAGTTCAAACTTTATAGAGATAACTGTCTGACCTCTAAATTACTGTATTCGTACCGAACAAATAACCCATTGTTCGCAAACCGGATTTTACAACTGTATCACAGAAAATTGAAAAAAAACGAGGCGAATGAAGTAAAAATAAGTTAGATTTTACGACACTTGATGTGAGATTAGTTAAGTGCTGCTAACTCTAGAATGACGTTTAATCATGTATTTTGGGGTGCTGAATCTGAATCTGAGGTCTGTGGACAAAACTTCGTGACGAAACATTGAAAAAATCGTTTCGAAAACGTTTAATTAAACAGTCATAATTGAAAAAAAAACATGTACAAAAAACACAATTTATCTGAATTATATCGCAAATGAAGGAGTGGGGAAGGGATGTCAGATTGGACAAGCTCTAATATCAAATTACCCTATTAAATCAAAATATCGGCACATCTGTTACATTTGATCGCTCTTCCTGAATCCGGGCGTACATCTCTACTCTATAAAGCTTTCTAATTCAACTTTGCCTATTTATGTTTTTATTGTTTTGAAAAGGTAATCGTGTGTAGATTACGTAGGTATCAAACAACATGTTATGTTGTTGATATTTTTCTCATTTCGGCTAGATTTGTGTCGAGAGGGAGCATTTTATCACGGTTTTATTAGCTTCACCTGTATGTTTGTTTGTATGTAACCGACTCCTTTGGACTCGATTTTGACCCACTTTAAACGGACAGATTCAATTCAAACTTTGTACACTTATCAAGAATCAGCGACAATGTAATAATTTTATAAGTTTATCTCATTATCCTGATTAGGGTCGCCAGGATTAATTAATTTCTCACACAGCCTCTGTGTGAGAGCAAGAACTAAGAAATGAAAAATAAATATAGTTTAAAATAACTAAAAACACGCTTTTAAAGCACTTCGAACTAAAATTTTTTTTTTAATATAACCTTAAAACAATCATGAATAAAAAATACTATTTTTATTGTGAAAAAAATGCGTCGGGCGCTTTGTTCCATATCTTTCGTACATCGAGCGCCCGACGCTTTTTGTTTCACAATAAAAATAGTATTTTTATACAATATTGTATAGGGTTTTATTTATTTATTTATTTATTTTTAAAAATTATTTTTAACTTTTTAGTTCGAGGTGCTTTAAAAGCGTGTTTTTTAGTTTTTTTAAACTATATTTATTCATAGATGTCTGTGATTCTCATGTCGGTACATAAATAAACTAAGGTCACTGTGACATGTTTTTAGCATAAACTAAGAGAGGATTTTATTAGCTACTCAGATGTACAACTTTCATATTTCTAATAGTTACATTCCAACAGAATCACTTGAAATGTCAGTCAAGTGCCGCACGCCACGCAGGCTCAAAAACACCGCGGATTCAACCTAGCATTTTCGGGTTCGAGCGCCTTAGTTACCAGAGGCTAACATCAAATAACGGCACATTTGATTGAACAAAAGTTACATTTGATTGCTCTTCCTGAATCCGGGCGTAAATCTCTACTCTACAAAGCTTTCTAATTCAACTTTGCCAATGACGAGCAAATCCCAAGTGGCGGCCAAGTCTCTATTTGCTGACGTCAAAGAGTATACCTAGCTAATTATATAGTGAAGCCAAGTAGTCATTTACAAGAATGTAAACAAAGAAATATATGAGTGACACTTGGCGAAATTCCCAAGGCGTCAAAATTAGCCATAGCTTTCAATAGAAACTCAATATTATCATTCGATTTGTTTTAAAGCCTGTGGAGACTGTCATGTTTGCATCCATTACTTTAACTACCTACTTAACTTTACTATAGGTAGAATCTATTTGACTCAGAAGGTTGCGGTTTCGGATACATATGGGCATTCCCCCTCTCTCAGTATTCCCCAGAAACCTATTAAATAATGTATTTCTCAGTGACGAATACCGAGACAATGGAGCACGGAGTAGCAGGTGGCTGGCACGGCCACCAACCAACCAAAGCTGTATAATGTATATGAAATATCCACCCGTATTGTGTGCTCGTAAAACAATAAAATATCAAATCAGAAAAAGAAAACAATGGAACAAAGGCACTCCATTAAAATAATGCGCAATTTATGAAAATAGTCCATTGACAAAATCTCAAAACGAAAGATCATACGAAAATTCTCCGAAAATCTGCTTTTGATTCGATTTAATGAATTTCGACCCGCAAAAGGCAAGGGTCGCGAGGATGCCACCCACCGCCCTTCCCCGTCCCCCGCTCCTCCCTGCCCTTACTACCCTAATCCTCATCGAGTGACGTCATACCCTACCTCTGACGTCATGGCTGGGTTGCCAATGTACTGTACGTACGTCGATGGCCTTAATCGAAGTCGAGGTTACTCTATTCGACAACGATTTACGCGCTTGGGTTTTAAGATCAACCATGTACTCGTAAAGTATTTCACATAAAATAGTCTCCTTTTAACGAATAAACACATACGAGTACACTACGTGTAGCGTAAATTGATTTAGCAAACTGTCATGAATGAAGTAAGTACCTATGTCAAACATACATAATTTATGGCCTGTCTACCTTACCTAGGATCTTGCGCCTACATATCACAATGTGAAAGATGTTTATTTTTACACACAATAAACCTTTTTTATCTGATCAATAGGGTTTATTAAATTTGATTTGTCGGTACAGGCTCTCAGCATATCATTAATTTTATTATACTTAATCATAATGTTGTGCAAGTGGATCATAGAAGAGTTATTAAATTTTTCGTAATTAAGGGCCCTTTGCGGCTGACTTCACTATATTTAAAACTAAGTCAATGATAAATGGAGACTATTTAAACAAATAATTACTCACCAAATATCTCTCCTTTGCTCGCGTACTCTGAGACAATGTATATCATGTTTTTCGTCTCCATGACCTGAGAACAAATAAAACCGTCATAAACATGCGAGTAGGTTATTTTCACATGTTTTTCAAGCCTATGATGATGTATAATATGATTGTATGTATGCATGACAATATCGTTAACACAATGCTTAGCCCAGGCTATGCTATAGCCCAGGCTATGCTATAGCCCAGGCTATGCTATAGCCCAGGCTAAGCTATTTAAAACAGTCAGCTTGTACCCTAAAGGGCCCCTAGTGTGAAAGTTTTGGGGTACTTCACAATTCACAATTCTTTATTGCACACAATAATTTAAACAGTTACAAAGAAAACACATGTACAAAGGCGAGCTTATCTCTAAAAAGAGATCTCTTCCAGCAAACCAGGCGTGAAAGGAAAAATTATATAATGAAAGGGTAGGCAGTGCACAATAACAAGTTTAAATAAAATATAAACGAACAAATACTAAATACAGAAGAACTACTACTACTTATACATACTGATATACTACATACACTTTACATATAATAAATATATACATACAATAACTTTTACGAAAGAGAGAGGTAGTGCTCTTTAATACGTTTCTTGAAAGAGAAAAGGGTAGGACTGTCTCTGATAGTGCAAGGAAGTTCGTTCCAAAGCCGGACCGCTCGCAACCTGAAAGAGTGCTCATACGCAGCGGTGTTATGCCGAGGAGTGGCCAAAAGTGAGACAGTGTGAGATCTACGAAGCCGATCTCCCGTACTTAGTACTATTTTTTTCATTCCATATGTATTTTGGGGTTCTGAATCCGAATCTGAGGCCAAGACAAGACCATATGGTTCACACTGTCAAAAAGTTATCAGATCAGAATTTAAACAGTTACAAAGAAAACACATGTACAAAGGCGAGCTTATCTCTAAAAAGAGATCTCTTCCAGCAAACCAGGCGTGAAAGGAAAAATTATATAATGAAAGGGTAGGCAGTGCACAATAACAAGTTTAAATAAAATATAAACGAACAAATACTAAATACAGAAGAACTACTACTACTTATACATACTGATATACTACATACACTTTACATATAATAAATATATACATACAATAACTTTTACGAAAGAGAGAGGTAGTGCTCTTTAATACGTTTCTTGAAAGAGAAAAGGGTAGGACTGTCTCTGATAGTGCAAGGAAGTTCGTTCCAAAGCCGGACCGCTCGCAACCTGAAAGAGTGCTCATACGCAGCGGTGTTATGCCGAGGAGTGGCCAAAAGTGAGACAGTGTGAGATCTACGAAGCCGATCTCCCGTACTTAGTACTATTTTTTTCATTCCATATGTATTTTGGGGTTCTGAATCCGAATCTGAGGCCAAGACAAGACCATATGGTTCACACTGTCAAAAAGTTATCAGATCTCATGTAGAGCCAAACTTCTAAATCTACACGCCCTAGCTCTTCAAGCCCTAACTTCACAAACTCTTCTACACCATAGTCAAAATATGTGGCGTGACCGTTTTTAGGGTTCCGTAGAGAAACAAGGAACCCTTATAGTTTCGTCAAGTCTGTCCGTCCGTCCGTCCGTCCATCCGTATGTCCGTCCGTATTCTCACAGTAACTTTATTCCAAAACTATTAAGACTACACAGTTGAAACTTGGTACGTAGATGTATTCTATGAACCGCTTTACGATTTTTATACAAAAACTAAAAAAATAAAAATTAAGGGGGGCTCCCCATACATGAAACTGAAAAGTGATTGTTGCAAGTTAGCAGGTGCATTCATAAGTTAATGGGAAAAGAAAATCCAGTCGGGTCATTTGTTTTTCTAATGATTCACTTCCAACATCGATTGTGAATATTTCTAACTTTGAAGGGTTGCAAGTTGGAAGGAAAGAATTGTTATATCGTTTCAAAGTTTTCTTCTTTTCAACCGACTTCAAAAAAAGGAGGAGGTTCTCAATTCGACCCGTATGTTTTTTTTTTTTTTCTATGTTTGTTACGCGATTACTCCGCCAATTATGAACCGATTTGAACAAATATTTTTTCAGCGTATAGGTAATACCTCAAGGGTGGTCCCATTGACACCAGGTCAGGATCTGATGATGGGATCCTGGAGAAATCGAGAGAACTCTTCAAATATTATAGGCAGACCTATAGTGATTTTTGTGTTTTTCATAATAACTCGTGCAAATGCACATGGTAAGCATAATATTGTGATGCGGAACTGCTGATGAAGACCACATATGGCCACCAGATCTGCTCAATACTAGGTACAAATACAATGCGTGGCTGACGGGCAGGCAACGCATAGCCTAAACCGGTGGACCTAGAGCCATGAAACTTTGTACAGGGGTTCCTTAGTCGCGTGGGGTAGCACTGATATAGGATTTGACAAAATTAATTCCCCAAGGGGGGGGATAAGGGGTTACAGTTAGTATTAAACTCAATCTAATCAAATAGGGTTTGTGGAAGTCGGTTTTTTCTAAAGTTTACTTTTTGTTTCAATTATAGTTTGGACTCTCCGTCGTAAAAATCAATATCAACGTCTACAATGTGCTTGCTGGATATGAAAAATATTTTGCTTAGAAGTGCAAACTGTGAAATTTCATAAAATCCGTAGACACTTTGCTTGCGTGATAAATAAACTATTATCAATACACTCAGTTCAGACTCACAATCTTCAATGTTTATAAAGTTTGTGATTTTAACATGAAAGGTGACAAAAGGTGCGAATATTTACTATGTATATTAAATTAAGGTCCCATTTGTATGCTGCCGAGACGGGCTGGGTGGCCCAAACTCATTTGCGACACAGAACTAAGTTATCAAATACTATATTTTTATCTTACAACCTTCGGATATTATGTTCTTTGAGAATGGCTCTCCATAAAAAATGGAAAAAATATATATAGAAAACTTACTTATTGTTATTGCTTTATAGTAACTGCAGCCCAGGGCCTATTATATTATGGTATATACATTTTTATTACTAGTAGATTGTTTCATTGAAGAAGATTAAGTTTTTTGTTTATAACGCCCTGAGGGCTTCTTTATAGCCCCGATCCCAGAAAAAAATCGCTACATAAAACATCAATAACTGAGAGTCAGTTAAAATTTGAGATAGCATTCGGGCCAACATAAACCGAATTCCCGTCTTCCGCAAACACTCGCAGAGCGCATCCAACCAACCAAACATTACCGGAATGATTCACCCTTTGCTTATAAATAGACCAGTTTTAAGTAAACATCTTTTTTTCAACGCCTTCGGACGGAACAGTTCACGGGCGTGACCTAGCAGCGGTCATTACAGAATTGCCACGATGAAAACTCATTGATAGGACATTATTGTATGAATAAAGTTATTCT
Organism: Argyresthia albistria; assembly: GCA_963457715.1. Taxonomy (NCBI): domain Eukaryota; kingdom Metazoa; phylum Arthropoda; class Insecta; order Lepidoptera; family Argyresthiidae; genus Argyresthia; species Argyresthia albistria. Next base: position 1,921,337 of record OY735269.1, read on the forward strand.
AGATAAACATAGGCGTCACGCTTTTTCTCATAGGGGCTGGCAGGGTTACAGTGCTGCTGACGTTTAGCTAGATTTTTAAAATTCTTCATTTTGCGTGACAGGAAGCTAGCCTAACGCCGAAGTTTTGTAAAGTATTTTTTTTTATAAACCTGGCTCTGCCACCCCCTAATTAGGGAACGCATTATTATCTCGTGTTAAGCCCGCGCAATTAAATTAAATTTACTCAGAAAGTTTTCGGTCGCAAAATGCGTGATTAATTTGCAAGAATGAGATTATATTTGAAACTTTGAAAGTGTCAAAGTGTGTTATAAAATTCTTGAATAGTTTGTCAAACTCCCGGCTCAACCTCTTTGGGTGAAGTTTATTTAACTTTGGGAAGAAATGTAGAGAAGATTGGAACTGAGTGGAATATTTAACGAAGTAATACCTACGTACTATGGAACATATATAATAATATACTACAGAAGTATAATTACGGACATAATCTGGTTTACCATACCTAATAAGAAGATAGGTAACTAGAATAATCCTGACAGGTAAAATATTGCCTTTAACAATAAGAAAACAATAAGACGTAGCTAACTTTGCATCCATCTAATCTTTGCATCCATCCATTGTGCATTACAAAACACAATGACTACAAAAACAATGCTATCAACAGAACATCAAAACAAAAATAATTACATTTCCTTGAACGTTCGGATCTCTTTAATTGTTCTGATATCATTATACGATTGCGCTAACTCAGTGCACACTGCAAGTCCCGTCACGACCCGACTGAGTGAGTTGACACAACTTATAAAATTCTAAAATTGAATAGTATACATATTCAAATAAAGAGAAGAGAAGATGCCTATACCCAGCAGTAGGTAGTTGTGGGCTGATTGATGATGATGATGTTTCAAATAAAAATTCTGTTACATACTTATTTTTCTGACTCAATATTTCTGCGGGCTATCTGTTGGTTACGCTTGGTTACGCTTACTTTGCATATAAGGGGTTAACCTATTTTGGACTCCTGTCTCCCACTGTTTCTTAGATAGCATAAACTACCTACTATACATAATAAGTACCAACAATTCTTTTTGGGAGAAAATAAATAAATTTTTCATTTTCAAATTTTTCATAAGATTCGATTCTGGATATCAGTATTTATGCTATCAACTTTTTGCCGGTCGTAATCGCAATCGTAATTTCTTTATTGTACTCCACACAGATATAAAAAAGTAAATGTAGCCCATTAATGTCCCCACCGAGGGGCACAGGCCTTTACTCGGATCCGAGTAAGATTGAGCCATACTCCACCACGCTGGCTCAGTGCGGGTTGGTGAAGGGGTTTTTACGACTACTACATACTACGGCTACGACTACTACACACAGATATACAGAAAATAAATGTAAGAATAACAATGTAAGACTAACAAAGTAGTTTCTCGTTTTGCGTTTACATGTTGTATTATCTCTAGCCGATATTTCTTGATTACTACTTCTTCCGTCTTTTGAGACTAACTAGATTGGCAAATAAGTCTGAGTATACGCTGTGACGAAGGCTTGACGCAGGTGATCAGGTGCAGGCCACGCAGAAAAGATTTTACAAGTCAGGGCAAACTCGCTCGTCATACAAGACTTAAGATAAGATAAGAATCCACTTATTCACTGCTGCCTTCCCTCTCATGCAAAATATTTTCTCTCCATTTACCTCAGCAGACGCCCAGACAAAAGGTGTTACTGCGCTAACCCACTTTTCAATAGCTTCAATGTGTTTTTCTCGTGTGTGGTGTTTAACATTCAAGAACGGAAGCCGCTACGTATACTAGGATGTCTTAAATTATGAGCTAACAATCGTGCGTCCGTCCGTCCGTTTGTCTGCATTATTGTGTGTTCATCAAGGTAGCTAATTAAGCCTTTGCGTATCATCAACAACCGGACGTTGTTTGAAATCCTTTCACTGCACAACTGTGAAACTAACAAAGTAACTTTTTTAACAATTATTGTCACCAGAATTGTTTTGCGTTAAAGTAGCGAGATTATAATTAAGTTTTTCATATATAGTCATAACATATCAAACTTTCTTGAGAATGTGCTAATAGTGATAGTTAAAATACGATTGGCATTATTCAAAGCCACATCAAAATTTTAACCGTATGAGTGTCAAGGTTATTTTAAAAGATAAACTTGAATTTCTTAACCCTTTTGAAAAAGGTGAACAATGGCCATCAAAAATAACATGAACTTCAAATACAAAGCTTTTGCACTGATTGTTTACCATTTGGTACCTACGAGGTTTGTAATTTGAGTTATTAGGTCTAACCAGAGGTCTGACACATTTGCTACCAGTTGCTACCCATTCAAGCTACTCGGGCATGTTTCATAACTCAGTTATACAATTCTATTGTTTCATTTGTGAATCGTTTGTTTACTAACTCTGTACTTTACATTTAATATCAATATCCAACTGTGTGTTATGATGTCGGTCGGTATCGGTATGCATGTTACGTATTTTGTTAAGAAAGCAGTGCTTATGCAGTTAAAGAAAGGATTATATACAGGATGACATTTATTTAGCTGACCATATTTTGGGGAATGATAGTACCCATCATTATGAAGAACTTTCTCCATGGAACAAGTGGTAGTAAACGAAAAAACTTTTTGGGTCTCCCATAGTAACTTGAAATCAGCTGATCGGGGCAATGTACTAGGAGACGAAATTTTTGGGGAAAGTTGATCATAATGATGGGTACTATCATTCCCCAAAATATGGTCAGCTAATAAAATGTCACCCTGTATAACTAACATAACACAGCGTCACGACATTTCCTACACGAGGTGGAAATGGCACTTCCATGATTCTTCAAGGAGTTCTTAGGAATATCATCCTAGTTAACTTTCATTATGAAACCGATTTGATCAGAGCAACTTTCTTTAACCTAAAATGTTCATACGTTTTGGCGGCATGTGAAATATAAAGTTACGTAAAATGTCAGTGTTATCTGTTCAATAGGGTTTATCGGGAACAATTGAAACAGGGCCTTCATCAGTTTCGCACTAAAAGTTGTTCGGAGCGTTGCGTTGTCTAATCTGTGGTGTTGTAACGAACAACTTGTTAAAATATGACTAAGTATATCTTTTCTGCTAAACCTTGTGGATTGAATAAGACTATAAAACCAAATGCCAAAATCGAGAACCAACATGAAGCTGAATGTTATGTAAGTATTATTATCTTTCCACAGAGGGTAACCTTAACAGAAGTCACAATGTGCAGTAATTGTATTTTGTTTGTACATCACGCCAATGTCGTGTGATCTCACCGTGCCTGTAAAAACCACGCAACCATGTATTGTGTTTGTGATCGTGCGCAAAAACTACGTATTCATTCATACATGTATGTGTCAGCCTCTTATATACCCCTCTATATACCACTTGGCACGACACGCGACATTATCATAATTTCATAATTTCTTTATTGCACACAAAAAGTTACATAGGACAGTAAAAAACATAGAAAACGTGTACAAAGGCGAGCTTATCTCTAATAAGAGATCTCTTCCAGCAAACCAAATAGGGATGAGACAGGTGGATTGCTGAGCAGGAGTAGACCCATGTGTACAATACATATAATTATTACTTACAAATCAATAGACTACATAAACTAGTGCATACTTATATAAATAAATATGAAATATATTTATATAATATACATAAACTAATAAATACTATACATACATACTACCTATAATTCTATAAAGACAGGTAATGCTTCTTCACACGACTTTTAAAAATACTGAGAGTAGGACTATCCCTGATGGTGCAGGGGAGTGCGTTCCACAAGCGGATAGCACGAAGTCTAAATCCGTGCTCATAGGACGCGGTGCTATGAGGTGGTACTGTGAGCAAGGACACTGCTTGAGTTCTCCGAGGCCTGCTGGAAGAAAGAAATTGAAAATGAAAACGGTCTCGTAGGTAGGATGGATACCGTGGATTCCGTAAAATATTGTAGAGAACAAATAGGATGTGAGAATCCCGCCGAAGACGGATCGGCAGCCACTTCAACTCTTTGCGATGCTGTGATACATGGTCGTATTTGCGCAACCCGAAGATAAACCGATCAAAGATCAGTAGGTACCTACCTTATGTATAAATAATGCAGATAGGTCGCCGACCCGTAACGGCTTCATGCATTTACCTAAATCTGGGCCAACTGAGAAGCGACAGAGCAATAGAAATACCGCTATTATCTGGGACATACTGAGGTAACCGCTACCTGTTTATTGTTAAAAACCTGAATACCGATGCATTGGTGCTACCAATTACCTTTACTAGTTGGTATAATTAAATTAGTAGCAGCTAATTACTTCCAAGGATTGTATTCAACGCGAAAACGAGAAATCGTTTTTGAAATAATTGCGCTCAAATTAAAAAAATATCGTTTTTTTAACACAATAAAGGTGTGTTTACGGTAGTAATTGCAGGTCACACTTCTGGAAACGATCCGGTCAGGTGGCTATTTAGGGATGCGCCACACTCCAATAAGAATGAATAACCGGCCAAGTGCGAGTCGGACTCGCGCACGAAGGGTTCCTTACCATTATCTATAAGAAACCGCAAAAAAAAACACGTTAGTTGCATGGGAGCTCTCTTAATATTAAATTTCTTTTATTTTTAGTATTTGTTGTTATAGCGACAACAGAAATACATCATCTGTGAAAATTTCAACTGTCTAGCTACCACGGTTCATGAGATACAGCCTGGTGACAGACAGACAGACAGACAGACGGACGGACGGACGGACGGACAGCGAAGTCTCAGTAATAGGGTCCCGTTTGGCACCCTTCGGGTACGGAACCCTAAAAATCGACGATGTGCATCAGATACTGTGTTCACACATTCGTGTCGTATGCGAGTGCGCAACCTGTACGGTTGAGTTAGTCTAGCTAGAATAACGGTATTAGTTATTTACTATGTCATCAAGTGCGTGATTATAGGCTGGTGACGGCTGGTCATAAATGGTGGCGACTGGCGACAGATACAAAGTTATAGGCCATTTATTTATTTATTTAAAATTTTGGTACACATATTATAGTTGTATATTAGTAGGTATTATGTGTAGGTATAAGTCTGTCTTTGTGAGAGAGCGAGACACACACAGCAAACGCTTGCCAAGTTACATTCCGGGAGTCCTGTTGGTATATTTTGTGTAATGTAATGTAATAGGTATATTATTATTATTATTATACTTATATATTATTTTTCTTAAGTACTTTTATAATTATTATTTTTTCTTAAGCACCCAATAAAGGTACGGTACTTAAGGTACGGGCCTGCGAGCCATAAATACAGGTTATTATATATTTCCTAGTTATGGCAGCAGACACCTCTATTTTTAAGCCTGTATGTACCATTTTTTTTCATGAATAAATACTATTTTTATTTTTTATTTTTGCGCGTAGATCTTTGAGTAAATTATGTTATAGTAACTCAATGGGGTAGGTTTGGTCGGCCATGCCAAGCAAAGGAACTGGAGCCCTATTCTCGCCCTGCGAATTGAAAGGGTATTGTCTACATGTCATACGATAATTCACCAAGTTAAAAACTAAAAAAAAAACGATTTCATGACCTATCCCTATCACTTAGTCTTCCCCGCTCGGTACACAAATGTCGTCTATAGACCCAAAAATGAGCCTGCGAAATCTGTCTCCTGACAGTGAAGTCCATACGTATTACATAATATATACGATATTAACAGCTAGAATTTATCTCGCGACAATGACTATAACACAAAAAAGACTGGCTGTATAATGTCATCCAAGTAAAAACAAATTAAACTTCGCAGTTTTTTCATGTAGAAACCTAACTACTGCACCAATTCCTTATTTTCAAAAAATGGGACCAAACTATTGGGCTTTCCTTTCGAACACAGAAAGAATTTTTGAAATCGGTTCATAAATAGTACCAGTTTTGATGTAACAAACATAATACTGTCCTTGTAATAAACGTTTCTTTCTCTCTCTCTCTCTCTCTCTCTCTTTCTTTCTAAAAATAATAATGATGAAAAAAAAAACATACAACCGAATTGATAACCCCCTCCTTTTTTGAAGTCGGTTAAAAATGACAATATTTTACGTCTAAACTTTCAATTCGCATGGGTGAGAATTGGGCTCCATGGAGGAACCATCCTAAATGATGATGATGATGGTGATGTATGGATCATTCTGTATTCTAGTGCAGTGATCAAAGTTTATGTGCCTCCGACTGTATCAGCATACGGTTCATCAACTGCCCAAGTCACTGTGTAATTCACGAGTATTTGTTCCGCCGCCGAAGACTAACGGATTTCACTTTGATGCCCGCTACGCTGTTGTATTGATCTCTGATAAAAAATGGCAGATTTTGAACGGTTTAGGCTACATTTTTAAAATTTAGTTCTATCATTAGCTGGTGCTTTAACGCATAAGCCAAATTTCACGTAATTATGTCTAATAAAAGCGTAAAAAATATCGCACCTTTTTGAAATTCTTCTTGAACAAGATTGCGTTCTTCTTTGTGACCCTTCTGAGGACATTGTTAGTCGTCATTATCATTGGGAAGGTGTGATCATTAGCTTAGTGTAGTTATCAGGTCACAAAAATAGCTCTAAATAGTTCCTGTCCTCTTGATAATATCTACCGAAAGTTGGTATTTATTCCGCGATTATTTAGGAGCTATAAAGCTATACTGGAAAGGCACCCTAACTCACTAGCGTTAAACCTGATGACGGAACCAATAACCTTCAAAAGGCTGAAAAGAAGAGCTCCGCTAGATCTTCTAAACTAATCTAAAACAAGATTAACATGTGAAGGATGGTACACTGGTCCCATACCTCTGAAAGTCTGTCTACACATAAAACCTATAGCTGATTGTACTAGATGGATGACAGATTGCCATACAAGAGGAAGACTGAAAAATAAATTAAAAAATCCGCGATAAGTGTTGGTGGTGGTGTTGGTATTGTAAGGTGCATGTGTCTGGTGAAAATGTTCAGTTTTGAGTTGCAATAAAGTCATAAAACCTTCTTCTGTTAAAATCCATTTCACGTGCTCTCTACACGTGTAGAATTGTAGATTGCACAGTTTTAATTGAAGCCAAAAGTTCGAGTGTAAAATGTTGGTGGAAATATTAATTCGAGATTGAAAATATGTAAATAACGTAGCATGTGTCAACTTAATACAATGTAAAGTAAATATATCATGCAGTAAACATAAACATTAACATACAGGCACATACATTGCACGTACATGCAGTACGTTCACCAACTTTTCCTTTGCTGTTGATTGAATACACAAATGATGATGACTTTACTGTTCGACTCATTACATTAAAATATCTTAAATTAGACACTATAATTGTAATTGAGCTCGTGTACGGCCAGTTATCCCCGGGGTATAATTCTCGCGCATTCGATAAACGGAAATCGACACTTAAAATTACTCGACATAGGTATATCGAATGCGCGAGAATCATACCCTTGTAAAGTACCAATAATACTAAGTATGCAAGACCCTATCACTGTCCTTTGCAAAGGATATAGCACCGGCATCGGCATAGAATAGCAATTTCAAAATAGAGCGATACATCTAATGATGACACACCATAAAATTGGTCTCAGTAGGTGTACAGCTGTCCAACGATTTTTTGACGTGCGGTGACAGGTAGAAACTAAAGCCTTTTGACAAGTTCATTGCATTAGATTGCATAGAACTGGCGATGGCGCCCCCCTGAAAAAGTCAACACGACAAAAGATCGTTGGACAGTATAGGAGGATAAAATTAAATGTTCGCAATAGGGAACTGTCAAAAGTCAGAGTATAGGGAGGAGACTCACCTGATAAAGCTTAATAATATGAGGATGGTCCAAGCTCTTCATGATGTCCACTTCCCTGTACACCTTTAGAAGGTTGCTGGTGTCTAATTGTGATTTATCTATTATCTTAATTGCTACCTGCAACAAGAAAAAACACTTATTAAACAAAGAAATGTATTAATGTTGTTAAAGTCTTCACAAAATAAAAGGCCTGTTTTGACAGTTCACGCAGCCAACTGTTGCGTACAAGCAAAGCGTACAAGTTCCACCTAGGAAAACCGCTTCTATTACCTACTCGTTAGGGGTTAAAACTTCATGGGCGTGAACTGTCAAAACGGGCCTTTTATTCGTTTTTTTTATTATTCGTTTTATCATTGTATCATGTCACACTGCAATTATTTCAGCAGTCATCTGAAGGATACGGTCTAAGTAGGCCAGCTACACCGCGAACTGGTTTCCTGCGTAGAGAGGGACCCCATTTTATTTTGTGAATGGTGTAGTTCTTGCAAAAACCTAATTATGCAAAGAAGAAAAGTAACAAAACTGTTGAGTAACTCGTTCGCCGTAGACCAGGAAATAATACATTGGACTTATTTAGTGCTTCTTAGACGAGGCGTCCAGTAGCCAGATGCACGGATGAGATCTGCCATAAGAGAGCCGGTATGCAGTGGATGAGGGAGTCTCAGGATTAGATTGCTTGGCAAAGACAAGGCCGATAACCATCAGTAGGTGAATACAGGGTGTAACAGAAAGGTGTAGTCATATTTTAGGGGGTTGTTAGGGACATCATTCTGAGCAACTTTTACTATGAAACCGATTTGATCAGAGCAACTTTAATTTTCACTTCTCTATACAAATCAGCTGACAGCCCTGGACCAAAACGTATGGAGTAATGAAAAATAAAGTTGCTCCAATCAAATCGGTTTCATAGTAAAAGTTGCTCAGAATGGTCTCCCTAACAACCCCCTGAAATATGACTACACCCTTCTGTTACCTGTATAGTGCTGATTGTCTGATTGATTTGACATCATAAATCCATTTCCATTACCGTACATTTAATTTATTATTTAAACGACAGGCCAACGTTACAGCATGGTGGGAATGGAAACAGCGACATCTAACATGGATAACCTTTCATTAGTGGGTAATTTATAACTATTGCATTTCAATTGTTATCTGCCCGTAGCAGCTATTCGCACTGACGACGTGGGGATAAACTATTACAAAGCTATTGATGAGAATCAAACCCTAGACCTAGTCGCATCTAATACTTAGTATGAGCATGAGAAGCTAAACACATTTATGTCGTCGATTCTCTTGAAACTATTGCCATCAAAAACAATACAAAGGAAAGCAGACACTTTTTTGTACCAATTTAACAAGACTCCGTAAAATGAAGATTTCTCGTGAGAAAAATCTTAACAACTATGATGGCTTCCATAGAATCAGAGCCAATAGAGAATGGGTAGATAGAAAGTGGCTGTTTTTATTCGTCATAGTTTTACAAGATAGAGCCATATCGTTATAGTCTAGCATAGCAACAGTGTATCAAGTAAAAGTATTAGGCCGGGACTCCACCAAAGCGGAGATGTGCGGAGATTTAGAATATTTGTATGGCGCCATGGAAGCGGAGATGTGAGCTGTTTCCATCGCGCATACAAATATTCCACATCTCCGCTTTGGTGGAGTCTCGGCCTTAGAGCCCCTTAATTTCCCCACCGAGTTGCATAGGCCTTAACCCGGTTCATTTGCACCAAAAACACTAAATAGGTTTAGCGTCTTAATTTTATTATTATTTTTAGCGCGCTAATCACAGTTCGTTTTTTCGGTGCAAGTGACACTAATACGAGTAAAATAGGGCTAATCTCCACTACGCTGGCTCAGTGGCAGCTCGGTGGTAATAAAAATATAATTTGTGCCACACAAAGGCCGACCAAAGTCTACCAGACAAATAAGCCACCGCAGACGTCAACGTACGTCATCTGCAGCCCATTGAAGGCATTTGACGTGATTGGTCCAGTTGAGCAACCTGCGACTGATGTCATCGGCTAAATAACTCCATTTCGACGTCATGTCGTAAAGTCATTTCTGTTTTTTTTTTTAATTTCATTTATTTTCCTCTTATACCTATCATTACAGGCTAGGCCCAATTCGATGGGAAGATATGTATGATACAAACAACAAACATTATGTTTTACTTAATAAATAAAAAATAAAGTACAACAGGTGCTCACTGTAGTCCTAACAGCACAGTACGAGCAACGCCATTCTTCTGAATTCACTCCGAACAACATGGTCGACGAATTTTGTTCAGCGCGGAGCGCTATAGAACAGATAATGTCTTGAACTAGAAATCCGTGTAAAACTGTCTAAAGCGAGATGCAGCCCCCAACTGGCATGTGTTGTTCCCAGGGTATGATTTTCGCGCATTCGATATACGGATCGACACGTACATCGAGTGATTTTGTATGGGAATCCTCGATATATGTCTCGATATCCGCATATCGAATGCGCGAGAATCATACCCCGGGTCTCGTATGTTTGTGTCTGACGTCGTTATTTCTGGTTTCCACCACACACAGGTTATCCTAGTGTGGGGCCAGAAGCAATGTATGTGCCTGTATATAAATGTTTACGTTCAGCGTATGGGAAAACATTTCCACGATTTTTGCTCGATTTGATTCAGTATAAAAGGACATTTAGGAGTTTACATACTCGTAACTCAGAAGAGATACAAAGATTTATGTCATACTTCAGATGAATCAGCTCTGATCTCAATTAAATAACTACAGTCATCTAGATTGTGGCACGGATAAAATAATTATACAAATTGCATATTTAAGTATTATGACTAGACCTCACAATACAAGCTGTGTAAATCTAGCATCGCCAAATGCAACACGTAAGGTTTTTCACGGTACTGATGAAATTCAAGGATTTTGGTTACTTCGTTGCTCACAGCTCACTCCACATAGCTCTAGTTGTATGAAAATAACAAATATCAACAATTCACTCAAAACTTCGTCAATTTTTGTACCTACTTGGATATTTATCTCTAATAAGTAATTAATCATTTGCTAAACTCGAATTCCTAAACTCGCCGTAAAAATGTAAACAATATAATATGATCGTCAAAGTCAAAGATATTGTTACTTTTTTCCAGTATAAATGAGACAGCCACCCGCATAGAAAAATGCGTAACGCTGTTATGTTTGTTGTTAATTGTTATGTACTTCAAGGGCCTAACATTGAGGTTTATTAACTACTCAATGGTTCTAAAGGTCATTGATTAATGATTGCGCAAGAAGACTTATTGGCGCAAGGCTACGTAAGGATGTAGGTACCATCAGCAAAAGGTACTCCGATCAAATTTTAATCAAATAATTAGGTATGTAAGTCTTGACTTCAATTATAAGTATCCTATCTCCTTGTAAACATTACATACTTATTTGATTACTTAATATCTTACACGCATAGTTTGCATCTGACTCCTAACTAGGGTATGTTTTGTAGTAATCAACTCACCAATTTTACCAACGAAGAATAACTTTTACTCGAGAGTATCTTCTACTTTTTCATAGAATGACCTCTTTTTGAACTGTGATTGTCATACAAATTATCCCCGGGATAGTTATTTTCGCATAACTTTTTGTTGGTAAAATCCAGCCTGAGTAGTGTAGGCCAGCAACCTATAGATCCCATTTTAATAGGCACTATTTTATTGATTTTATGAATAAATAGCCTAGGTACCTCTGAGAAAATGATTCTAGAACTGTAACTGTAATTTTCCTGTTGGCAGCATATTTACACTGCTAGGAATAATTACGTTAGCGGACTGTGACAATGTCAAACTAATCCAGGAATTTTCCACTATTTGGTGACAAGCAATTATTCGGTAATAATCAGCCAAATTTCCCAGTGGACCAGTTGCGGAAAATCGGGTTCAGGATTGCCTTAAATTTCGCAGAAACTGGCTAAGAGTGGCTACATCGTGCCTCTGCCACCCTGTACGGGAAAAGGCGTGACGCTATGATTTTGTTGTTGTTTGCAGAAATAGCTCTACATTTGGTGATTGGTCGAGTTATTGTAATGTACCGCTGGCATTCGGCAATGAAATAAGCGTTACTTAATTTAAATTAGAATACGGTCCAGTACGCGCGTTGTCGTCATGTGTACAAATGCTGATATAAATTGTACTGTTTATCTTGTATTGTATAGTTTATTTAGGCACTAGATTCCATATTTATGTTGTATTAATATAAGTAGTGCCCGCAATAACTTTTTATTATTATTACTTTTGTTGCGCACTAGAACTCTCCTGATATTATACTTTATTATTATACCTTTTAATATGGAACACATATTTATAGCATTACCAAAAACGGTAAAACCCATTAAATCTATGGTAATCACCATAAGTAATACTCAGTTTAGTGCTTCCAGTAGAGCTCTACGCGCGGTACTTCAATGTCAAGAGATTTTCTTAGAAGTACCCGAGACATTTGCGTCAATGCTTATCTCCAATTGAGATACCGCAATAGCACCAAGCCTTTCGCAACAATATTTAAAAGACCTACTTAAATCTGCTGTTATTTATTTACTCAATCTTCACATCTTATTAAATGTATCAAGACGTGAACATTTTCACGACGACACTTACTAGCGAAAATTGTCTTCTATCGTCATTTCATTACGTATACTCCAGAGAATGAGATATGACTTGAGAAATTACGTTTGTGTGAGTGCTTACATAGCATTGGTCTAGGCTAGGACGTCAACGAAGTGTGAGATGTGTCTGTCTATGTACGTTTCCTCAATTTAACCCGGGTCTCTCAAAAGACGGATAAACAGTCAGATATTTTTTTTTGACACTTTTTGTATGTGTGAAATGTCAAAAGCCCCGGACTCGATAAACAGACAGGTAAACGCTATCTGAGGAATGGGAGAACGGCACTTAGTGTCACACAACCGCAATCCTCAAGTCTCCCCTTCTTCTAAGAAGTAAAATAATGTTGGTCCAAAGCAAAATAAAATACTTGATGATTAGAATAGAATAGAAAAGAAAGCATATTTATTCAACTGTCACAAGACACAAAACACAGCAATAACAAATTATAAACAGAAACAAGTAGGAAATAAAATATACACATGACAAAAAGAACAGTAAAAAATAAGATTGGGTGGGCAGAACGGCGCCATGAAGTGTGTACCGCAACAGCAAAACGGCTCCGACTCAGCATGTGTTACAGGACCTCCAGGAGATTCCTGACGCTGATATTCTGTCGAGTCTGTCGATGTCACGCCAGTTATTCAATACTTCATTTTGCGTTACAGGGAGCTTTCTCATCGCCAGCAATTGACCAATGAAGGCTCCTCACCATGTTTTCCATTACCGTTACAACGTTAGAAATTAATACGTTTCATATTTTTCAAAGGTGCCAAACGCCGTCGCCGCCGTGGGGATCCTTCATACTTTTTAAACCCTCAAAAGAAGTTTTGTAAGCCATCGAGCCTGAATGAGGGGCGTAAAACCTCCGTTGCAATCAACAAGTCTAGTCGTCGTCGCGATCAATATGACTGCCAAAGCGAGACGACTGAGTACGAAAGGGACAAATAACACACTTTTCACCCCGGATCCTTGTGTTGGATTTACGGAACCTCAGAATGTATTTCATTACTTTCATCGTTACTGTCACCTAGTGTAGTGAATCACTTGAGATTGGGATCTCGACATTCTTGAACAATATGCAATCACCAAATATCTAAAGTAGATAAGCCGTTTTCTAAAAATAGAAGTGTCGAACACTTCTATTTTTAGAAAACGGCTTATATGTATAGACTTTTATATAATTTTGTTTTATAATCGGGATTATATTACCTACTGAGGATTAATTTGAAACATAGCGGGGATCACAAGTTATTTAAGCAAAATTCTAAATAAGCGAAGTTAAAGTATACTGCTGACAGGTATAAGACAACTTAATTACGGAATTCTTATGGGTGTAAGTGTGAAATTGAAGCCATGTTTATTTCAATAACGTAATCAAAGAATAACAAACAAACTTGAAAAATGTAACAAGAGAGAAATTTTGAAACAAGAGTTTTACAAAGAAGTAATTACTGAGAAGTTTTGTGAATGTAAAGAAAAAGTTATTAAACAAGTAAAAAGTTACGTGAGATTTTTGTTAACTCTCATTTAAAAGTTACTTGTTAGGTACTTATAATTACATGCATAACACATAGGTACAGTACGGGGCCTTTGTTTTGGCAAGTCGGGCCACGAGTATAATACCGAGCGAGAGAGAGAGAGAGAGAGAGAGAGAGAGAGAGAGAAAGAGAGAGAGAGAGCAAGACGAGACCCGACGACGTGCCAAAACAAAGGCCCCGTACTGTACTTTGAGTTGGCAGTTAAGTAGATAAAGATGTTCTGTTGCAGAACCTAAAATCTTCAAATAAGGTATAGGAATAGTTCTTGTATGGTTTTATTTTAATTATTCAAATAAAAATGTTAGGTAAATTTAAAAGCAGTACTTTAACTTTAAACGTAGAATAGACAATCGGAAAACATGCACAAGCCATCCTCAATTCCTCATACATTCGCAAAACAATGGAGTTTGAAATCCTTTCTTGTTAAGTAGAGCAGCCTGGATGAAAGCTGTTGGCCAACCAAGGAGGTTTAGACTGGAGACGTCAACCATCATTATTACCCGTTAGCTGTAAGTTTGCCGGTGCGTGGGATTAATTTCCTCCCACGCACCGGCAAACCTACAGCGAACGGGTAGTACGTTTATAATCGCTGCAGAAGTTTTTGAGCCACCATTTCTCTCCTAAGATCAGTCGGCAGACCACCCCTGACAGATGCACCGATGACATGGCGAGGTTAGCAGGAAAACAATGGACTGAGTTGAATGGCGTGTACATGAGGAAGCCTATACTTAACAGTCTCGATTCGCAGACAGGCTGACGATGTTGATATTCTTGCGTAAAAGTATAATTGTGCCGAGTGTTGAAATGTTGTGCGATATTTGCGAGTTGTTTCTTTAACATTTACAATTTACAGGCACTTATGAGCGCGACACTGGGATAAACGGGATAGGCGGGAACCTGAAGAGCGATATCACTCAAAATCAGAGACTATATATCCAATTGACTGCGCCTGCGGAGGAATGCGGCTAGCCAAACGTTTGTTGTATTCAACAAACGTTTGCATACGCAACCTATGTACGATGACGGGCCGCCAGACAGTTTCGTAGCGGCTGACCAATCACAGCTCTCTTACCTCGTTCCCCGCCGCCCGTAAATTGGTGAGATGTGTTTCAAAGGAAAATGAATCTATACGCTCTTCACTGGATCAGTGTTCTCTGCTCAAAATAAACAGCCAAGGCCAGGGGATTATTTTTTCCCTCCCAAGACGGGGTTCGTATCTGGCGTATCTGGCTAGGGAGGCAAGGCCCTGACTGCAACGCCACGGGTCATCGATATTTAGGGACTTTCATAATTATCCTCTCCCGTGGGTTTCGACGTTCGCAATAGATGACAGACGTTTTCAGGATTTCGTATGGAAGGCACTTCCGTTCCTAATTCATCTGTGCTGCTAGCAGAATAAACCCACTCGCCTGGTTCAGTCACTCGGAAAAGGATAGGTTTAATCCGGCCCAAGGTACAACACTTCCAATACGCTTATAAGCCATGACTATATTATACAGGTAGGCATTTATAACACAGTTACTATACTATAAAGGCCTACGCAGACCGGGACGGTATGGCAAGTTTTTACCAATGGACATTTCAAACGTAAAATTAGTTCAAAGTTCAAAATTTTTATTGACCATAAAATCATACATATTACTTAGTCAACGTCAATATAATATTAATATTTTTGTATACTACCGCCCGTTCGGAAGTTGTGGGCTTAGGGATGGAGCAAAGAAGGGCAAGAAACCTCCCCCGTACCTCTTTTAAAATATCAGAGCCTTAAAAATACAATGTTATGTATTTCTACTTAAGTCTAAGGAAATACACCGAGGAGAGACGTACTGACTCAGTCCGTCGCCCCTCTTTGGATTTCTGCGCGCTGAGATGGTAAAGACCATGCAGTTTTGTCATCTAAATATTCTTTTACACTGTAATATGACTTCTTCAATAGGCCGTTTTTGACATAGTTTTTGAACCTCCTTTCTGGTAGGTCCGTTGCTTCATTAGGTATTTTATTATAAAAACTAACACATACTCCCATAAAAGAGTGAGCAACCTTACTGAGTCTGAACGCGGGCATAGCAATCTTATTTCTATTTCTAGTGCCAATACTATGATTATGACCTAAAGTCTTAAATAAACCTATGTTTTTTCTGGTATACATGATATTTTCATAAATGTATTGACAGGTAACAGTAAGTATATTGATATTTTTGAATTTGTCCCTTAGTGATTGCCTAGCATCTAGTTGATAGATAGCCCGAATGGCCCTTTTTTGTAAGACAAATATTGTGTTTATATCTGCCGTGGCATCCCGCGGGAATACGTTTGAATGTCCATTGGTAAAAAAATAAAATTCCTTGCTATGCCCAGTGTGCGTAGGCCATAACCACAGCCATAACTGTGCGTGCATCTTAAGAGGAATGTGTAGGCGCGAGCTTCCATACAAAAAGCAGTAACGTTTTCCTACCCTTAAACTTTGTTCGATTTTCTCAATTTTTTCACATGTTAGAGATACTATGGAAAACTATACTGTTGCTGTTTTTTTTATAAATAGGAACGCGGTAGCTTGGCAATAGAAAGTGTTGCTCTTAACTACCACTGTACTCATATTTTGTATGGCGATCAAGGTGCTACCGCGTTCCTACTATGTATAGAGATTTTCGCGTGGCGCGTAGCACGTAAAATCGAAAAGTGGTTCTCGTAGCCGCGTAGCCACGGCTACGGGCGTAGCACCCTCCACTCTAAACAACGCCCTCCGCCATTCTTCCCGAGGACTTTTTTTTTTCAAACAAAATGCACTGAAATGTCACGCTCGTTATGAGTAAGACGCGACGGGGTATAAAATGACGACATGACTTTAGCATTACACGATTACACCGCAGCTACGTAGAAAAAAATAACAGATAAGTATGTAGGTTTTTTAGTCATACATTTAAAACCACTTAAGAAACTACTCGTTGAATTGTAACCGTTTAGTTGTTAAACGGTTTTTAGGGTACCGTACCCGAAGGGTGCCAAACGGGGCCCTATTACTAAGCCCACGCTGTCCGTCTGTCCGTCTGTCTGTCAGCGGGTCCTAGAACACGAACCGTAATAGATAGAAAGTTAAAATTTTCACAGAATGTGTACATCTGTTGTTGCAATAACAACAAATACTGAAATACGACATATTACAAATTAAAGGGGGTCGCCATACAAGAGACGTGTTTTCAACGCACATCGCTGTCGTGGCGCAGCCGGTATGTTGTAGGCCCTCAATCCCTCTTTTTTAGGGTTCCGTACCCGAAGGGTGCCAAACGGGACCCTATTACTGAGACTTCGCTGTCCGTCTGTCCGTCCGTCAGACCGTCTGTCACCAGGCTGTATCTCATGAACCGTGGTAGCTAGACAGTTGAAATTTTCACAGATGATGTATTTCTGTTGCCGCTATAACAACAAATACTAAAAATCAAAAGAAATTTAATATTAAGGGGGCTCCCATACAACAAACGTGATTTTTTTGCTCATTTTTGCTCGATATTGATAATGGTAGCAGGTAGACGCTTAAAATGTTCACAATATATTGAGTATATTATTTACTTAAAAAATAAATAATTAAATTAAAATTAAATTAATATTTAGGGGGGGCTCCCATACATTTTTTTTGCGGTTTTTTATAGATAATGGCATGGAACCCTTCGTGCGCGAGTCCGACTCGCACTTGGCCGGTTATTATTTATTGTTTTGAGTGCTTAAGTTTTGTTTTACGATGGTACGGTACCCTTCTTGTGCGATTCCGACTCGCACCGATTTTTCTATTTACGGCTGATTTTTCAATGTTTATCTAAGTATTGAAAAATAGCCCCTTAGATAGTCTGGCGTCACAATACATCTGGGCCAACTTTGAGAATGAGGTTCAATATATTCACTTCTACTAAAAGTAAGTTAACCTTGTGGTGGCGTCAGTGTTAACTTTTTGCAACCAGCTAACTTAAACTTGATTTCTCACTATTAGACCAGAAAAACCGTAGGTTGGTTGTAAGTTTTTACGATCCTGTATTCTGTGGTAGCGCACTATTTGTATTCTGTAGTGACGCCTGTGCTGTCTGTCTAGTGTCTACGGAATGCTGATCACAGGATATTAAGTACTGGCTGTTATTACCCATTATAGGTTCATGGTATTTCATTTTTGTTCTTCAAAATCCATATCTACATCATAAGTACTGAAACACATTCTACACAACAGAAAAATTCACCAGTTCATGACAAATAAAGCTGTCCTAGCTACTATCGCTATTAGTAGTTGTAGTCGTAAAATCCACTGAGCAGTAGAGTATCGCTCAATCTTCAGGGAAAAGGCCTGGTCTCTCGGTGACAGCGCCTTAGGCAAAAACAGCCTTTAGCAAAATACAAATCGCTCGGAATGACGATATATTATTGCTGGATGTTTTTTCAATAGCTTGTTTATCACGAGTGTCAGAGTGACTTTGCTTTCCCATAAACGTTATTTTATTAATTTTGCTCGATAGAAAAGACTCCTGAAGTTACCAGAAAATCTGTCTGTCACGATGTTTTATTTTACAATTTCGCACCGCATCTGAATTTGTGTTCTGTAAAATGGTGTCTATGAAAAAGTAGAAGATACTCTCGAGTAAAAGTTACTCTTTCGTTGGTAAAATTCGCTCAGTTAGAAAAACACTCTTGTCTCAACTTTCAAGCCCGTTTGTTTTAGCGTTCTGATTGACGTCAGAACTTAGATAAGAGGGAATATGAGTGTGGTATCATAAGGCCGATTATCTGATTATGATACTGACTTGTAGTTTTGACGTGCTAAATGGATAAAGATATTATTGTCTACAGGTGTGGTTCTAACACACAGGTTGTTGACGCAAGGTGATATCTGTTCAACAAAGCAGTTCCATGGATCGGAACCTGCAAAGGGTTTTTGGGGCAAACCTATTTACAAATTATTTTTTTTTTTTTAAATACTTAGACATAACACATGCGGGTAAAGGCCTGTGACCCTCGGTGGGGACATTAATGGGCTAAATTTACTTTACTAGACATAACTCAAAATATGGCAGGGTCGATTATCAGGGTACGTTTGGCGTTGGTATATCTCTGTGGCATAAGACCTAGGTGAAACAGGCCCCCGATTCTCGCGCTATCGAGATCATCTCCCCAGTCGAGATATCGGTTTTGATACCGCCTAAGTCCGTCGAAAACGATCTCGATTTATATTTATTTCGATCGAAAACGGATCGAGATATCTCGGTTAGTCGAAAGGCTAGTCGTAAGAATAGCGTTTTCTTGTTTTTGATAGAGATTTCGGTGTCTCAAAATCGATATTTCGACCATAGACATGATCTCGCTAGCACCAGAATTGCCCGCCAGTGCAAAAGTCCTCAGATCGAATTCATGTCATGTCACCTTGGTGGGCACGACGCTTTAGGGCTTACTACAAAATGAATGTCAACTGTCTTTAGAAGTCACCCAATCCAACGTCACGTTTTCTGCCGTATGGGTTGGCAAAGGCATACCTAAATTATACTTACGATGACATTTATCAAACAAAAGGTATAAGCTTGGTTTCTTGCGTTTGCTCTATGTAGGCATTTTTAATTTAAGTACAAAGTATTTTCCCAAATACAGTTGGTTAAATTAAACAATGTGCTCGAGTATCTGTTTTTTGCCTTTTGTTTTTGGTGTATTTATTACATTGTGTTGTGATAATTCATCATGATTCATGTTCATGAGTAAGAATATCGCCGTTCTTTGTTCAGCGAGTTTCTGGAATCATCATCAACCTTTTTCTTATACCACTAACCGGTAAAAAAATTACAACTATATCAGGACATAATTTTCATAAAGATTCTTTCCTGTAACTCCTCTAAGAGTCTTTGGACTAAAGAGAGACGAACGTACCCCATTTGTTTGTAGCTTGTAACTAAACTCTAGAATAACCTTATCAAACTTTTGAAACGTTTAGTAAGTAGATAACTAGACTAAAGCAATCGGTTATCAGTTACGCGGATGTGGGTGAGGCAAACTTGAACCTTCAAGTCATTCTTCGTATTTTATAAACAAACTGCAATAAAGCGTGAAACAGCAACGTTTACTGCAACCGATAACGCAACGATATCCACGAGCTATCGACAAGCTATCGATAAAGCTACCTATATTTTGTATCTTGGATGTTGCCATTTTCTTCAATTATGGAACGGCTCACGCTCACGCTTCGCGAAGCGATAAATATGATTAGTCCTTAGCGGAAATCGTAATCCATAATTATAGAACGCTAATTACCTGTTACATACATCATTATGTGAGTGGAAGTTAATAATGTGTAGTTTATTGATCTGTTTTGACATCAATATGTCTTCTTCTAACTAACAGAGTTCTTGCAAAATGTAAAGTGGATTCAGAACCCAGATTTATATCGTAAAATTTGTTGGAGAGGTATTGTCAAAACTGTTTTGGCGGCTCGACCGACAAAAGTACACATTTGGAAAGAGCCCATTAAAATTTATAAAAACACTTTTCTATATTATGAGTATCTTTCTAGATCTCTATATCCATTTATCGATCGGTAGCACCAAATGGCTGGCGTATGACGTAGGTGTCAAAAATGCTTTATCCGAATCAAGGCACAGCAACAAATCAAGTAAGCAATATACAAAAAGACCAATTTGGGCTACTTAACGCCAAATTTGGCTATGTGGAGCGCACCAGACTTGGCAACACTTCCCGATCACCGCCTTGCGTTGATCTTCGCTGTGTGACCGCCAGACGCTAACTTGCGATAACACTCGTGACGCACAGCTCCAAAATAGATAACGCATTTGCGTCAAGAGAGCATTTTTCGTCCGTTCAACGCAAACGGCGGATGCCACAGCGATTTCCCGGCGAAAATATTTGACGATACTTCGGTTATTTCTTTATTGTGCTGCTCGCTTTCTTCCACGTGTGTGAATTATATTAATTATAGATGCAGCAGATTGATAAATCTATATAAGCCAGCTGGATTCTTGGTTTTCACTTCCTTACCTACGAAGTGTTAGCCGTTCGTTTGACGCGCCTGAGGCCCCGTTCTCATCTCTGAGAGTAGTCTCAACTATGTGTATTTGTGTATGTATTTGTATTTTGTACTTTTTGACTTAACCTATACGCAATTTTCAAGTTGTAAAGTTGTAAACGGTTTGATTTGCATATTGTTTCCCGTTTCAACGATTCTCAAGGGTTTTTTTTCAGGCAAGTTCCTCAGTCCGTAAACCATAACTTATGTTAGCCCTAGTCGTAGCCCTTTCCATAACACGCCGTGTATCGGTCGCAGTTGGTTGGTTAAATCAGACACTTAACTAACACCCTAGACCGTTAATTAAAGAACGACATTTAAACAAGTCACTAGCATTTTGATTTAAAGAACTCGTTAAACGTTTCATTCACTCTTTTGTCTGACGGAACTATAGCGACTTGGTCAAATGTCGATCTTATTTAACGGTCTAGGGTGTTAACTAACTGCGACATATCTATGTATGTATAATCTTTCACCATTTCTTTCAGAACTTTCGCTGTCTGGCAGCGACAACGTTGCAGCCGTCAGCTTACAATTAATTATCGTGACTCACAACACAACACTAACAACTCATTTGCATGGCAATACTCTTTAGATCGTGATCGAACTTTTCCTTCTCAATTCAGCACGTGGGAATGTGGCTTTGCACGGTATCTCTTCAGCAAAACTCACAACTGTCCACTTTTAGATCTAATGTCGAAGCATTACAGTTCAGAAGTGGCTTGCGGATTTCTCGCAGATTTATGTGATCGATGACACACGCGTGCTCCGATAGAAAACGAAGAGCTCGTAAAGAAGGTATGCTGTATTTTATAATACTGTGCCAGACTCTGTCGCGGTGTTTTTAAAAGCATTGAATAAGTATGTAGACTTACTTTTACTTTTAACTTTCCAATGACTACAACCACCACAGTACAGGGTCCCGCCCCGACCGTGCCAAAACAATGGCCTGGTACTGTATCTTAGAAATACCGTTAGGGCGGCTTGCTTAAATCTAGATTTAGCGACTTAAATCGATTTACCATCCGTCAAATTTATATGAAATATGTCAAAGTTAAATCGGTTTAAGACGCTAAATCTAGATTTAGGCAACTCTGCAAGCCGCCCTTAGTATCCCATTTTGATCATTTTAAGGGTACACGAAGGGTGCCAAACGGGACCCTATTACTAAGCCTACGCTGTCCGTCCGTCTGTCCGTCAGAGGGCCTTTCAACATGAACCGTAATAGCTAGAAAGTTGAAATTTTTTGAATGTGTATATTTGATGCCGTAACAACAAATACTAAAATACGAGAGATATTACAAATTAAAGGGGGTCCCCATACTAGAGACGTGTTTGGATACACCACGCATTTCAGTATTATGGCGACTTCGCGAAAACCCACTTAGTTGTGGTAGCGCAGCCGGTATGATGTAGGCTCTCAATCCGTAGTTCGTGAAGTGAGTTCAAATCCTCGTGAGGACATAATTATAATCTTTTTAAATTTTCTTTTTGTTTTTGTTTTATTATTTTGAGTGCATAAGATTTGTTGTACGATGGTACGGTACCCTACGTGTGTGATTCCGACCCGCTCTTGGCCGATTTTAAGGGTTCCGTACCCGTAGGGTGCCAAACGGGACCCTATTACTAAAGTAGAAGATACTCTCGAGTAAAAGTTACACTTTCGTTGGTAAAATCCAGGCAGACAAGCACTTGACATCATTACGCTAACTACTGTGAATGCAAAAAACAGTAGTTAGCACTGTTCCGCATACAATGCGTAGTGTTAGGTACTAGAGTGGTGTATGCGGTAGTTCGAATCAGAGATATATAAGATTTAAGAATGAAGACGGCTGACCGTCACCTTGCCTCGCTGGAAAAACGCGAAACAATCAAAATAACGCCGCCCGGTGCATCCGGACACACCAGAGGCAAGGTCGATGCCGAGGTATTTCGGTCTTGCCTGCCGACTGTGTGCCGAATCGAAGGCGCTCCGATACACCACGCGTTCAACGGAACGGGACAGCACTCTACACACATGTATTAGCTCTGTCCTGTTTTGGTTTCACGATCGCTGTCCACAGCGTGAAAATAAAAAATCGGTCAAGTGCGAGTCGGAATCATAGTGCTACATCCTACACACTCAGTCATCCTACAAAATAAGTACAGAAACTGGTTTCTTGTATGAGGAGACCCTTATTTCTTTAATATTTCTTGTAATTCATTATTTTTTCTGTAGCGGCAACAGATTAACACATTCTGTGAAAATAACTCTCTAGCTATTACGGTTCATAAGATAGATACTGCTGACGGACAGACGGACACCGGACAGCGAAGGCTAGACTAGGAATAGGTTTCCTTCGGGTAGAAACAGCTGTCGAAACGTAGTATCATGTAGTATCCTAGATAGTCTGTGGATGCGAGAGGCGACCTGCGACGCGACACGAATGCAGAACGTCCAAGCGAATGCAGAGAAACTTTGGTCTGTATTGTCGTGCCAATATGTCTGAGGATAAATCGATAATGGATGCTCTGGTGATCTTATCTTACTGAGAAATGATTATAGCCAGAAAACTATTATATCTGAAATTCCACATTAAGTGTCCCTTAGTTAGAATAAGTATTCTTTGTGCCCTGCAGGTATGTAAGCTCCACCCATCCCCTTCGACGCCAAAATTAGCTGTCTGTAGCATCCTGTATTACAAAGAAAGACTTCGGTGCACGCAATTTTCATCCCAGTAGCTCGTCAGTCGTTTTAGCATTTTGCATAGCACGAGACTATAGATGGGATTCTTCCCGGAATATTTCCGGAAACTTTCCGAATCTTCCCTTTCTATCCACCCAGTGAGTGTTTATGTGGGAAGATTCAATTACAGAAGAAACAGACAAAACAGAAGTAGGTATAGACTTACTCGGTATCTTTCTACGCGAATTACACGTCATACGCGTACGTGAAATTCCAATTAGGTATGATCCGTCCATCACAATAATACGAATAGTTTACGTCACCTAGTACCTATTACACCTATTATACTTTTGTGCGTCACAAAATGTAATAGAAAATGCATTTTTCATACACGTACCAAGCGATAAATCTCCGACAATAGTAGCCATTCAAAATCAGCAAACCGAATCGAGAAGATTAGCTGATTGGTCATGCCGACATGCATTTACCGACCGAGGTACCTATCATCCGCCAATATAGTGCTGCATTATTAGATCACTTTAATCTGCACCATACAGAGTGGAGAAATCACAAATAATCCTAGCAACATCTTTGCTGAACGTACAATATGGATTCACCAGCGAGTCACGTGTTATTGAAGGAAACCATCACCTGTATAATATGTCCAAATACATAATGTATCTAGTATCGAGCAGATATAGTTTGTAAATATCCACTGATGAATATGTTGAAAGACAATTGACTGTCAAATGAAAATTATTCACGGACCAATACACCGGTATATCCTGGTTCAATGACAGGAAGTAGACTCGTACTTTTGTATGCGGAACCGTACGGATATTCGTCGCAACTGAATACTTAACCACCCAATGTTTACAACAGAGTCGCACGTTCAGACCATCAAACAAGAGCGAAGGCCGAGGGCTTCCCTGTTTACAATACAGTCACTGTTGTTCCGAACTGTTCATTGAGCAGTTGAACGCAGTGATTCAAAGTCATTAACGTGGATGTACCGGCATTTGACGTTGTCTCATTAATCATTATGTAGAGCCGTAACGACAAGGTAAAGACAGATCTCTTGTATAGTGATCGTGACGAGTGCGCAGTGGGTTTATTGTCAGTGATAATGATAAATCATCGTTACATTGAATTCCTACTCCTGACATGTTCCATTCCATTTGCACTTAGCAGTTGATTGAGTATAAACATTGCATAAAACATTTTGCATTAGGTACAAAGGTAGCTAGATATTTCTATTCTAGTGGTTCTATTCCGGCCTTGCAAATCTGACCAGTACTTCTATTGCAAGGCGAAAATGGTACTCATTCATAGGTTAAAGCCACAAGGTTCCATCTCTCCCTAAATTGTCTGGGGACAGGCACGTATGGCTAAGTGCGTAGTCCATTTTAGAGTTCGTGAGTCATTCGCTCACTGAGGTATTCGGACATCGACCCACTTACCGCTCGTAGATGCATCGACTTTTGAGTTACAAACTTCGACTATACTATACATCGTAATCTAGATATGTTAAACTACCTGTATTGCCTGGGGTATTCAAACCCATAAAATGACCGTCGTCGTTGCCTGTTGAGTATGCGGTATGCCTGTAAAGCTGAAGATTGTGTTTGGGTTACTAGATAGATACCACGTGTGCAGTGCAAATGCAATTAGATTGAGCCGAAAAGTTTAATAAGTACAAGACCCGTTTTATTCATTTGAATTTGCAACCGATTATGTTATGATGATTTGTTGGGTGTTTAATACACTGTTTGGGTGTTTAATATTCTGCGTCTTCCTTATGGTGTGACAGGCAGGACAGGAACATTCGTTTTTGGAGAAAGTTGTTCAGAATCTGTAAATGAACGTACGACGACTGAAGCATAGCACTCATTACATCAGCTAATGATATCTGATGATCATGATCACGCATCTTATTTACCGACATGTTTGTTTTTAGCGCCACATTAAACTCAGATTAGGCATCTTGTTTGATTAGGCCTTAGTATAGTAGAGGTTAATTGGTAGTCATTAAAACGCTGTTAAAATTAATTAAACGCAGTAAGATTGCAATACGGACTACAGCTCTGCCCTGCATACCTACTAGGATTATTGGTATTAGAATGAAGAGGAGGAATGTAGATAAAATCATTGATGTGACCCTGATTTGGATCACGTACAAGGTAGGTAGTCATAAATAGTATAATTAAAATTTAATTAAATAGTGATTAAAATCCCCGTATCATTTTCACGGCCTGTTTGTTTATCTGGATGAACATCATTATTCGGAATCTGGTTTTGCTTCAATGCAGGGCTTGAAACCGGTTTAAAAAATACCGGTTAATAGAGGTTTATAGAGGTTTTTAGAAAAAAAAACGCTCGGAGCGTAATTGAGAAGAGAGCGGTTAAAAAACCCAAATAAACCGGTTTAAGCCAAAACTGCGAAAGGTACGGCACGCACACACGCGGAGCAGGCAGGGGATAGGGGAAGGGCAGGTTTCAACTTGTTTAAACGCGTGCAATTTGCACTTGAACTTTGAAGCGTTAGTAATTGAACCTAGTGTTTCGTCTCGAATTATGGAAAAAAAGAAAGTTAGTGACCCACAACTATATTTTCTTTCAAACATATTATCATTAGCCACTCCCCAACATAAGTCAGCGTCGAAAGACTATTTTCTTCATTTAAATTCGTGCTCAATAATTTAAGGTTATCGTTAAAAGACTCTATAGTAGAGGATATATTGTTGTTTAGAAATAATACACTATATAATAAATAAGTGAAAAATAAAACGATTTATTTAAATCATAACAATTTAATCAATGAAATCAATATTACTATAATTTGTTATATGTATATGATATCTAGTACTAAATACATATATATGTATAATGTCCACTTTTACGATTCGAAATTAAACTAATTTTGCTTAAAAATGACGTCAAAATTTGCTCAATCTCGAGATTTTCTCGAATTTTAAAAGTGGCAATTACCTTTCTTTTTTTAACCGACTTCCCAAAGGAGGAGGATTACAATTCGTCCGGATATTTGTTTTTTTTTTTTTTTTATGTATGTGCCTCGATAGCGCCTAGACGGATGGACCGATTTGGAAAATTATTTTTTTGTTTGAAAGGGTTTACCTTCCCATTGGTCCCATTGACACCAGGTCAGGATCTGATGATGGGATCCTGGAGAAATCGAGGGAACTCTTCAAATATTATAGGCAGACATATAGTGATTTTTGTGTTTTTCATAATAACTCGTGCAAATGCACATGGTAAGCATAATATTGTGATGCGGAACTGCTGATGAAGACCACATATGGCCACCAGATCTGCTCAATACCAGGTACAAATACAATGCGTGGCTGACGGGCAGGCAACGCATAGCCTAAACCGGTGGACCTAGAGCCATGAAACTTTGTACAGGGGTTCCTTAGTAGCGTGGTGTAGCACTGATATGAGATTTGACAAAATTAATTCCCCAAGGGGGGGGGGATAAGGGGTTACAGTTTGTATTAAACTCAATCTAATCAAATAGGGTTTGTGGAAGTCGGTTTTTTCTAAAGTTTACTTTTTGTTTCAATTATTATATAACTTAATCTGATAGTTACTTAATTGGTTTTTATTTTGTTTATGGCATTGTTTATAATTATAATTGAAACAAAAAGTAAACTTTAGAAAAAAAATACTTCCATAAAACCTATTTGATTAGATTGAGTTTAATACAAACTGTAACCCCTTATCCCCCCCCCCCCCTTGGGGAATTAATTTTGTCAAATCTCATATCAGTGCACCCCCTCACGCTACTAAGGAATCTCTGTACAAAGTTTCATGGCTCTAGGGCCACCGGTTCAGGCTATGCGTTGCCTGCCCGTCAGCCGCGCATTGTATTTGTAGCTAGTATTGAGCAGTTCTGGTGGCCATATGTGGCCATCAGCAGTTCCGCATCACAATATTATGGTTACCGTGAGTAAATGCACGAGTTATTATTAAAAACACAAAAATCACTATAGGTCTGCCTATAATATTTGAAGAGTTCCCTCGATTTCTCCAGGATCCCATCATCAGATCCTGACCTGGTGTCAATGGGACCAATGGGAAGGTAAACCCTTTCAAACAAAAAAAAAAACCAAATCGGTCCATCCGTCTAGGCGCTACCGGGGCACATCCATAAAAAAAAACATCCGGACGAATTGTAAACCTCCTCCTTTGGGAGGTCAGTTAAAAAAACAACAATTTTTTTCTTACGTGGACTCCGACCAAAATATTGTAAAACTGTTTAATTAGGTAAGCCGTAATATGACGATAATATGGTGTAACAAAAAAGGGGTTTAGAGTTTCTTGGCTACATTTTTCATGTAAAAAATGTAGCCAAGAAGAGGGAAATAAAAAGTTATCAGATTTCAAGTAGAGCCAAGCTTCTAACTCTACACGCCTTAACTGTACAGCCCTAACTTCACAAACTATAACACCTTACTCAAAATATGTGGCTTGGCCGTTTCACTACCGTCAGATGAGCTTAAATTAGAAAATACAAGTAACGAAACGGCCAAGCCATAGGTGCTCTGCTGCTGATGAGGGAGGATGAATGAGAAGTTGGCTCCGAGGTGGTTGCAGGAATGCGTCTTCAGATGGCTGCGGAAGAAGTCTTCGGAAGGTAGAAAAAGGTTGCTGCGTGTTCAATGTCGAGGGTCACCAGTGAAGCGACGTAGGATCGATTTTCAGTTGTTTTTGCATTGTTGTGCGTTCTGTTTTACTGCTATGACATCTGTCGTGACTTCTGCCAACTGCTGAGTTCCTTTTTGCTAGCGCCATTCATCTTGTATGTCAGTATGTGGATCGCCTGATAGGTGACGCCACAATACAATCAGTACATTTAATTTTACGAGTTCTCATTTCTCCATCCCTGGTACATGTGCTAGTATATTCTTTTTGTCGTTCTACGTCAGGTTCGGACTGATTATCTTCATCAGTAGGCTCAGCATCACCTTTCATAACTCGCGTGCTGCAATTTGGTAGAGCTGC
The DNA here is from genome assembly GCA_963457715.1 of Argyresthia albistria. NCBI lineage: Eukaryota > Metazoa > Arthropoda > Insecta > Lepidoptera > Argyresthiidae > Argyresthia > Argyresthia albistria. The sequence goes on from OY735269.1 coordinate 1,950,112, forward strand.
ATCTGAATCTACCGTTTTCAACATACGACGCTTTTTCTGTGCTGGCAGTAGGGATTGTGATATTTCACAATCGTCCTGAGTCGATATTCGGTATCATTTTCTACGTCTGGATCTGTAAATAAATATAAATAGGAATGTTAAAAAAAACCCAGGCCCGGCGCAAACGAAACTTAACTCAAATAATTGGTATAATTGAGTAATAAAATAACCCAAGGGAGACATGATCGAAATCGATGGCTAAGTGCGCGAAATTGCTATTCGAGTTTTTACAGGCGTCATACTAATATTTATTTAATTAATATAATATTGCAGTTTAAAAGCGTAAGGTAGCCCTTCTATGAAGTGATTATTACTATCGCATGCTGTAAGTTTCCATATATCTCGCTCATACATTTTCTGGAGCTCGTAAATGTCTCTCGCTCTGTTCTAAGTAGACTCGGTCTATTTGTCGTAAGGTTACTATTACTATTACGTCGGTCTAATAGTTACGGGAGCAAGGGGCAAGGTATGATTCGTACAATAATTGATGCCCACTCAACCGCCCAACGGACGAATATACCCATTTTCCATACTTATGTTTTTTCATATCTTCATCTTGATGTGGGTAGATTGAAAATCGCGGGCCGTGGACTTTAACTTAACGACATGGTTTTAGGTGAGTGTTTTTTTTTATCAGAGCACGACATGTGACAATTGCACTGACCTAATCAGAGCTGATTTTTAATATAATTATGGTAAAAGTATTGTTAGTTCTATTAAAATATTAGTATGACTCCTGTGAAAATCGAATAGCAATTTCGCGCACTTAGCCATCGATTTCGATCATGTCTCCCATGGATTATTTTATTACTCAATCATACCAATTATTTCAGTTAAGTTTCGTTTGCGCCGGGCCTGGGTTTTTTTTTCATACATTCGTAGCATTGTCCTTTATAAAAATATTAAATAATACCAACAGAGACTGACAACCTGTGTGTGTATGCAATTTGGTACAAAGAGGGCCCAGAAACGAAAGTACCTATACCTACCTTCTCTCTCTAGTTCTCGACATTTCTCGAGCTGGATTTTCCGGGAATTCTCGAGAACTAGGGATAGAATAAATTGAATAGAGCATGTTAAACACTATTTCTGTAAAGCATTTAACAAGGATTTCTGAGTTTATGAGATTGATCATCAAACTTATAGCTTAAAAAGATAAAAATAAGAAGGATCAGTATTCCGTCTACAGGGTCAATGTAACCAAAAAACTAAAAACTTACCCATTGTTGTTTGTTAGTTGCCAGTGGCAAAAGAAGACACGGCTGGCAGTGTCGGCACGGCAGCACGTATAGCACCAGTGTAGTGAACATAAATAAATTAAAAGTAAAAAAACATTTTTAAACAAAGCTTTTATTTAATGCCCTAAAAAGAAGAAAATAAAATTTCAATTCAATCAAATGCGTCATTTTATTACATTACACAATTTAAACGATATAAAAGCTTGTTGCGGGATTTATCTCCAAGTCTGTGCAAATAGGTGCCTACCCACCTAATTAAGTCTACACAAGTAAATCTCGCAACAAGCTTTTATATCGTATAAATTGTGTAATGTAATAAAATGACGCATTTGATTGAATTGAAATTTTATTTTCTTCTTTTTAGGACATTAAATAAAAGCTTTGTTTAAAAATGTTTTTTTACTTTTAATTTATTTTTAACTTTTTAGTCTCAGCATCAGCTCAGCTCCATGTCATAAAAAATATTCTAGGACTAAAGTATTCGTCAAGACGAATCGAACGAGCCCAAATTCGACGGGCTTGCGATGTTTTATGACAGAGTTTCCATGACCGTCTTCCGTCTCCAGCATCAGATCAGCTCCATGTCATAAAAAAATATTCTAGGACCAAAGTATTCGTCAAGACGAATCGAACGAGCCCAAATTCGACGGGCTTGCGATGTTTTATGACAGAGTTCCCATGACCGTCTTCCGTCTCCAGCATCAGATCAGCTCCATGTCATAAAAAAATATTCTAGGACCAAAGTATTCGTCAAGACGAATCGAACGAGCCCAAATTCGACGGGCTTGCGATGTTTTATGACAGAGTTCCCATGACCGTCTTCCGTCTCCAGCATCAGATCAGCTCCATGTCATAAAAAAATATTCTAGGACCAAAGTATTCGTCAAGACGAATCGAACGAGCCCAAATTCGACGGGCTTGCGATGTTTTATGACAGAGTTCCCATGACCGTCTTCCGTCTCCATCATCAGATCAGCTTTAAGTCAGAAATATATTGCATTGTCATCCGACTTATACACGTATGCGAAATTTCAGCTCAATCGGATAACGGGAAGTGGGTCAAATTCAAGCCGACATTTTTGACGCGAACCGTGATACCCACAAACATACATACAGTGCAAGTTTAATAAAAGCTTTTAAAATTGTGTAATTTCCAATCGCAACATTGGTGGTGGGCGGCCACTGGCGGCAAACATCAAAAAGAGTTCGAAAAAACCCGTTTTACAGGTTAAAAACCGATTTATTGAACAAAACCTTTATAATTTTGCTCTTTGAGTAAAACCTTTATTTTTGGGGTTAAGGTAGAGCCAAACCTTTATGAAACGCTCCTCATGTACCTGAGCTGATTACGCTCTTTAAATAAACCGGTAAACAAGCCCTGCTTCAATGTTGACTTAAAATAGTCGGTAGGGGTAGGTCCCTAAATACTATACTTTTATAGGAAGCCTGTTATCAATATTTATCGCTTTTACCTCCTCATTTTGATGAAGTTCAACTCTGGTCACGCTTATGTTTTATTGAACGAACGAGCGAAGCGAGCGAATCGTTTCCATTTCAGGATTGGGCAAATATGCTTTCGTATGTCTGTCCATCTGTCCATCTGTTCTCCTCTACAGGTCGCATTTCTCAACCGATTCTCGTGAAATTTTGTGAGCAGGTTGCATAATTAAATAGTTATTTTTTTGTCGATTCAGTTATTTATTTTTTCAAAATGGCGGAGTTATGGCGTTATAAAATGTAAAAAAATCGCTACAACCCAAACGGCTCAACAGATATTCACAAATGAGGTGTCGTTAGATTTGTAGAGACCATGAGAGTGACACGGACTATATAATTTTAGTGAAAAGACAACAGGTTATATTTTAGATCGCAAAATGTAGGTTACAAACTTATTGGTGCGACTACTTTGATACTCCATGTACGTAACCAGGTACATTCATAAGTTTGTGTTATTGAAAGAAAAAAGCAGTCAGGTTATTTGTTTTTTTTTTTAATATTTCCATCTGATCATCCGATATACCTACTTCAAGTACGCGGTGAGGGGATAAAAAATAATGAAAAAAAAACTATAATTCCCGGTGTCGCTCGCGAGGTCTACAGCTCACAGAGCCACTAGTGTAACATGTTTATAGTAGCCGTGGGCCGTGACGACTTCACGAGAGCGAATATAAAATGATAATATTCTTGCGGTCTGCTTCAACAGACACGTGTCGTACGCACCTACTAAAGAGAAAAGCCTATTCAGAAGATATGCTTCTGCATAGGCTTTTCTTCGCAAGCTTCCCAATGCCAGAAAATGGTGTATATATTTATAGTACCTAGGTATTCCGGTAACAACTATGTAGTAACTCTATTTGGTCTAAAGGACGCTCGCTGGCCTTACGCTGGCATATCGGAAGTATCGCTTAATGGCTATAGCAATTGTCTTGTTTTACTAGCATTAGGCCCTAAATGTTCCTTGATGTGGTATTAAAGGCTATCCTATCGGTTTACCGCGGCTGTTATGCTCCCTATCTCTGTCGTTTTTTTAAGGAAGACGGAGGATGAAAATGTCAATAGGCTTTGAAGGATACTTCTGCAGAAATGTGAACGATCGGAGCAAGGTTTTTTTTAGAGATCTAAATAGAGACGTGTTGGTACTTTATAGTTGGTTGGACTATATAGGTTATACCCATTCTCTACCCAACTTTACCCACAATTTGTAAACATCTAGAAAGGTAGAGTCCGCAACTTACCTCAGTCTTCGTAATTCGATGTCGGGCTAACTTAACGACGGCAAAATTCCCTTTGCCTATGGTCCTTTCTATGTCGTAGAAGCCCACCCTAATGGGGGTCTTAGCTGGACGCTCTCTTTCCGCCATTGTTGCTCCTTCGTTCCTTCAACAAGACTTCGACAGGCCCCAACACTCCTTCATCCGGGTTAAACAGTAACTAAACAGCAGATTAGTAGCTGAACTCAGCTCAATTCACCAGCAGCAGCGCTCAAGTCCAAAACCCTGAGCGTCATTCCACTTCGACTATCGATAATTCCTTACACACGGCAGTATCAGTAATTGTAAATCGTATCAAAGGTGCTATTACTAGGTCAGAGGTTCTACACTGTTACAATTAATATTCACTTTTATTTACAAAACCCGCGCGCGTTTTCGGCAGTTGGTTTAGCGAGCACGGTTGCTTTGAGAATGTACAAAATGTTTTATTTACGGTGTTCGGCGGCGCGCGGGATGTGAAGCGAGTCGCGCCGCCCCGCCGGCTGTCAAGCGGGTACTGAACTCTCTCTACTCTAGTCAGCCCGTCAGCCAGCCCCCCCGACCGAGCGAGTTTCCTACCATGTATACCAGCTGTACTTATACGAACTGTATACTGTATAGAGCTGTATAGACAGCGGGCGGACACGCGCGCTTTCAGGCCCGTCCGCCATGTTGGTTGCACTGCACACTGACGTCAGTCGAACCTACCTACCTTGACGTTGACGTTACCTCTACCACCTCTACCTTGCTTGTATTTTAACTTGTTTATTGCGCGTCAAGTCGTATTTGAGTGCTGAAATAGGAATACCCTATTTACATAAGCACTTTAGTGAATGCTGCAGCCAAAAGGGAGACTAGCGTAGCTTAGATAGCTACGTTGCAGTCATCATGTTTCATAGAATGAAAGGAATTAAGGCAAGTAGGGTTTTATAGGCATAGGGGGTCGTTGTCCTTTTGTGCTAGCTAGGAAAAGGTCTTAACTTGAATCGACGTTACAAAGCTATTAATGTTTTCAATATCGGTCACTGCGTAGCGTCGAGTTAGGTAAGTTGAGATTAGATAGGGGAAAAGGGTAACGGTTATGCTCTCTCTCTTTTCTTACTGGTAAAAGTTGCACAGAATCCGGATTGCCCCCATTACAGAGTCCTTCCTTAAGTCCAAGTAGTACTAGTACCTTTAGAGGGTTACTTTTGGACCCTTAGCCAAAAGTTACTATTATTTTAGGGACATCATTCTGAGCAACTTTTACAAAGAATCCGATTTGATCAGAGCAACTTTATTTTTCACTTCCCAGTACATTTTGGCCTGAGTGGGTCAGCTGATTTGTATGGAGAAATGAAAAATAAAGTTGCTCTGATTAAATCGGTTTCTTGGTGAAAGTTGCTCAGAATGATGTCCCTAAAATAATAGTAACTTTTGGCTTGGGGTCCAAAAGTAACACCCTCTAATCCTTGTTTCATTCATGTAGTATATAGTAAGTAGGTACCTACACAACAAAAATGTGATGTATATAGGTATTTTGATATTCGAATGCAGGAAAGTAAGCGAGGAACACGTTCCAACGGCTTTTATAGTGTCTTGGTACTTTACCACCTCCTAACTATCTCTTACTAATCTCGGTCTAATCTAATGCGATGTACTTACATACTGGTGCCTAGTATAATAGTAGTAAGTAGTACATAGCGCATAGGTCTCCCTCTCCCTCATTTTCCTACGATAATTATCGTACGTACCCGACACGTATAAAAATAATCAATTTATGCAGTCATATGGTGTTGGAAAACGTCGTGAAGAAACCTGATTATCCCATAGCTGCGGCGATGGGCTAACCCCCTGTCACGAAAAATGGAGTATTGAATCACTGGCTGAAAGTGGGCACAGTTGTGCCTCTGCCACTACGTATGGGATAAGGCGTGACGCTATGTTATAGTTAGATCGACATTTTATATTGTTCGATTAGTTTTGAATCGATTACTCGCGTGATCGAAATCATTTTATTTGTTATGGCAACATTCCATGTCAGTTTTTTTTCGATAGAGATGTTACCGTAGTCGATATTATGTTGGTGCGAGATTTAAATCGATTCAAAAAAAAAAATACAATACATACTATGTTTATCTTTGAAAGATGAAGATTAGCGAGGTAATAGGTTAAATATTGAGATTTTCAATGAAGATGAGAATCCTGAAATACTCCTCTAGACATCAAAATAATTATAAATATCGGTTCTCAGAAATGATGATAATCGATTATCATAACATGGCGATAACGATGACATCTCTACTTTTTGCAATGTGATCCCTGTGGGAAGCTCAAGTGTCGTGAATTTCTTATATTTTTGAAAGTATTGTACATTTTTCTATCTTGTTTCCAATTAGTTGCTAATTGCAATTGAAGATCTCATTGTCAGATATATAAGGCTGCTGCCAGATAAACTCAGGTTTTCCTACCAAGATGTCGGTGGGAGTCCACAGTTTCATCAAGGAAAGGGTGTTTGCTCTGTCGTAAAATAATACTTCTTAGAGTCCCGTGAATGTGTAAATATAGCAATAGATAGAACAGACAGTCGCCGCGATGAATCAGTTCACCGGGAATATACAGGACCAGATACAGGGCTGTCAAAAAATCAACTCGAAAAAGAAAACTCAGGCCAAAGACCCCACGGAATCGACTGAGAATGTAGCTTTTATGAATCAGGAGAACATAAGTGAGTCACTAGCTAATACCCTCCATCTGAACAACCGCAACACCCTGACTAATGGAACCTCTGAACATGCAAGACAGGGGAACACTCATTGTGGTGAGAATCGCTTGTCTCAAGCACAAAATGTAGCACTCAGTGAAGAAACGAACAATGTTAATAGTGTACATTGTAGTGAAGAGCAAGCTCAAAGCACTTCCATTCAGCCACATGCAAGAATTGAGAATGATGCAACAAATGTAAATAGTGTTTATAGTGAAGTAATGGGAGAAATGGCACCGAGCACTAATCCAATTCATCATGCAAGAGGTGCAACACGGATCAATGTAAATAGTGGACATTGTACTGAAACAGGGGACAGTGAATCAGAGAACCTCGTCCATGAAGCTCTCGAAAACTTACTTGCACTCAGCATACAGGAAGAACCAAATGATGATATAGAAATAATATCCTATGAATCCGAACTGCAAATGCCAGAAATAATGAGACTTATACAGAAGGACCTCTCTGAACCCTATTCAATCTACACTTACAGATATTTTATTCACAATTGGCCTAAACTTTGCTTCTTAGCAACTCATGAAGGAAAATGTATCGGTGCCATTGTTTGTAAGTTAGATATGCATCGGAATGTTGTGAAAAGGGGTTATATTGCTATGTTAGCGGTAGATGAGAAATACAGAAAGAAAAAGATTGGCTCAAGACTGGTACAGAAAGCAATACAGGTAATTATAGCAAAACTTTTGTTTTGAATGACTTTTACATTGAAATTTTTGTGAGCAAATACAGTTGTTTGTTTCATTAAGTACCTACTAATGTATTTTTATCTTTTTGTATGTGGGATCTTGGCACAATCCTCTGGCCTATGTGTCATTATTTATTACAATGTTATTGTCAAGGATACAACTAACCATTTGTTTTTCTCTTTCCAGGCTATGATAAATGACAATGCTGACGAGGTAGTACTAGAAACGGAAATCACTAACAAGCCAGCTCTGAAGCTTTATGAGAATCTAGGGTTTGTTCGGGATAAGCGCTTATTCAGATATTACCTCAATGGTGTTGATGCACTGCGATTGAAGTTATGGCTAAGGTGAAAATAAGTAGATATCTAATGGAAAGTTCTCAATGTTGTGTTCCTTCATCTCGACTGATAGACACAAAGTACATTACTGTAATGTAAATTGTATTTCTACTGTTACATTAACTTGGGTGTATGTAACATATTATTATTGATCATCACTTGTATAATAGCCAAATATATATGTAGGTAGTTTGTTTCGTTTTAAATTTCTTTAGTCATTCACAATGTTTTTGATCTTTATTTATTCTGTATTGGAAAAAATTGTTAATGTATGTCCCAGTTTCTTGAATCTGTCTTCAATATGATGTTTTACATAGTTAACATTCACACTAAAATACACAACTTTGAAGAATTAATATAGTTTATCAATTTACTACCTATTTCATTATCCTATCCACATAATATTTTGCTGGAGTCCAGTGTGATGAGATGAATGATTGCCAGTTAAATTAGGTAAGGTGCATGAATAAGGTCACAACGCTGAGAGCCAAAGTAGCTTGGTGCAGAATGTAGGCCTACCTACTCAATCTGTATTCATCTTGTTAGTGGAGTTTGAGTGGCTGGCTTATTTGGGCTGGGACCATCACTTTCTCTGCTGGGTCTAAGCAATAAAAGAGTATCAATTCAATGCAAACTTTATTGCTCTAATTTTAATATAATAAATAAGCACTTATAATGTAAAAGTTGCAGTGGTACATGAAGTGGCATCATATATAAAAGTATTGTTGATTGGTTGGTACTGTTTGGTTGCAATTTTGATTGCTTCATGTGCAGCACATCCACCCAAAAATGCTGAGACACTGTGAATCTCAGCACCGCCATACCGACACATCTCTTGGACATTGTCATCTTTAGGGAAGGGTGAACAGGATACATCATTTAGGAGTTTAGTGACGCATCCCTTGAGTTGCGCAATATCACCTTCTGATTCCCAATCTCCTGGGGCTCTGCAGTGCTCAGCATAGAACCTCTCTGATGCCCTTAGCAGAATATAGTGCACCATCATAACATCAGGCTCTTCCAGATGTCTAGAAATATAGGAAGCTACCGAACTGCCAAGTTCATACTCTTGTGCTATGCTTGACCCTTTCATGACATATAAGTTGTGGGAGTGTCTGCAGAAAAGTTTGACTTCATCTTCACTAATGTTGTCTCTATTCAGTTGAGCAACAATTTGCTGCACTCTTCTGTAAATGGCATCCGCATCAAGTGCTGCTTGGTTGCGGTAAATGTTCTGCAGCCTTACATAGTGGTCAGTGGATGCAGTCATGTCTGGGATGACACCCCTTACTGGTAGTTTGCCCTTGCCCTCTGCCTCAATGAATCCTTTCAGGGCAGAGCACATGATCCAAAATGGTGAACTGGAGCTGTTCAGGTTGTTAGCTGCGGTGCTGTACAGCAGTTCCTGGATTTTGACTGGCAGGAAGGTCGGCATCAGTGCTGTGTTAACTGCTCTCAATGCTTCTTCAAAATTCTCCTCATTTATCGGTATACCATTCTCATCTTGTCTAATATACTCACGAATAATATCTCGGACTTCATTTTTCTCTTTTCTGCTCATTGGCCATCTGCTCTGATTGCTGACTTGCCATTTCTGCACAGCTTTGTACAATATCACAATCCAGGGGATATGGCCATGATCTTTCAGCTCAACAGTCTCTATGTTAAATGCATCTAGAAATTCAGAAAGCGCTTGAAAGGGGACATCAAGCCGCAAGTCTGGTTGCTCATATTCAGGATGAGATTCTATAACAGCATGCTCATTTACTTGGATCCTTATTGAGCCAAGGAAACCTACCGACCGGCAAAAAATAAATGGCACATTGTTATCCCACAAGTGTTGAGAGAGTTCTTTAGTAGACTTCTCTCCAAGTCCAGAGGCAATAACTACTGTGAATGCTTTAAAAAAATCGGGGTTTTCCTGCAGTATCTGGTCTGGCGGTTCTTGTACGGCGTGTCCCTCCACCGCAGGGTTCAACTCTAGGAGCAAGCGTAAAGCCTCCGAGCCGCGATTCAGGTCTATACTGGAGGTCTCCAAGAAGAAATTACTTCCGATGTCGTCTTCAGTGACTACCTTGTCGTCGACGATGGTGACCGCGCCGATGCCGGGCAGGACGATAGACTTGAGAATCTCCGTGCCGAGAGCAGACGCGTTTATCAAACAGATATGGCTGGATTCGAGAGCGGCTTGGCCATGGTCGCCCCACAGGCGCAGTTGTCTGTCGTACTGTCTCTCCTTCTCCGATTGTTCAGGAGACTTTGGGGCTGGTGACACCATGGTGTAAAGAAAACTTGGTATTTCGCTGTGATGTAAGTGATTTGAGGATAAATCAATTAGGTAAGTATATTTATTTTTCCAGACCGGCAAAATCAGCTTTAGAAATTTGACATTTGATTTTTTCTGCAACGGGCTACGTTTCTGAATTTACTTCCATGTCATGCGCACGACGCTTCCACAATCTTCTACGTGATGAAGTTGGATCGTGAATGGACGGACGACGAGTAGAAAAAAAGTATTGCAAAACGTCAAAAACTTGTGAAAACGTCAGTGAATAAAGATTGTTTTCCTGTTTTCCTCACTCTCTGTGCCTCAGCCCTCACTCCAGCCAATTATTGCCTGTAAATACCTGTGGTAAATACAATAAAATACTCGATTTCTTGTTCTAATTGAGCCTACTCTTATTTTATATGTTCACGGCAACAACGCGCATTCCATTTTAGCACTAGTAATTGGTGTCTTCGAAGTAAAAGAGAAATGAAAATCAAACATTGTTTAGACAGATGTGTATGGAAATGAATTTACAAACTCTATTCCAAGACTTCAATCCTAGGTGAGTGGTAATTATTAAGTTCTGCTTGACCATATCTCAATACCACATAATAATTCTGTTTGTGATTTTTCCAGTAAATTCGTGGTCCATACGTGTTTACTGCTCTTCACGGCTCTACTGGCCTTGAAGTTAGACAATGTGATATCATGGTCCTACTGGGCTGTCTTTACTCCGATCTGGGTGTGGAAGTTCCTTGTGGTATCGGGTGCAGCAGTTGGCACATATGTCTGGTGGCAATACCCACATTTCAGGTTTGTGATGAACTGTAAATAAATAGTATCTGCACTACACACAACAATTTACAAATTGATATGGGTAAATTTTCTGTTAGGTGCCTACGTTTTGTTTTGCTTAACAAACACATGCAGAAACGCTTAGATGCTTACATGTCCACAAACAATGCCCCTAAGCACTCTTCATAAAATGTATGATGACATCTCCAAAACTGCTGGGCAACAGTGGATCAGGTTGGCTGAAGACCTCAATTAATGGCAATGAACTGGCTTCACTCTACAGTGGTTCCTGGGGGCTGGATAGATAAATAGATCAAATCTATGTGAGATTTTAACTCAAAGCTATGATTTACAGGCTAGAAGGTGAAGCCTATATCCACTACAAGGCGATGCTGATAAGCCTCGCCATCCATCTCATCCTGCTCATGTTTGAACTCCTTGTGTGCGACCAGCTGACTACAAAGCACCATGTCTGGATTCTGGTGTTCATCCCGCTAATCTTTATCAGCATCATATCAATTGCCATCTGTATATGGTCGGTGAAACATGATAGGAATTATGAGGTAAGGATGGATTTTTCTTATTTATATCATTGTCTTGTGATCAGTCTTTTGATTTTATAGAGTTAGAATGAAAAGCAAAAATGAGAAACCGGGCTTGACTTGTTCAAAATAAACACATAACACAGCGTCACGCCTTTTCCCGTACGGGGTGGCAGAGGCACAGCTACACAAAATACTCAACTGAATAAAACAATAAGTCTACAGCAAAACAGCAGTTTCTAGCAAAATTCTGTGACTTGCTATACCATATTATTAGAGTTTTAGATAATTTTGAGATAACTTCAGCAACTATAAATATCCCTGAGCCCATAAAACTCATACATTTGAAATGTTGTATTTTCGTAATTTTATTTCGTAATTTCTTTACTGTACTCACATGACAGTAAAAATAGCTTAACATAGAAAAAATATGTACAAAGTCGAGCCTATCTCTAATAAGAGATTTCTTCCAGCAAACCATGTTGGGTAGGAGACGGAGGTGATAGGTAAGGGGAAGAATTGCACGTACAATAAAACTATTCTAGTACCTATAATACATAGATATTATTATTACACATAGGTACATATAAGAACCTACCTATTGCTAAGGAATTTTTTCCCTAAAATTATATATAATCTAATAATTTTATTTTGTATAATTTAGTATAAACAACAAATTTTGCGTTATAGCCCCCTTACGAGTATGTAAAGAATACTTAGGTATATAATTCCGTGCACCTCTGGTCCCCAGCTGGAGTTGTTCTGTGCGGTGAACATCCTGCAGTTCATCTTCCTTGCTCTCAAGCTGGATGAGTTCATCAACTGGTCCTGGGAGGTGGTGTTTGTGCCACTCTGGATACTCATGTGCCTCAGTTTAGTTGGTGAGTGGATATTGGATAGAGCATTTAGGCACAGTGTTGTTAATTGGGAGGGTAGATAGAGTAGATGTATTATTATATGTATACATTATACATACATAACATATAATATACTACATATAAACCTTATTTATAATCAAACTGTTAACTTAAATGTTCCTAGGCTACTTAATTTATTCACACATAAATAGTGTCTGAAGGGAGAGGCAAATGGGCCTTAAAACACAGGTTTATTAAACTTAGTTTAAGGTGCCAATGTATCTTTCATCTGTATATTACTTTGGTGAATAAATTTCATTTTCATTCTCATAGAGCAATTGTTAAAAAACACAGTGCACTAGTGCAATACATGCTAAGTTTCTTTGGCTCTGAGCTCTCTTTCTCGCATAGGAAAAGTAACCACAGCCCGTGTGAAATAAACGCAAAATCACTTATTATTATTATTTATGATGCAAAGCAACTTAAAGGCGCGGCCGGCGGCGGGCGCAGTTTGTAGAGGCCTTAAAGCCGCGGCCGGCGGCGGGCGCAGTTTGTAGAGGCCTTTAAGGCGCGGCCGGCGGCGGGCGCAGTTTGTAGAGGCCTTAAAGCCGCGGCCGGCGGCGGGCGCAGTTTGTAGAGGCCTTAAAGGCGCGGCCGGCGGCGGGCGCAGTTTGTAGAGGCCTTAAAGGCGCGGCCGGCGGCGGGCGCAGTTTGTAGAGGCCTTAAAGGCGCGGCCGGCGGCGGGCGCAGTTTGTAGAGAGGCCTTAAAACTGATGGTGCATATCATCCCTAATCCCTAAGCCCACAACTTCCGAACGGGCGGTAGTATACAAAAATATTAATATTATATTGACGTTGACTAAGTAATATGTATGATTTTATGGTCAATAAAAATTTTGAACTGAACTGAACTGTTCACATTTCACTGCACTTGTTTTATAAAATTGTCAAAACATCATTTTGAAATCTATTAGGAGTATTAGGCCTCCTCATGTAGATGATGCAACCCCCCTCCATTGTCTCCCTACCATTCTCGCTTTGTCACCGGACATAACATTTGGATGAACCGATTTCGAAACATTTTTTTATTGCAGGGGTGCTGTACAGCATAATATTCGCGGGCATCCTGCTGCGGACGCCGGAAGTGAACCTTCAACAACGACGCACGAGTTTCAACTCTGCACTAGCATACACATTCACTGTAGTACCGATATTGGTGTTCCAGGTTAGTGTTTTTAGACTAGCTCAGAGGTTGTCCAGATGGACCCCCAGGGGTCCACGAGAGACTCGGGGACTACGTTGGCGTGACCAAAAAATGCTATCACTTTTTTGATTGACCAACTTCACTTTTTTAACATCCCAACCCACTCACAGGCTGTGTCATGAGTCACAGCACAATCAATGAATTAATTAACCTGATTGGTTATTCACACTTTTTATTCGAAAATTGTTAATTCGTAATGGAAACGCAGCCGCAACGCAATGGTTAGATCTAATCCCAGGTCTTGCATGTTTACATGTTTGTGATGTCGCTGTTTCTGGTTCCCACGACGCAGGTATCCTAGTAAAATATAACTTTATGAAATATTTGAATCGTATAGCTATGTACCTATCAACATATAAGTCCGGGTTTTATGGTTATAAAATAGATAGCCGTAATTGGCCTTATTTATAACCCCTGCTGCCCGACGAAGGCAAAAGGGGTGTTATGTATGACGCGTGAGCCACTCTGTCTGTCTGTCTGTCTGTCTGTTTATCTCTCAGCACATGGAGCGTAAACGGGTGAACCGATTTGAATGTTGTTTTTTTATTCGAAAGTAGATTTCTTGGAGCTGATTGTTATGGTACCATCGAGATGGTCTGATGATGAAGTTCGAAGGTGGGAGCGGGAACCCTATGATGCTTACTAGTAAACCCGTCGAATTTGGGCTCATTAGACTCTTAGTGACAAGACCTATGAGAAAATGGTACCATCGAGTTGAGCTGATGATGGAGTGCCAAGCTCGAAGGTGTGAGCTGGTACCCAGGGATGCTTACTTGTAAAACCATCGAGTTTAGACTCATTAGATTAGTTGTGATCTGTGACCTTTTAAATTTCACCTGATGATGAGACCTGGTGATGAATCTGGAAGACTGGTTTTATGCGGGGGTTTTTAATGATAAAGTTATTAGTTTAAGATTCAACTGTTTACATACATTGTAAACGCTGTGGCTGTCAGATAAATAAACTCATTTACCTTATATGTGAAAATTTTGGTAATTACCAGTTTTAGCACAGAAAAAGTGGCGACACTTTCAAGTGCCCCTTACCATGTCTCAGAGATCATCTCTGTGATCGAAGTATCTACTCGAGATACGGAATATCCATCAACCCCCAACCAACCAAGATATCTCGACCCGTTAACGATCGACATAAATCGAGATAATTTTGAAGGATATATGCGGCATCAAAACGGTTTGGGGGACAGACTTAGGCTGCTTCTCCACCAGAGATGTGCTATGCTACGATGCTATGGATGCGTTTGATATCCACCAATCATATTCATTGGTGCACATAGCTTAGCACTGGTGGAAACGGATTCAACTAAGATATGTTTTTGTATGGAATGATGCGTGCTATTATGGATGTGTGCTATGGATGCGTGCTGTGGATGCGTGCTATAGATGCCTGCTATATGGCTCCCCTCACCGCGCCTCCCCCGCCGTTTCCCTACTATCGATAAAAGTATCGCGATGCGCATCTTTCTCGCACCGGGTGTGGACAGACGATAACGCGCCCACTCCGTCGCCGCTCCGCGCCCGCTCCGACGCCGCTAAGTCTCGCTCTCACCGCCTTGCACCGATTTGTGTCTTAATGCCCGTTAATAAGGCTCTTAATACATCGGAAGGAGCGGGCGCGGCGCGGTGTCGGTCGGAGCGGGCGCGATGATAATTGAAACAAAAAGTAAACTTTAGAAAAAACCGACTTCCACAAACCCTATTTGATTAGATCGAGTTTAATACAAACTGTAACCCCTTATCCCCCCCCCCTTGGGAAATTAATTTTGTCAAATCCCATATCAGTGCTACCCCACGCTACTAAGGAACCCCTGTTCAGTTCAGTTCAGTTCAAAATTTTTATTGACCATAAAATCATACATATTACTTAGTCAACGTCAATATAATATTAATATTTTTGTATACTACCGCCCGTTCGGAAGTTGTGGGCTTAGGGATGGAGCAAAGAAGGGCAAGAAACCTCCCCCGTACCTCTTTTAAAATATCAGAGCCTTAAAAATACAATGTTATGTATTTCTACTTAAGTCTAAGGAAATACACCGAGGAGAGACGTACTGACTCAGTCCATCGCCCCTCTTTGGATTTCTGTGCGCTGAGATGGTAAAGACCATGCAGTTTTGTCATCTAAATATTCTTTTACACTGTAATATGACTTCTTCAATAGGCCGTTTTTGACATAGTTTTTGAACCTCCTTTCTGGTAGGTCCGTTGCTTCATTAGGTATTTTATTATAAAAACTAACACATACTCCCATAAAAGAGTGAGCAACCTTACTGAGTCTGAACGCGGGCATAGCAATCTTATTTCTATTTCTAGTGCCAATACTATGATTATGACCTAAAGTCTTAAATAAACCTATGTTTTTTCTGGTATACATGATATTTTCATAAATGTATTGACAGGTAACAGTAAGTATATTGATATTTTTGAATTTGTCTCTTAGTGATTGCCTAGCATCTAGTTGATAGATAGCCCGAATGGCCCTTTTTTGTAAGACAAATATTGTGTTTATATCTGCCGCTCTCCCCCAAAGAAGTATTCCGTAAGACATAATACTATGGAAATAACTAAAGTAAACCAATCTGGCAGTTCCTACATCTGTGATGTGTCTGATTTGCCTGACCGCATAAGCAGCTGAGCTAAGTCTTCGTGAGAGACTAGTTACATGAGGACCCCATTGAAGTTTCGAGTCTATAGTGATTCCAAGGAAAATTGTTTCTTCAACGAGGTCTAGTCTTTCCGTTCCTATGCTTACACTCGTGTCCACCTGCCGCACATTCGGTAAACAGAATTTGATACATTTTGTCTTCTTCGAGTTTAATAAAAGGTTGTTTACATTAAACCAACTTAACACATGAGAGAGCGTACTATTTGCATCGTCTAGAATTTCTTGTTGTCTTTTCACCTTAAAGATAATGGATGTGTCATCAGCAAATAGTACAATCTGAGTCATTTTCTCCACCATATACGGCAGGTCATTCACGTAAACTAAGAAAAGGAACGGACCCAGAATAGAGCCTTGGGGGACACCAATATTCATATGCGTTCCGGTAGACTTATTTCTATTTATATCTACTTTTAGTACAAAGTTTCACGGCTCTAGGTCCACCGGTTTAGGATATACGTTGCCTGCCCGTCAGCCATGCATTGTATTTGTACCTAGTATTGAGCAGATCTGGTGGCCATATGTGGTCTTCATCAGCAGTTCCGCATCACAATATTATGCTTACCATGTGCATTTGCACGAGTTATTATGAAAAACACAAAAATCACTATAGGTCTGCCTATAATATTTGAAGAGTTCCCTCGATTTCTCCAGGATCCCATCATCAGATCCTGACCTGGTGTCAATGGGACCAATGGGAAGGTAAACCCTTTCAAACAAAAAAATAATTTTCCAAATCGGTCCATCCGTTTAGGCGCTATCGGGGTGTAGACATAAAAAAAAAAAAAAAAAAAAAAAAAAAAACGCGTGTAGCACCGTACACGTGTTAGAAGTAAAACTTCTGTAGCTAGATCATTAAGTGGTACCTATACTATACACCTATACCTACCTATACTAAAAGAGATTTAAATTTCCAATTTTGAGATCCAATCTCTGCTTCAAGTTACTTTTAAGTTTCAGACGTCCGATTATTTGAAATTATTTTATACTTGTACTTACTTTTAATACGTCATGTCATTTATTTCCCACCATTCCTTATCTACAATTTGTCGCGCTCGTGGTGATATACTTAACTCATTCAATAGTGTCACTACGTCACTACTATTTGCATCTCGCTCAGATTATATACCATCTGACGTCACGTCTTTAAGCCGTCTCGCTCAAATGTATGCATTGCTTTGCTTGTTTTAGAAATCCATATCGACCCGTGTGACATTGATGAAACTCTTTTCTTACAAACTGTATGGATCGCATCGCACAGCTGTCAAACATAAGTTCCGGTTCCAACAAAGAGGTTGAACGAAGTAGTGTGAGTCATGTCAGGCGGCGGCGGCGGCGCCATCTTGGCCATACCGGAAATCAAGAACTCGTGGAAGAATGCTTAAAATAATTTTTATTTGTTAACGTTTCATCAGGTTTTTCTCTCACTAATTAACATTCTTTATTGTACGAATGTATTATTATCTTATCTGATTAGTTAAAAACCGTATTGAAAATAGTTGCGGTTTTAAAAGTCTTCAGCCGACCCTGACGTCACCGATTCCAATTTCCGTTACATTTCTTAGCCACTCGTGATAGCACCCGGCTAGTAGCGATTGAAAAGCAAATATATGAATAACCCACAGTTGAGAGGTTAAATAAATTTTACCCCCGTGCCCCAAGAAGTTTTACTTCAAAAAACAAACATACGGACGAATTGTAAACCTCCTCCTTTGGGAAGTCGGTTAAAAAACCATCCGATGTAATAAGACTCTTATTAAGGCGCCTCATGAATAAATTAAATGTGCTTTTTTCATATGTGTATTTCAGGAAATACTCGGCAAATCTTAATCAATTTCTGGTATATGTAATTTGACTATATAATGTAGGGTTTTCATGAAGGTAAACGTGTTTGGATAAAAAATTCTCGATAGAAAATAAATCTACAGTCAACCCTTTGTTCCAATATTTTTTCCTATTATACCGCAGTAGTAGTAAATATGATCTTTCTATTAATTCTAACATGTGGGGAATTGTTGTTACTAGCGATTTGAAGATTGAAATGTAATTCCCTGAAATAGCTTATTTGTTATGTTTTTTTTTTCCTTTTTCGAGCTTACGTTGATTCAGATTAGGTGCGAGCGCACAGTTGCCATCCCACTTGTTCCTATTCCCGAGTTATATTCGCATCTCACTTCCGCAATCTTCGTTGACCTTGGTTTGTAATATTCATACCTCGCCTTAACACCCACGGTAGCGTAAGGACAAAAGAGTCCTTGGAACAATATTGACATTAAAATTATTTTGTCAGTGGGTACCAAGACGTCAATGAATGTCTAATTTTTGACGTTGGTACCCACTGCTTCCGATTTTGAAGGCACGGACAACTAGCTGCTCTAAACTATTTTGAGAACTAATATTAGTTTGAATTACGTTAATCGGTATTTGGGAGTCACGTTCTCTAAACGCGATCTAAGAATAGTTGTCGATTTTTTTTCACACTATACGCATTAGCGCCCACAGGGACTGTTCGGAACCACAATGTATCTTTTTATTTCTCGATTATGTTTGGAGAATCGAGATTATTTTATCAATGGATAATTAAAGAACCCATTAATTAAAATTACATGTTATTACTGATTTAATATAATAGAAGCATTTTAAGCTGCGTTTGATCAAATTTGTAACATCTATCGTACATTATTAACATGAGAAAACTCATTGCAAATAAACTACAATTATGTTCAATCAGTTTCCGAACGGTTAGTTAGAGCGGTTGGCGCTATGTCAAAACGTCAGTCAACATTCATTTCAGTTTTACGTTCGGCTAAATTATTTATTTTCTTTCAATATAAGGTGGAAATGTGAAAGATTACAGACAGCAAAGCACAAAAGCAGCATCATAGTACGTCTACCTAACTTCTTTGCTCCATGTCTTATAGAAATACGTACCTATGTTGCGAATTTGCGATGTTGAGTGAGGTGTCGTAATTTGTGTGTATGATTGTGTTTTAGCCCAATTATGAGACAAATATCCACCAAATATCACAAATTCTTGCATCATCGGAAGTGTAGGTGCCTATACTGCTATAATCGATCGTCATAAATGGCACAAAAACTGCCAAAATGCACTCCAAAACGCTGGGTCTAATTTGTTTGTTTTTGCAGGGTTTATTTTGGATTATTGCATACGCCAGCATTAAAAGCATGTGATCAGCCTACACGACTTATTATACCGTATTAGAGATATTCCTATCGAACTACAAAGTGGTATGTATCCATAAAATATATTCCATACTTATAATTAGTTTCAGATCTCTGTTTCAAATGGCATGATATAATAAGTATGTTTGACAGTATTGATCCCTTCTGTAACATAGCATGCGTAGTTACTGACCATGACACAAGCCTCTAAGTGCCTATCAGATGCACATTTCACAAGTCTGTCAAATTCACACAGTAAATTCCAGAGAACTTTAATATATTGTCAAGTGGCCGCTAGGCATGCATAATCTTATTACTGAAGCAACATCATAGCGTCACAGATTCATACGGATCAATTCAATGTACCTATAACAAGAATCCATTCAAGTTGAAATCCCGACTTAGTCCATTCTAATTACTATTATGTATTCTTATTCATTCGGAAGCGAGACCGAAGAACAAAATCCCTATTGTTTATTTTATTATTGTCTAGTTTTCATGTCATTTCATGGGATTTTTATGTCCTGAAATAAAGATTTATTGTATTTCAGGATTGCAGCATACACAGGCACTTACAATGGATACCTAATGTGGAAACTATCCATCCAGCTTCCAGCACCCAATCTTGAATAAATGCCTAAGCCATTAACATAAGTGGAATGCAGAGTTTTACTAATAAGGAGGTTTGCATAAGGCTACCTGTGCTGTGGTCCTAGCTATGCTAGTAGGTAAAGTCTTCACAAAATAAAAGGCCCGTTTTGACAGTTCATACCCATGAAGTTTTAACCCCTAATGCATAGGTAATAAAAGCCAACTGGTGCATACAAGCTAACCGTACAAGTTGCATCTAGGAAAACTGCTTCTATTACCTATGCATTAGGGGTTAAAACTTCATGGGCGTGAACTGTCTAAGCGGGCCTTTTATTTTGTGAAGACTGTAGTCACATAAAACTACTTTCTTTGTAATGGTATTTATTATGAATAAAGACTTCCTTGTTTTTCTGTAATTATAAATGTGTTTTGTAACAGTGAATAAAGTGATTTATTTTATCTATCCATCTTACTTCACTTTAAAATATAATTAAACAGGTTCGCCTAGTGTATGGGTGTTTACATAAGAACCATTTTGATAAATAAAGAATTTGTGTTTATGTAGAATAAATATAATTAAATTAAACTACCTATCATAAATCCATACAGAGCTTTGTCAAAACATAAATATCCAAAATTAAATCAAAAATGTTAAATAAATAACATACCTAACATAATTTACCCATATGTAAGTACAGTATTCTCCAACAAAGTCTGATAACCTTGGAACATTGGATGATTTTGATATAACCAAGGAGTTTAACTGAAAAGTAAGTAAGCAATCCCCTATTATTATAATTATTAACCGTTAAACTTTAATATAATTACTTGGATTTATCAAAACCATGAATATCTTTCAGTCAACTTACTTATTTGTTGGGAAATAGTGTAGTATACATACCTTGTTGAAATGAAATGAGTTTATCATCAAATAAATATCCTTTTACATAGTCAGAAGTATATAATGGGCACAAAATACAGAGATTCAACATTTAAATCTTGATTTTGAATAACTATGCAGTACAGAATGTCCATAAAATACATTTTCATCATCATCTTCAATTTGATGTAGGAGTTGCCTTGTACTTATTGAAAACATCAAATGTTGTTGTTCGGGGGCTTGAGATTGAGATAACTTCTGACTTTTTTCTTTGTGCATAGGTAACTGTAAAGAAAATGATTCTAGTTTAGTTAGGTGAGTACATGGAAAAATGGGTACCCTCCCTACCTACCTTGTGATGGGTGTGAAAGCTATCAAACTGGGCTTTCTTCAATTAAAAATTCAGGGTCAGTTGATCAGGGTTTCCTTGGTGTATTATCTAGATTCTAGAATAATTTTAACTGCTATTCAGATAGGTATCCCTAACAAATTGATAGGTAACTATATAGGTATACTTTTGAGGGTCTGTATGAATGAATTTCAACCAGTTTCAATTCCATTTCAATTTAGGAGAAGGGTAGGGATTGATAAGGTGTTTGCTACACGGTAAGTATCCTATTGTGGGAACAACAGGAGCAATGCAAGTAGGAAATGTTACGATGATAAGTTGTTGAATTACCTATCGAAATTGCACTCACTTACCTCTAAATAGTAGGTATCAACAAGTAGGTATTCTGTCCAGCTCATGCCAGACACCTTTGCCCTGGTCTGACTGTGTCGTAAGGTAAGTAGATACACACAAGATCACACGTACATACTTTTAATGTTGCAGAGAAATGAAGCTCGAAAAATAACCAATCGAGATTTTCAGCCCCCAAATTAAACGTCAAAACGTTCCGTTCGTCTAAATATATGCTAATTAATATTGAAATTCGACGGAATTCTCAAGAAAATCACATTCTATAACCCACAAAAATACATTTCCCAGTAAACTATTTTTAATTGCCACCAAAAACCATGCCAATTATGTTTAACTGCTATCTGTCAAAAAGGAACTAAAATTGGAGAGATAAAATGCCTTCCGAATACGAAATCGATACAAATTGGCAGACACTAAACTAGACAAGTTGAAATTAACTTTTAAAAAGAAAAAATAATTTATTTTGGCGCCTTCCAATTACCGATTAGAGCTAAGCAACTAAGATGACGTCATGATGACGTTTAGAGAGCTTAGTTCCCCTTTTAGTTTAGTGCATCTGCCTTCAAAATCGGAAGCACTGTCAAACTAATTTTAATGTATTTTTTTTATAATTTTGGAGAATGACAATGGCTCGACTTTGGGGGTGAGCAATAAGACACAAATCAGTGCAAGGCGGTGAGAGCGCGGCTTAGCGGGCGCGGGGCGGGCGCGGAGCGGCGACAGAGCGGGCGCGTCATCGTATGTCCACGCCGTTAGTATTATTGTGCTTGTATGTTGCTTGCAGGTGCTACTGACCAACAAGCTAGATGACGACGACAGGGAACTCACCTACTCCGTGGTTGTCAGCCCGCTGTTTGTGAGCTACGCCACACTCGTGCTCATGTCGTTTAGCTCCAAGGGTGGGAATCGATGTGAGTGACTATCCCAATCACTAAAGTATTCACAAAATTAAAGGCAATATTATTTTTTTACTAATTTTTTTTTAATAATAGGCCTGACGACTGTATCAAATAAATAATCAAAGATTTAATGATTCTAAGGGAAAATATTAAAAACATTGAGATTAATATGATTTTCAATAAAACGAAAAATTAAAATACTGCATTCGGCCATTTTGATTGAAACAGGAATCATAGCGCATGACGCTGCATGACGTCATAACAATGTAAACATCATCTGATTTATGCTGATTACTCATTTGGACATTGTCATGTCAAGCGTGACATCAAAGCCGACGCCATGACACCTGAGAGCTTTTTTCGCGCACTATTACAAAATATTAGAAAAATGGCTTTAAAGTTCGTTAAACTATAGTTTATTACCGGAATAAAGTTTCTTTCGTAAATAGTAAATGTGTACCCACATTATGGCAGAGGATATCAAAATCTTTCGTGATGCCTATTTTATTATTAGGTTTATATTAGGGATGCAACCGATACGATACCGATATATCGGCGATATTTCGGGTTTGCCGATATATCGGCATCGGCGATATTTTTATGGCCGATACAACGATACATTTACAATTTAGCGCTTTAAAAATGTAAAGTAAACGCGCGTTTTTTTTTGTATAATTAGTTGCAAACGAGGCACGTTAAACATACAACATGCAATGCAATGTAAACGCGCGCGTTGTTTCGTCTTTTTCGTTGCAAACGAGGCACGAACGAACTATGCTCGGGGAAACCCCGCGCTCTATTCTGTGTTTTGTATCGCCCGCCTCGCACTCATAATATTATATTATTATCATATTTCGCATTACCTAATAAAAATAATAACTTGACTTGTGTTTTATCTATTTTACCTTCATTTTTTATTCAATAGGCGTATTGGTATCGGTATCGGTATCGGCGATATTTTTATAAGCGTATCGGTATCGGTATCGTATCGGCAAAAAGGCGTATCGTTGCATCCCTAGTTTATATCATCATGAGTTTTGACAGTTCACGCCCATGAAGTTTTAACCCCTAATGCGTAGGTAATAAAAGCCAACTGTTGCGTTCAAGCAAAGCGTACAAGCGTACTAGGAAAACCGCTTCTATTACCTACGCGTTAGGGGTTAAAACTTCATGGGCGTGAACTGTCAAAACGGGCCTTTTATTTTGTGAAGACTTTAAAATAAAAGGTGTAAATAAATTAACGCAAAATGAGAAACTACTTTGTTAGGGACATCATTCTGAGCAACTTTCATTATGAAGCCGATTTGATCAGAGCAACTTTTTTTTTTCACTTCTCCAAACAAATCAGCTGATCCACGCAGGCCAAAATGTACTGGGAAGTGAAAAATAAAGATGATCTGATCAAATTGGTTTCATAATTAAAGTTGCTCAGAATGATGTCCCTAACAAAGTAGTTTCTCATTTTGCGTTAATTCATCTACACCTTGTATAATTATCGTTACAATAAAGGTCTTTTTGTGGTTCCGGTGCCAAAGGGGACCCTTTTACTAATCCTCCACTGTCCGCTCTCACGAACCGTAATAGGTAGAGAGTTGTCACGGAATGTGGACATCTATTGCTACAGCAACCAATACAACAACAAACAACAGGGCTTCGCTTCCTTATCTCTTGTCGCGACTGCAAGATACAGTGAAATAAAATATATACATTTATGCCCGTTTGCACCGCCATTCTCTATATTTTAGGGGACACTTATCTTATTTTAGGGGCTACCTACTGCTTGTTTCGCTTTCACCAAAGTTTAAATGTCAACTACGCTATTAGAAGTCCTCCTAAATTTAGGAGGCCTAATATCGAGATCCTAACGCTAAGAGACAGTTACTTAGCTGTCAGAACTTGTTTACTTCTTAGTAAAATCACAGATAATATACTATACTAATACAGATAGACCACCTAGAACAAATTTTGACACCGGCGTAAACTGAGATGCTACGGAAGCTTCTTTAGTTCGAGGCCATTATCGCTTGGTGCAGCACCATCGAAAAATTGCAAATACCATGAGATGGCGCTGAGATATATAGAATTTATTCTAAGATTAGCGCCACCTGATTCACTGTTACGATCCTCGTAAGAGGCGCGGTCCTACTTCATAAATACAGGCTACCTGTGGGCCTAGTTATGGTAGTAGTCGACAAAACTATCTCCAAGTTATGTACCATTTTACTATGAATAAATTACTTTACTTTACCTAAAAGTATCTTAACTGAAACCATGGCGTGTACAAATCTTACTCATAATTTCTTTATTGCACACAAAAAAAGTTAACAAAACACGGTAGGTAATATAAAGTGTACAATGGCGAGCTTATCTCTAAAAAGAGATCTCTTCCAGCAAACCAAGTTTCGATGAGAGAGGTTGATAGCTGAGCGGGGGTAGACCCATGTGTACAACAATAAATTTAAAAGGTTGCATACATAAATATATAATATGCATTCTAATATTTACTTATATCCTAAACACAAAGACTAAAATAAACTGTGTATGATAGATACCTATATGACATTATATTTCTTAAATAAAAACAAAAATATATTATAGGTACTCCTTACTCCTTACGCCATCTCTTTTTTACGAAGGGTTACTAGTTCTAATTTGTATGGGATGAGCACCCTGTAGTTTTATGCACTTGTTGTACAATCTACTATTAAGACGGGCCACCTACTTCACCCAACATGTTGGTCCCCGCAGGGTGGTTCGGCATCCGCAAGGACTTCTGCCAGTTCCTCCTCTCCGTCTGTCCGCTGCTGCAGGAGTACGCGAACATCGCGTACAACACGGCGCCGCCCGGCGAGCCGGCGCCGTACCGGGACGCGCCGCGCAAGGGGCAGAAGGCGGAGGGGGTGAAGCCGGTGGTGCCGATCGTGAGCATCGATATGCCGGATTGAGGTCGATTCCCACAGTCATATCAGCGATCCCGAGAGTAGCCACACTTGTCAGTGTCCGTGACGGCACAGGTCCGTGTCAGTGAAAAATGTTCTTTCATACATTCTCTACGAGAGTAGCCACACTTGTCAGTGTCCGTGACGGCACAGGTCCGTGTCAGTGAAAAATGTTCTTTCATACATTCTCAACGAGAGTAGCCACACTTGTCAGTGTCCGTGACGGCACAGGTCCGTGTTAGTGAAAAATGTTCTTTCATACATTCTCACGAGAGTAGCCACACTTGTCAGTGTCCGTGACGGCACAGGTCCGAGTCAGTGAAAAATATTCTTTCATACATTCTCTGTGAGAGTAGTCTAGTCACACTTGTCAGTGTCCGTGACGGGACAGGTCCGTGTCAGTGAAAAATGTTCTTTCATACATTCTCTATGAGAGTAGTCACACTTGTCAGTGTCCGTGACGGCGCAGGTCCGAGTCAGTGAAAAATATACTTTCATAGAGAATGTGCCTATGAAAGAATAATTTTCACTGACACGGACCTGCTGGTGGGATCACTGAGTGTGTGAATCGACCTTTGAGGGAGGGGGGGGGGGGGGGGGTTAAAACAAACGGGTAGGGTATATGTGTGAGTGTGCCGCCAGTCTTTGTCTCGGTCGATGTCGGGGGGAGTTTGCCATATGTGCGAGGCTCGGTCGTGTCAATCTCGGACAATTTCTCTTGCCCGACAAGAGGACTAGGCTTGTGGCCAAGGTAATCCAATAAATCTAGGAACAAGTCTTAAGTTGAAGCATTATGTACAAAATGGCTTGACATTCTCAGAATTACATATTTCCAGCAGATATATTTTATAAAGTCAATTTTGTGCAAAATAAGACAACATTTGATGGCACTTTTACATGACGTCTTTCTGTTGTTATTTCATAGAACTCAGGAACAAAAGTTCCGTTTTGACAGTTCATAAAAGTATCTATTTTGACTTGACAGGCCACAAGCCTATTGTCATTGTTTCACAAGGGCCTTTCTCGGGCGTGGCATTTATGTGCACGTTTATGCCCGGTTTCCTGGCTGATTAAATTAACAAATTGGTTAAATCAGCCTCGGCCAATCACGTGCCGCTATTGTTCAAAATAGCACGTGATTATTTGACAAAGATTTAATGTTAATTTGGTCAGCGCCTGTGAAACCGGGCGTTTTTGTATCATCAATTGGCTAATCGTAACCTTTGAACAGTGAGGGCCATTTGGGAGGAAAAAGCACTGAACTAAAAAGTCCACTAAGCGTCATAATGACATCATCTTAGTTGTTGATATCAACTAAAATGACGTCATTATGACGTTTAGAAGATATAATTGCCTTTTTAGTATAGTGCATTTTCCTTCCAAATAGCCCCCATGGTCTATCAAAATATTTTTTATTGATTGCAATTGAAATGAAATGAAATTCAAACCCTTCAAATAACAATCGCAAGTAAAATGAAACAAGAAGGCGTGGACCACCCTTCAAAATTACAATTTGATTGGGATATCATGATACTGATGGAGTATCATGATATCCCAATCAAATCCGTTCGAATAGGGTAGTATTTAAACGTGCGACAAAAAAAGTCTAACCTAACCGAAATACTAAGCGAGCGACTAAAATACTGACTGAGCGACAAGTCTCTGGGCGACTTGCTTGTCGCTCAGTCAATTTTAGTCGGAGGGTTAGTTTTTTTTTTCGATCGTTTTATAATTCCCCGTTAAAACATATTGGGCAATGTGCCGTGTTCACTGATATTATGATATTATTATTATGAATATTATTCGCCTATGAATTTATTGTAATATGTAGGATGTAGTCGTTACCTCGGCCTAAATGTGACTAACTATAACTACTGTTAAACATAAGTGTTAGATCTTCGAATAGTAAATGTGTACAGTTTTCATAATATTAGGCTGCTGGTCGCTTTGTTGGGTTTTATACATAAGTTACTCTATGGTATTTATAACGTCACGTGATGTACATAATTCTTCCAGAGTTCATGATATAATTATGTTAGAAATATGTATTTAAGTTTTCTATCTATGATTAGGGTATAAGGTTGGTTTCTCAAGGTATTTGAAAACAGAATTTGTTCTTTGTTGTTTAGAAAGAAATGGATTTCCTTCTTTTAATTATTTGCTTAATAGATAGCAAAAATGGTATTGGTTCTATGAAGGTCTCAATATTTTTTTAGATGTATATATTATTATTATAATAGGGAAAGATTTCAGCCATATCATGTAAATCAATTGTTGAAAGCGTAGAAAATCTATTTCGTGTGGTGTTGTTAATACATAGATTCCTAGCGTAGTGCTACTCTGTGGATTTGTTAATTGTGAATTATTTCTCGGTTATTCATGATATTTAATGATTGGTACAAGCTCCACCGAATGGAATGCACCGTCAAGGTGTGGGTGCAGACGTCTTAGGAGGATCGTGTACTCGCGAGCTTCCATACAAAAAGCGGTAACGTTTTCCACCCCTTAAACCTTGTCCGAATTAAAAAAAAAAAAAAACATGTTTGAGATACTATTGGAACTTATTATTTTTATCGACTGGGTTAAATTCTTATATTTCCTAAATTATACATTATTAAAAAAAAAACGTACGAGCATAGTTTTCCATAGTATCTCAAACATGTAAAAAAAAATGTGAAAATCGGACAAAATTTAAGGGGTGGAAAACGTTACCGCTTTTTGTATGGAAGCTCGCGAGTACACGATCCTCTTAAACTTTATCTATTCAGATATAAGAGCGATATACTTCCATCAAATGTATGTGTAACTGTAAAAGCCCGAAGAGTCCGATGGAATGGGCAACCGCATTACCAATTTGCGGGGCGTATGCTGCTGATGTTGGTTGGTGACAATTCGTTAATTTCTAGATGTTACTGCTTTCGTTATTTAATTTTGATTTACTTAAGTGAAAAATGTGTATGAGATTTTCAAAACACGCAAACGTGGCTTGTCCACGATTTGCCTGCTAACTTATTTTACACGACTTTTAATTATTTTGGTCCGCCTTATCTAGTATTACTTGGTGCAGTCTATATCTAAGAATTGGGCTGACAAAAACGGTTAATATTGAGTTGTCAGAACGATATGCACCAATATTTAAAAATAAAACTGGCCAAGTGCGAGTCGGATTCACGCACCAGGGAGGGTTCCGCACAATTCGTATTTATTGTAAAAGTAGTTCAAACTTGATGATGATCATGAAAATTATCATATAAATACGGCTTTCTTTTTCCTTTTAAAGTACGGGACCCTAACAGTGTATACGTCTTTTTGATGCACCCAATACACCCTTAAAATGAGTGATTTCTCGATTGACCTATAACTTTATTACATATGTTATATCTAGAGGCATTATGTATGCAAAGGCTGTTTCATGACCCAAGTGGTGCTGCTATAAAAGCTACCTGTATTATTTTACCTTGAAACTCTTTCGTACTTTGGGGCATCTAATATTATATGACGAATTATAGTATGTTGATCTTGAATCATTGTTTAAAAGACAGCTTGTAGCTACATCGTTGGTACATCTCGTTTCCATTTTGAATAAGTCAGTTTATTTTAGTTAGAAACCTACTAAAACTATTGTCACTACAATGAGTTTAAAAAAATCCCTGTATTTTAACTTATCTAATGTTTTTTTCTACATTTAATTCAGTCCAGTATATTTTATAGAACAAAATATTGTGTATACTGTGATACAATTTAGCGGAAAAAAATACTTTTAATTTTTCTGACAAAATAGTCAAGCGTAAGTGTACATTAGATAAATGTTGTTTTCAATAAAAAGTAAAAGCTATTTTACATATTTGTTTCACTGCATAAGTTGATGTTTAATGGTTCATTAAATGCTACTATGTAATTCCTTGTGCACTCCATTCATACCATGGGTACCGACAAAAGTTCAGCTGACGAAGCAATGCTACAAAAAAATAATTAGGTCATTGATAAATAAGCAGTGAGCAGAGCATATCAAACGTTACAGTCTGTAATTTGACTCGTGCGATCATGACAATTAGAACTGTTCAATGTTTAATAAATTTACGTGGAACTGACTGTACTAATGCAGTAAACTTTACTTGTGTAGACAACTAACAGGTCACAAAGAAAGTGTTTTGAGGATAGTTGAAGTGTAGTTAGTGTAAGTGTAGTACGATTAGACACATGATCTAAATAAGGTAAGTACCTTATTTTATGATTCTGTATGCTCAGTGGAATGAATTTCTTTGTTGTTTATAATTTCTATAATTTGAGTAAATTACAGTTAAACACATTGCTATTAGCACAACTAACTTGCACAATGCTAAGCAATGTGTAAGTTACACGGAGAATAAGTAAGTATGTGTTAGAGCTTGTCCAAACTGAAATGACGCGCCCCACTACCGCATTTACACACACACACAAGCATATCGTAAATGAAGAAGTGGGGCGCGTCATTCCCATTTAAACAAGCTGTCAAGGCTTATTCCTCAAATCCCCTGCGACTATCACCTGCGAGGGGTAGGTACCTATTTGTGGACTTTTACAAAAATTTGTACTTTTAGTAGGTACTTTTACTTTGATTCTATTATTTACTTCTATTTTCCTAAGCACCCTATGCACAGCACAAGCATGGCACAAGAAAGCTATCATAGCCAAGGTCGAGGCTGAGCAACAAACTTTTATATAATACCTATTCGTAACTTGCTCTACAATTCGACTAGCATTGAAAGTGGTGTCGTGCACAGGGTCCCTCCACATATTGATTAAGGGCACCATAAACGTTGCAGTCACCTTATACTCAGTCGTTCCTTGAAAAATGGCAGAACACGGTAGATAGCAGAAGTTACCACACTTTCATTTGTTTATTTACGTATTTTGTCTCTCGAAATGACGGCAAAAGTCGCGAATGTGAGCAAGAAATGGATTAGCGAGGAAACTAGTGATGAGGTGGAGTTGTTTAGTTATTGTATGGAGATTGATAGTGTTTGTTATGCGGTGACTAAAGTCATACTGGATACGGATAACAAGTGGAGTGGCTCATATGTGGGGAAACAGAATGTGTCGTTTTCCAACAAGAGTTATATCATGGGGCTGGTTAATATTCAGGTAAGATATGCATCATTTGTTATTAATATTCACCTACCTATCTACAAAAAAAAAACAACTTAAACAGTTTTTCTTGTGACCGAAGTATGTTAGTAACATCTAATGATTTCCCCCCAAATCTCAGGTGCTAGATCAAATAATCAGCTACCTATCCAAAGTCGTGAAATCTCTATACAAACTCAACCCGCGATTAGCCAGACTGAGGAAGGACAATGGACTGATTACGAGCAAACACGACCATATATTTGGGAAGCTGTGTTGCAGTCGATTTATAATGATGCAAGCAATAAAAGGGCTTATTGAGACCATCTTGAAAAATTGCCTGCATCGGGAGGATGCCAGGAAGATGATGGAATCCTGTCTAAGGTAAGTGTTTCGATTAGGGTCGTTTAATAATCCTCTCTCTATCTAATTTAACCTAGCATAATATAGGCTCGTCTAAGCTGAAATAACGCGCCCCACTCCTTGGTTTCGTATTTACTTGTCATACAAAACCAAGGAGTGGGGCGCGTCATTTCAGCTTAGACGACCTCTGCTTAATGAATACATGATGAATACCTACTTACATGTAACGAACTTTTAATTCACACATGGACTTTTTTACTCTCCTTTTTGCAATGGTCCTATCCTTATAGCTTATATACAGAGTGACTGCGGGGTCATGTAGCAACAAAGTAACCTTGGATTTGCCTATTGGTTAGGAATGTTATTCTGTAGACGAGAGCTCGCTAAGTCATTTTTGTTTGGTACAAAAATATATTAAAATATATGCCCTATTTTGGTTCAGGGTCATGCAGTTGTAAACTCTACAAGCGACTGTCTTTTGACTTTGTCATAAATTGTTTTTAGCCATTTTTTTTTATTGACACTTCTTACTCCTCTGATTAGTTTATTTGAAAAAGGTTTTAACATGAATTGTAAGGTGCCCAAACATTCAGAATTAATAAGGATTACTTATTTATTTATTAAATTACTCATACACTCATAGTTGTGATTATTTAAATACTAGCTTAATAGCTGAAGCCGCAATCATTTACCGAGTTAGAAACAATATGTTAGTCACGACCGAAAAGTCATCCTGTATAAGCAGATTTGCTTCATTTCTTTGAAAGGTTAATCTTGCTATTAAGATTGGCTTATAATTTTCAGTCTTGTCGGAATTTACAATCAGATGATCGGGCTGAGCTACAAGACGTTCGCAGCGAAATTCAACATATGCAGTAACACTTTCCCAAACACGATTACCGAAACGAAACCTATTACTTTGACCAGAATTGTTCAGGTAAGAATAAATATTTAATACCCACAACACAGACTTTTTCATCGGCCTACAGTTGGGACTGATTGGGCTTTCAGCCGATATAGAATCGTTTTAATATGCGCACTACACACACACACATCATCATACCAATTAAGAGCCCGACTAACCTATCGGCCGATAGAACGTCTGTGGTCTGCGGGTACTCTATTAATATTCAAATAAAATAATAACGGCTTTTAATAATGCTACAGCTATCAAACTCTCTCATCGGAATTTGGTTTGTTTGAAGTCATCTCTTATTAAATTATAGATAAGCTCGCCTTTGTACACAATTTTTATATACTTTTCTTAATTAAAATTAATGTGTGTTGTTTAAATGTGAATAATAATTATGAAACAACGGTTATAGTAAGTAATGTTATGTTCCAGGTGTTATCAAAAAGTAGAGTTGAAGTGAACTGCCACCGCCTCATCAACAGTTTAGTACGTATATACAAACCAGAGGTGCATTCCGATAACGAGTCTACGTCCAGCACATCCGAGAGCCTCGAGATTTACCAGTAAGGGTCACATCTCATTAGGATACCAGTCGCGCAACCAGTGTCCCGCCACCAACAAAATGTATTACCCGGGTTGCGCCACCATGGTCGCCTAATGAAACAGGGCCCATACAACTGTATACATTTTGTTGGTGGCGCGTCTGGTTGTGTAGAGTCATGATTGGGCTCTATGAAGTGATCCTTGGAAAGGTTGTACTGTTGTGCTTGTGATCCTTGGAGGAGATACATATATATTACTTGCAAGTAAGCAGTTGGTGAGCAAATAGCTCTTATTTATACCCTGAATGTGACACTTACTATCATCTGAATTTATATTGTTGTGTTTATGTAATTTGAGATTGGTAGATCCGAAAAAATCGTTTATTTGGGTTATGTTACTATGTTGTAACACATAGTATATCTCCCACAGTACATTAACCAAGCATATAACCCCGCCAACGTCCACCGTCTCGCGGCAACTCACCACGGAGAAGCGACGGGAGGCGTTCATTGAAAACAAGAAGTCTAAGATGAAGCAAGCGCAAAGCCTTATTGAGAAGAAGAATGAACAGAACAGGTAACATTCAACTTCAGATATAAGTGATTATGTAAGATGCCCTTTATAAAAACATATCATACTACAGTAAAGTCAGCATTAGATTTAAATGAGCACTCAAAATAACTACTCAAATATTGTGGTTTATGGTTGTCTATGATGTGGAGATCACATCAGAAACAACTAGAAATAAATACACAGCCAAGGTTACAAAATAACAACAACATTTCAGAAAGATCAGCGAACTGCTAGCACAAAACTCAGACTGCGAGATACCTTACACCTCACTGCTTCAGAACGAGTGCATTATGGAGAAATACAGTAACGAAGGTATGAAAATAATCATCGTGATTATAATAATAATAAAAAAAAGTAATTACCATAGAGTAAATTGTACATGGTAATTACTACTAACAAAAGTACCAGCAAACCCTTATGCATGATTCTGATTGCAGAGAATGTAAACGGAATACTGCAAAGTGAAGAAATCTATATAGAAATACTACTTGACACTGTTGCGAACTTAGCTCCTTCTTTATTAGGGAATAATGGTGTAAAGAAACTAAAATCGGGTAAGCATATGTAGCTTATATTCGTAATCGTTGTATTTCAATTCATATATGTGGTAAATTAATATTTCTGCCAAATTCGTCGCTGCTCAAGTAAAGGTTAATTAACTGGCACCCCGAGTTGCACGAAATAAAGAAAAAGTTTTCACCCTCTCGCTCGCACATTTATTGTTCGCTATTGTTAGTTTGGCCCGCGTGTGTCTTAACGCGAGTGAACCGATTAACACCTTCAATTGCAGACCGCTCGAACGACCGAACAATGGCGAACTATTATTATACTAGTGGCTCTGTGAGCTGTAGACCTCGCGAGTATGTCGGTGGGACAGCTGAACTGCTAACACACAAACTTATGAATGCACTTGGTTAGCTATATGTACTGAAACGGAGACGCTTCGCTCGCTCGGTCAAAAAAAAACCCAAATAATTTTCTTTCAATTCCACTCATACAAACTTATGAATGTACCTGGTTACGTACATGCAGTATGAAAGTAGCCGCACCAATAACTTTGTAAACTACATTTTGCGATCTAAAATACAACCTATTTTACTAAAATTATATAGTCTGTTTCACTCTCATGGTCTTGACAAATCCAACAACACCTCATTTGTTAATATCCATCGAGCCGTTTGGGTTGTAGCGATTTTTTTACATTTTAAAACCCCATATCTCCGCCATTTTGAAATAAATCCAAAAACTGGCTCGACAAAAAAAAACTATTTAATTGTACCTACTCACAAAATTTCACGCGAATCAGTTGAGAAATGCGCCCTGTAGCGGAGAACAGGAAAACAAACATAAGAAAGAATTTTTGGCCAATCCTGAAACGGAGACGCTTCGCTCGTTCGGTCAATAATATGTGTCGGCGAACCAGTTAAAACTAAATTCGTGAGAATCTCATAGAATTCTCATTTGTTTCATTTGCATACTTAATCGAAACTTGCAAAGTTTCGTGCAACCCAGGGGTCAGCAATTCAGCATCGCAAATAGATCTACACATCACAAGCAGCCAAAAATATCTCAGCCAAAGTGTCTCTATCAATCAAAATGGATGTTGCCATCATTTTGAGACTTTCATCGTGTAGATATTCCTGCTTGTTTAGCTTAGCATGTGTAGATATACTCATTGTATATCAGATACAGCTGTAGTCACAATTTCAGGTAGAGTCCAAGCTAGTAAGAAGGCTGCAAAGAAAGTGACCGAGTACTATCAAAATGTACTCTGGGCGGATGTAGGAAGCTGTTTGGAACACATAGTGTTATGGTGGTCTCGATGCCCTTTAGCTACTAGGTAATATAATTCAGAATTTCTGAAAACCGTAATTCAGATAATAGAGAAACAATATAATTATAAAAGGTTCTTTGTTTTTTTTTTCAGATCGCCAAGTACAAGTCAAAATCTGCGAGAATGGTTGTTTATAACGTTTAATGTTAATAGTACGTATGAACCTTACTTTCGATAAATGTTCTAAGAATAAAGTCTCACAGAAATAGTACATTACTAGCACAATATTTACCTGGAAGGAAATACATAGCAGGATAACTGTAATGGCTATATCTTTCAGACACACCGGAGCTGGTATTAGCAGCTCTAAGAATATTGGCAGAAGCTTTAGGTTGCCATGTTACTTCCACTTCCTGGGATAAAAATTTTGGGTAAGAGTATCAAGCAATATCGCTGCTCGCTAAACCAAGTTAATGCCGTCTCTGAATAAAACGTGCATTTACCTTTACAGGGCTATTCTAACAACAAACCTAAAAGCGACCTCTTTGAAAACACACCCAGATCTCTCAGTTTACATCACTGAAGTAAGCATGCAATACATTTTATCAGTGTGCACCAAATCTAGGAATACATATTTTCATCCACTTCAAGTTCATAAAGCATTACGAAACTTGCTATCTCTATGCAGTTCAGATGTCAAAATAATATGGTACCATCATCGGACTGGTCTGATGATTGAGCTCGAAGAAAGGAGATCGAGGGAACTCTGTGACATTAAACTCGTAATCCCATCGAGTTTGGGCTCATTTGATTCGTCAGAGGTGACCTGAGTTAATGGTATTTTTAGATTTTAAACTACCTACTATAATTATTTCAGTGCACGGTGTCTGGCGCGAACTTCGCACTAATGTTACAAGAATTAGTAACTTTAAACAATCAGTGCGAGGTTACTTGGGAGTATATTCTAGGAGCGCCGTTAGAAGACTTGCCTATTGTTGAGCAGATACCTATACTGCATAGATTAGGTAAGAGAAGTCAGAGATATAACTGAAAGAAAAAAACGTCTGTTTATAATTTT
The DNA here is from genome assembly GCA_963457715.1 of Argyresthia albistria. Taxonomy (NCBI): domain Eukaryota; kingdom Metazoa; phylum Arthropoda; class Insecta; order Lepidoptera; family Argyresthiidae; genus Argyresthia; species Argyresthia albistria. The sequence continues at coordinate 1,985,872 of OY735269.1, forward strand.
CACGTCATTTTCGGAGTATTGTACAATACACACATTAGAATCCCCCGCAGAAAACAGACTTTGATCGGCTGATAGTTAAGTCTGCTTGTGGTACCAGCGTAATTCGGCCGATACCGAATCGCATAAATGTTCGCACTTGCATATCTTCATACACATTAAGAGTCCGACTAACTTATCGGCCGATAGAACATCCTGGTCTGTCGGTACCCTAAAATATAACCATAAGACTTTGTATTTAAAGCTATTCTCACCTTAAGTAAATAATGTACATGTAGCCCATTAATGTCCCCACCGAGGGCCACATGCCTTTACCCGGATACGAGTAAGATACCTCTCAATATACCTTATCGCACAAAAAACAATACATCATACGTTTTGACGACCTCTGTGGCGCAGCAGTTGCACATCTACCTACCATGCGAAAGGTCCCGGGTTCGAATCCCGGCTGGGATAAAAAAACTCCAGGTCTTGGATGTTTACATGTTTGTGATGTCGCTGTTTCTGGTTCCCACGACACAGGGTATCCTAGTGTGGGGGCAGAAGCAATGTATGTGCCTGTATGTTAATGTTTTGTTGTTTATGTTTATACGATGGAAAAGGTATTCTCCATGTACAAAGTCGAGCTTACCTCTCTGCAGATCACTCAGTCCACACGTACCGTCTCTGGTGCCTGGCGGAGACCCGGCGGCTGGCCAGCTCGTGGCAAATGGACGACTTCTTCAGGATCACACACAGTGATATGCAAGCGTGTATGGAGCAGCTTGTCAATCTGAGGTTCGCTGATCATACTGTGACTATTGAGTCAGGTGAGTTGAGCAATGAAATCATTTATTTTACGGCTATTTTTGACAAACTTTGTGGCGCAGCGGTTGTGACTCTGCCTACTATGCGAGAGGTTTCGGGTCCGATTCCCGGCTGGGGATAAAGAAAACCAAAAAAACCCCAGGTCTTGGATGTTGAAATGTTTGCGATGTCGCTGTTTCTGGTTCCCACGACGGGTATCCTAGTGTGGGGTCAGAAGCAATGTATGTGCCTGTATGTAAATGTTTATTTATAGTCTCCGGAGCTGCGGCAATGAGCTAGCCCTCTGTTTCGCAAAATTGGAGCATTGAACAACTGGCTAAACTTAGGCATCGCCAGGCTATGCTACCCCATAGGGGAAAAAGTGTGACGTAGGTATTACGTAACTTCGTATGTTGTCGATTTAAGGCTATCGCTGGTTTTAAATTAAAGCATAGTAAGTCGTCCTATCTATTCCATTATAATGAATATCCATCTTCTATTGCAGGAAAAATTGGAGTTCACGATAATGTATGCGCGAAAATGAGGGAGAAGCTTGTATCCGAAGTGAAAGCGAACATACAGTTACTAAAGGTACGTTACTCCTCCAAAAGCTTAGCCGATCAAGTGACGTGACCTGTCGTGTATCTGATGGTCAGATTTTGGTACCCAATCTTTTGGGTAGGTACCCAAACCTACAATTTAGATAGGTAGAACAGGAGGCCATTGCAAACGTGGCCTTTGCAGATTCATGTCACGAAACAACAGCGACAGTATGACATGCAGGTTGAACTATACTAAATCAGCACCCATTCAAAACTTTGAATTGATCGATCGTTGAAAATATGTTCAGAAAAGATCGGCCTTTTTATTGCTGCGGGTTTTCTGCAGGATGCGAGTGAAGAGATAACGTCGGTGCTGTCAGCAGTCTGCGCCACGACCAGCCTGGCGCACCTGACCATGATGTTCCCGAGCAGCTACGAGTGGCGGCAGGTCGCCAATCCGCCCGACCCGCTGCACTCCGCCTATGTACACGAGTTTCTAGGTGCCTACAACAACTACTCGTGCTCGTGAAACTTTTATGTTTAATTGTACGGCTGTTTTTATTTTGGCGTTCTGGACAGTTATGACATGAATCAGAACATATGTATAGCGCTGTCCCGTTGTGGTTTTACGATATTATCGTATACACATACAAACACACACACACACACATAGGTAGATATATAACAACGTTTGTACAACATATCCCAACAGAACCGGAAATATGTACACAGCCAAAGTTTTAAAGTCTCTGGGCATGGAACATGTATCATGGATGTCGAAATTATTGGGAGATTTTCACTGTGTAAATATGCGACCCATAAACATACTCTTAAACCGATCCATACTTTAAAAATAAATCATAATTTTCAGATAAAATGTTACACCCAGTGATAAAGGCGACGAAAGATATCACAACCCTCAATATGATACTCAAAATAATGGGCGAATCCTGGCTACACCACATTTATGTGGCTAAAGTGAAATTCAGGTATCTTTTAACGTACTAGCTTAACAGAATAAATACGCCTATCAGCACACGCAAATACTGGAAACCAGTTGCTAACTGGTGAACAAGGATTTGAATCACGAGTCCCCAACCAGTTGCGTGTGAGTCCGTTTCCATCCCACAACGGTTGGTTTCCAGTTACCAACCGGTTTTAAGTAGCTGCGTCTGCAACTGCCTGTTTCGACTATCATAATTTCTAACGTTGTAGTAAAGACGCTGCCGTGCAGCTATTGGCGGATTTCAACGAAGTGCGAATCTGGCTGACGGCCTGCAAACAGCTGAGCAACGCTGCAAGGAAGAAGATGCTGCAGAATGAAGTATTGAGGTAACATCACAAACTTTCATTGTCTCTACACAACATAACATACGCACAACTGTGCGCACTTTTAGCCAGTGATTCACACTCCATTTTGCGTCAGAGCAAGCCCATCGCCGCAGCTATGGAGTAATGAAGGTTTCCTCACTATGATTGTTAGAACACCCTTATACCGTTCTTAAGATAAATGATTGATCTCACTGGTCACACACACGGTCATTGGTTTGGTCACAACTGCACAAAAAATAATAATTAGAAAATAGTGCATGCATGCCATTGACATAGCAGCGCGGGCCCGCTGTCAAGTGTCGGCTGAATCAGACTATTGCAGACCAACCAGACCAAACTATCGGCCGATACGATCAAAAAGTCTGTGTGTGAATGTGTCATCATTACGGTAGGTTACGGTAACTAACAAGCGAGCGAGACAGCATTATTTACTAACTAATACGCTCGCCGTCTCGTACAACTTGGACATAATGCCGAAATGACATCATCATAACTTGTGTGACTATTGCAGGAGATGTGAAGGCGTGGGTCGCTTGCTACTACATGCGCCGGGGGACCTCATCTCCATGCAAGACTCCACGATGCAATCCGCACAGCAGTTACGGAAGGATGGTTAGTCTTACTCTACAAGTAATAGGGAGTTTGTATCAAGGCCGTGGGAATCCTGAGAGAAGCGAGTGATTTTTTTCAGCATCGCCAAAACTTAACCAATTAGTCTTCTTCAGCTGGTAAATGTCACATTTTGTCCCTTGATTGTCTGCCAAAAGTTGAATCGAGTCTCAGATCAACATTTCCTCCAACATATCGTACGCTGACCTTAAATGATCTTGAAATATACTCCGCGACTTTCTCAGGACTTGTAACATGTTGCTTGCTATCGCACCGAAAGTGAGTGCAACGTCTCGCGTATAGATATCTGAGGGACATGTTCCTCAACATATCTAAGTAATGTCAGCATATCAAGCCCACTGGGGAGCCTAGCATCACATACAAGGTGTAAATGAATTAACGCAAAATGAGAAACAACTTTGTTAGGGACATCATTCTGAGCAACTTTCACTATGAAACCGATTTGATCAAAGCAACTTTATTGTTCACTTCTCCATACAAATCAGCTGACCCACTCAGGCCAAAATGTACTGCAGCCAGAGATGTCGTGGGCTCGAACCTTGGTGGGGCCTTTGCCCAGCAGTGGGACACCGCTAGATAAATGAAAAAATAATGCAGTTGCTTATATGCGATGTTCTAGCTACTATTGAAATGGTGTCCAATTTTTACGCCAAGCTTTTTACATATGTATTTAATTTTACTTAATTAACTATTTGTACCAGATTCCGAAGCCCCAGAACAGCTGATGCCAGCGGAGATGTACGTACCGAATCAGAAGCAATGGCTGACGCTGCGCGCCGGCAAGATTAGAGGACCACTGGTGTTTAGCCTCTGCTGCTTGGTGATGCTTTAGTCGATAAGCCGCAATGAATACAACCATATAAAGGATTGTCTCTTTCTCCCTTTCTGCTCCTGCGGAGCTATTCAGAGCATGTCCCACCTCACGGATGACTGTCCTCTATGGTCGATCGAGGGGGGATTGCAAAAAGTCCACTCCGCCGACGAAGAGGCTATTCAATGACTGGTCAAGTTGCCTTTATGAATTATGACGAAGACGACAGCGACCAATCGCTAAATAAATACAACCATAGCAACCTACTTCCCAACTACAACTACGTGGGTCGATTTCGCGTCGTGAGACGAATCTCATTCGTGTGACACCAAATATTCGTGAAATCGACCCTCGTAGAAGATTCGTATCGCTTGCTACGCTATTTGCAGCGTGCGTAACCCCGTTCATGGGTTGATTTCACGTCACACGAATGAAATCTGCGAAAAACTTATTAATGTCTAACAAAGGCCCATTCGTATTTTATCTTTTAAATAATAGTCAAGTTAACACTAACAGGCACTACATACCACATTTTCTTCCAATCACACACTCACCACACTCCCCATCTTCTCTTCCACTAACATAACTCGCCTACACTACACACCAAACTATTAACAGCCACCCTCAACCTAATTTTGCCTGTAAAATGCTTTTGCTGTTCAATCTCATATTTTTACATGTCAGCAGTAATATTTTTATTTTTATTTTAAATGTCAAATTGTTTATACACTATGTAGTATTTTAATCTGAGCCATTTATTCTAGGGGAAGTAGCAGCAACTTATCCTTAAACACAGGGTTCGCCCTTTTTTAGGGAGTAGCGATACATCCCTTGTTATACTATGCTAAACAAGTTTATAATGTACATGTCTTTCTGAAAATAAACTATTATTATTATTATTATTATCTCATTCGTGAGACGAATCTCATTCGTGTGACGCCAAATAGTCGTGAAATCAACCTTCGTAGAAGATTCGTAACGCTTGCAACGCTATTTGCAGCGTGCGTAACAACGTTCGTAGCAGATTCGAAACGCTTACAACGCTATTTGGAGCGTGCGTAAGGTTTTTTCGCGGAAGGAGAGGGACAGAGACATGTAAGCGCGTGCTCTGTCCTTCACGCGTCGCGACCGTTATGCTACGCGTTATGGTCACAATATTTGTGTACCTGGGACCTCACTCCGTTACAGATGACCCATGTTCCTACTATCGTACGATACTAATAAATCTCTCTCAGCTCTGAGATGTATCACAAACGTGTGGAAATTAGACTTGATACCGTAAAACTGTCATTGTGATATAGCAGAGACAGTTTTATTACTACGGGTTTTAGATTACGAGCGTAGTGTTTAATAGTCCTTCTCTATTTTACTATCCACATTGATGATATGACATATTTACTAAACTTGCTTGCAGTTATGAACGTTATCAATTTGTTATTTATTCTATCTCAATGGAATCTAAAGAGTGTTTAATATAATGAACTGTGTGATGTTTATTCCAACAAGATGAAAATAAAGTTAACAAGTTGATTTATAGTTTTATTTATTCTTGACTACGGGTCTCATTGGCAATGAGTCATTGCATTTTATAATGATTAGTGATAGATATAATATAATATTGACGATTAAAAAGTATAACAAAGCCCATGTTTTTCCCGTTAGAACAAATGAATACTTCATTGACGGGACTGCAAATCAGTTAACAGTATAAGACACAACACAGATAATACTGTTTTTAGGAAATGGACCACTTAAAATCTATTTTATTGATCTGAGCGACAATAGAGCAAATTAAAACTACATTTCGAATCAAACCTCATTTCAAACTTAACAAAAAAATAATTGCTCTTACATCTATTGATCTATGAGTATGCCATGACAACGGCTAACCATATGGGTATTACGACTTCAAAAGATCAAGACGGCTAATTCCGTGCCATCGCTCGCTTTTAGATGCTTTTAGTAAATGGACCCATCTTGGTACGGAAAGCGTTAATCGTCATCGGAATCCGACTTCCTACACTTCTCCTTCAACTTATCATACGCATTTGTACTTATCATATTCTTTTTAATCTTCTCCATGTCGCTAAGCAGACTGCTTACCTTGATATTCTCGTGTTTGTCAGATTCGTCGCTGTCTAGCCCGGAATCGTCGTCCGATTTTGCGTTGTCGCTTTTGTTGTCGTCGTCGGACGGTTCTGCGACAGTGCTGTCGCTATCGCTGTCGCTTTGTTTGTGTAGTCTGTACGCTTTGGGGACTTGTTCGTCGAGTTTCTTCTGTCGGAGCGACTTGTCTGGTGTTCTTCGTTCGCGCTTGCCTCTCTTATGCTTCATGCTGGCGGCGATCACACGCTTCTGGTGGTCGAGTTGCGGGAACAGCTCTGAAAGTAAAAGTAAGTAAATGTAGCCCATTAACGTCCCCACCGAAGGGCACAGGCCTTTACCCGGATCCGAGCAACATTGAGCCATACTCCACCACGCTGGCTCAGTGCGGGTTGGTGGAGGGGTTTTAAGACTACTACATACTACGAAGTAGTGATAGTAGCCGGGACCTGCCATCCGAAACACGGAGTGTCCGATAATGTACTTATGACAAATTAATCATCTCATTGGTACATGGTCAGCACCGGGATTCGAACCTGCATCTCCTGCGTGAGAAGCAAGGTGAAACCCACTAGACCACGGAACACTCAGCAGTTTATTCATGTAGGCACAATACATTAAAGAAAAGGAGGGAAATAAGCATAACACAACATAACATTTACAACAATGGAAAACAAAGTGAGGAAACTTCATTACTCTATAGATGCGGCGATCGGCTAGGTCCTTGTCACGTAAAATGGAGTATGGCTCAAAGTAGCCAGTTGTGCCTCTGCCACCCCGTATGGGAAAAGGCGTGATGTGATGCTAAGTTAAGCTATGACATTTATACAGGGTGTAACAGAAGGGTGTAGTCATATAACGTCTGGTTTCAATAACCTAACTATCTATCGTCAATCTGCAGATAGATAGGGTCGAATTTGACATAAGTTCTACAGCGCAACTGTCAAATCTAACTCTAGTAACGTGAAAACCGTGGATAGACAGGTTATTGAAATCGGCCATTAGCATTCGGTTGTCACTCACCATGCGCAGTATTCAACGCCTCCTCAGCCGCGTTCATCTCGGCCTCCTGTATAGAGTGGCCGCGCGCCGCCGCCAGCCGCCGGCCGCGGAAGTAGACGGCTACCGTGTAGACGCGCGTGTTGGTCGGCCCGAGGCACTCCACCACCCTGGGGGGACGGGCAAGCGTGATGGTACAGATGTGTGTGAGTGAGCGGGATACCCAAAAAGATGTAGGTACATAAACGAGCAGAAACGATGACAAAGTCGCTAGGGGATTTGAAAAGGACTTGTCACGAAGAATCTACTGAGCCCAAAATCGATGGGTTGCCTCTCCCACCTTCGAGCTCCCTCATCAGACAAGCTTGGTGGTACCATATTATTGTATTGTCATCTGAACTACATACTAAGTTTCGTGTGATAGAAGAACTAGCAGTCGGAGTTTCCATTTCTAGATTTGCTGAATGATGGGCGAATGGTGTTAAAACTATGTCGACTTTCATGTTGACGCAAGGGATGAAGGGGGAAGAGCAGCACTGCTGCAGCTTCGACTTGGGGTCGTTCCAGTCCTGGTTCACTCGCTAACTAGACTGTAGTGTAGATGTACATACTTGTACAAGGGTATGTCCGGCTCGCCGCCCTCCATGGAGCGCAGTGTGAGGCAGCACTGCTGCAGCTTCGACTTGGGGTCGTTCCAGTCCTGGTTCACTCGCTAACTAGACTGTAGTGTAGATGTACATACTTGTACAAGGGTATGTCCGGCTCGCCGCCCTCCATGGAGCGCAGTGTGAGGCAGCACTGCTGCAGCTTCGACTTGGGGTCGTTCCAGTCCTGGTTCATGATAAACTCCTGCAGACGCGGGAACAGGCACGCGTTGCAGAACGCCTGGCAGTATTCCAAGTTCTGGACGTGGGGGAAATGGTAAAGTTAAGGGGAGAAAAGTCTTCTCTATCTTATAAAAATGAAATGTTGTGCGTTAGTCCTCCTTTTGTAAGTTAGACCCATACAGTTTGTAAGCAAAGCGTTTCGTAAATCTGAGCGTAATTGATGCGTATAATGTCCAACACAGGTCGATATGGATTTTCAAAATGATGAACGAATCGTTTTGTGGCCGGGAACTATGGAAATACCTAAAACGCGCTGCAAAGTCGCGCAAGGGGCAGCTAGTTAACTAATAAATATCTGTAACACTAGACTCTAGCTAGAGGCACCTCAAGTAAAGATCGCTGCTGAATCATGCATACTAAATATAGCCTCCCGGTTCAAGAAAAATTAATGTAGAGGTGGAAAATCGATTTTCCAACCTACCTACATCGGTCCTTTACAAAGAACATAGCAATGTACAAAATCCTAATCACAATTTACTGGATGTCAACTGCGAATAATTGCGAAATAGTAATGAATCTGGGTCTACTACTAATGTACTTTTTTATAAATAAAATTATTAAAAAAAACTACTTATGTGCTTTTGCTAGGTGGTTATTGTACTTGTCCAATTATTTTGATAATCTCAATGCAATTCTTATCAGCAATATCTTGAGTCAGATTGAGGCTTGCATAGCAACGTGAAAGCTAATCAACTTTTCATACCTTATCAATATACAAAGCGCCAAGGAACGCCTCCAGTAAATCCGCCTTATGCTTCTTGGTGGTCGGTTTAGCCTTCGGATTGTTGTAGATGGCGTATTCAGACATGTTGAGGTCATCGCACACCATCGCTTGCGTGCGGTTGTTGACGAGCGAAGAACGCAGCAACTGAGGATAGGTTTTACATTATTTATAAATAGTTTATTCAATTCAATTCAATTAAATTTCCTTATTTCGGACTTCTAGGTCCATAATACATAAAAGTACAGTAAGCATATAAAAACACAAACATAAAAACTAAAACAAAGGTTTTTTATTGCCTGAAATAAACGAATTATTATTATTATTAAAACAAAAACAAAAATAGCCTTACGTGGAAACTAGGTCCGACCCCCAGACACTGGGCCCTTCCAGTTCTTATTCGAGGCCATGTGTAAAGATTATTGAGCGGAGGAAATGATTAACATAATGTTTTATACATAGTTTATTGAGCGGCTACGAGCAAGAAGGCACAACACAAGGAGGTTCCTTGTGTTGTGCCTTCTTGCTCGTATCTACGGGCCACTCTAATCGATGCTACCGCCATCTGCCTTGGGCTATGAGAACGTACCCATACTAAGTGTCCCATTTTTTGACCTCCCACCCCCATTGCGTGACCATTTTAGTATGAGCCAAGACTGGTATTTTGTACTATACTCTATTCGTGATAAGAATGCAGTGAAATTTAAATTTAAATCTGTTAACACACTCACAGGACAGGACACAACCTTCGAGTTCGAAAGTTTGCCTTCAAATGGTCACTTTGAACTTGGCTTGATAATTGGAAACGATTTGATTGGTTACGGGGCGTGGCTAGGCCGCCGAACAGTGATGACTTTACTGCATTCTTATCACGAATAGACCATAGCGTGAAATTTTAAGAACCCCCCCCCCCCCTAAAATGTTCACGTAGTTCCCATAGAGTTTGCGCCACTTACCGACAGATGCCCTTCGTGGTGGTCCGGGAAGTGCCGGTACAGCCGGTCCGACACCACCAGCTGCAGCACCGTGTCTCCCAAGAACTCCAAGCGCTGGTTGGAGCCGAGCGTGAGGTGCGTGAAGCCGACGGAACGGTCGGTGAACGAGCGTGCCAGCAGGCGGATGTGCTTGAACTGGACCCCTGGAATAGTGTGTTAGATCTTGTCATACTTCTGGCCTGTCTATTTCACAATAAGATAAGATAAAAGTTTATATGTACTTTGTAAAATTTCTGATTCTGGACTAATTTTTTTTTGCGTGGTGGAGAATGGCTCAATCTTACTCGTATCCGGGTAAAGGCCTGTGCCCCTCGGTGGGGACATTAATAGGCTAACTTTACTTTATTTCTATTTTAATATTTCTGGGCAGTAAATAATATGAAATGAACTGAACGGAAGTATTCGTGATTTTACGGACAATATTTCCTATTTCTCTGTCACATAGGGCTTATCCGGAAACTGAAAGAAAACATAGTGGAACGCCTCTAATACTGGTTTAACACAAATGACTGAGAAGTCTACGTCTCCGTAAGAAAATTACTCAAAAAAATCAGCTCAAACAGTGAACACCTTGCACCACACTTCTAGTAGGGACGGCTGGCTGTGCCACAGTGTACTAGTGAGTGACACTAGTGACTAGTGTTCCATAGTGTTCACCTATAGAGTCCTCGAACTGTGTCAGGTGGCGCAGGAAGTGGAAGTCCCTCACGTACTTGCGGTCGCCGAGCGGCTCCTGTTCCTGCAGCGGGTGCGCGCGCGGCTTGCACCACACTTCTAGTAGGGACGGCTGGCTGTGCCACAGTGTACTAGTGACACTAGTGACTAGTGTTCCATAGTGTTCACCTATAGAGTCCTCGAACTGTGTCAGGTGGCGCAGGAAGTGGAAGTCCCTCACGTACTTGCGGTCGCCGAGCGGCTCCTGTTCCTGCAGCGGGTGCGCGCGCGGCTTGCACCACACTTCTAGTAGGGACGGCTGGCTGTGCCACAGTGTACTAGTGACACTAGTGACTAGTGTTCCATAGTGTTCACCTATAGAGTCCTCGAACTGTGTCAGGTGGCGCAGGAAGTGGAAGTCCCTCACGTACTTGCGGTCGCCGAGCGGCTCCTGTTCCTGCAGCGGGTGCGCGCGCGGCTTGCACCACACTTCTAGTAGGGACGGCTGGCTGTGCCACAGTGTACTAGTGAGTGACACTAGTGACTAGTGTTCCATAGTGTTCACCTATAGAGTCCTCGAACTGTGTCAGGTGGCGCAGGAAGTGGAAGTCCCTCACGTACTTGCGGTCGCCGAGCGGCTCCTGTTCCTGCAGCGGGTGCGCGCGCGGCTTGCACCACACTTCTAGTAGGGACGGCTGGCTGTGCCACAGTGTACTAGTGACACTAGTGACTAGTGTTCCATAGTGTTCACCTATAGAGTCCTCGAACTGTGTCAGGTGGCGCAGGAAGTGGAAGTCCCTCACGTACTTGCGGTCGCCGAGCGGCTCCTGTTCCTGCAGCGGGTGCGCGCGCGGCTTGCACCACACTTCTAGTAGGGACGGCTGGCTGTGCCACAGTGTACTAGTGACACTAGTGACTAGTGTTCCATAGTGTTCACCTATAGAGTCCTCGAACTGTGTCAGGTGGCGCAGGAAGTGGAAGTCCCTCACGTACTTGCGGTCGCCGAGCGGCTCCTGTTCCTGCAGCGGGTGCGCGCGCGGCTTGCACCACACTTCTAGTAGGGACGGCTGGCTGTGCCACAGTGTACTAGTGACACTAGTGACTAGTGTTCCATAGTGTTCACCTATAGAGTCCTCGAACTGTGTCAGGTGGCGCAGGAAGTGGAAGTCCCTCACGTACTTGCGGTCGCCGAGCGGCTCCTGTTCCTGCAGCGGGTGCGCGCGCGGCTTGCACCACACTTCTAGTAGGGACGGCTGGCTGTGCCACAGTGTACTAGTGACACTAGTGACTAGTGTTCCATAGTGTTCACCTATAGAGTCCTCGAACTGTGTCAGGTGGCGCAGGAAGTGGAAGTCCCTCACGTACTTGCGGTCGCCGAGCGGCTCCTGTTCCTGCAGCGGGTGCGCGCGCGGCTTGCACCACACTTCTAGTAGGGACGGCTGGCTGTGCCACAGTGTACTAGTGAGTGACACTAGTGACTAGTGTTCCATAGTGTTCACCTATAGAGTCCTCGAACTGTGTCAGGTGGCGCAGGAAGTGGAAGTCCCTCACGTACTTGCGGTCGCCGAGCGGCTCCTGTTCCTGCAGCGGGTGCGCGCGCCGCTTGCACCACACTTCTAGTAGGGACGGCTGGCTGTGCCACAGTGTACTAGTGAGTGACACTAGTGACTAGTGTTCCATAGTGTTCACCTATAGAGTCCTCGAACTGTGTCAGGTGGCGCAGGAAGTGGAAGTCCCTCACGTACTTGCGGTCGCCGAGCGGCTCCTGTTCCTGCAGCGGGTGCGCGCGCGGCTTGCACCACACTTCTAGTAGGGACGGCTGGCTGTGCCACAGTGTACTAGTGAGTGACACTAGTGACTAGTGTTCCATAGTGTTCACCTATAGAGTCCTCGAACTGTGTCAGGTGGCGCAGGAAGTGGAAGTCCCTCACGTACTTGCGGTCGCCGAGCGGCTCCTGTTCCTGCAGCGGGTGCGCGCGCCGCTTGCACCACACTTCTAGTAGGGACGGCTGGCTGTGCCACAGTGTACTAGTGAGTGACACTAGTGACTAGTGTTCCATAGTGTTCACCTATAGAGTCCTCGAACTGTGTCAGGTGGCGCAGGAAGTGGAAGTCCCTCACGTACTTGCGGTCGCCGAGCGGCTCCTGTTCCTGCAGCGGGTGCGCGCGCGGCTTGCACCACACTTCTAGTAGGGACGGCTGGCTGTGCCACAGTGTACTAGTGAGTGACACTAGTGACTAGTGTTCCATAGTGTTCACCTATAGAGTCCTCGAACTGTGTCAGGTGGCGCAGGAAGTGGAAGTCCCTCACGTACTTGCGGTCGCCGAGCGGCTCCTGTTCCTGCAGCGGGTGCGCGCGCGGCTTGCACCACACTTCTAGTAGGGACGGCTGGCTGTGCCACAGTGTACTAGTGACACTAGTGACTAGTGTTCCATAGTGTTCACCTATAGAGTCCTCGAACTGTGTCAGGTGGCGCAGGAAGTGGAAGTCCCTCACGTACTTGCGGTCGCCGAGCGGCTCCTGTTCCTGCAGCGGGTGCGCGCGCGGCTTGCACCACACTTCTAGTAGGGACGGCTGGCTGTGCCACAGTGTACTAGTGACACTAGTGACTAGTGTTCCATAGTGTTCACCTATAGAGTCCTCGAACTGTGTCAGGTGGCGCAGGAAGTGGAAGTCCCTCACGTACTTGCGGTCGCCGAGCGGCTCCTGTTCCTGCAGCGGGTGCGCGCGCGGCTTGCACCACACTTCTAGTAGGGACGGCTGGCTGTGCCACAGTGTACTAGTGAGTGACACTAGTGACTAGTGTTCCATAGTGTTCACCTATAGAGTCCTCGAACTGTGTCAGGTGGCGCAGGAAGTGGAAGTCCCTCACGTACTTGCGGTCGCCGAGCGGCTCCTGTTCCTGCAGCGGGTGCGCGCGCGGCTTGCACCACACTTCTAGTAGGGACGGCTGGCTGTGCCACAGTGTACTAGTGAGTGACACTAGTGACTAGTGTTCCATAGTGTTCACCTATAGAGTCCTCGAACTGTGTCAGGTGGCGCAGGAAGTGGAAGTCCCTCACGTACTTGCGGTCGCCGAGCGGCTCCTGTTCCTGCAGCGGGTGCGCGCGCGGCTTGCACCACACTTCTAGTAGGGACGGCTGGCTGTGCCACAGTGTACTAGTGAGTGACACTAGTGACTAGTGTTCCATAGTGTTCACCTATAGAGTCCTCGAACTGTGTCAGGTGGCGCAGGAAGTGGAAGTCCCTCACGTACTTGCGGTCGCCGAGCGGCTCCTGTTCCTGCAGCGGGTGCGCGCGCGGCTTGCACCACACTTCTAGTAGGGACGGCTGGCTGTGCCACAGTGTACTAGTGACACTAGTGACTAGTGTTCCATAGTGTTCACCTATAGAGTCCTCGAACTGTGTCAGGTGGCGCAGGAAGTGGAAGTCCCTCACGTACTTGCGGTCGCCGAGCGGCTCCTGTTCCTGCAGCGGGTGCGCGCGCGGCTTGCACCACACTTCTAGTAGGGACGGCTGGCTGTGCCATAATGCGAGCGAGAACACACGGTCCGCTACCTGAGGGCGGGAAAGGTATAATAAAAAAATAATGAAAAACCTGTCACATCAGTATAATTTACAGAAAACAGCACATGATTGCTCACAGAAGCACTAAAAAGTGCTTGACTTTGACAGTGACTACCAAGACGTCAATTAATGTCTATTGGAAGGGGATGAGAACGTAATTTCCCCTAATTTAAATGTCTTTTTTTTTCCTTTTCGGCCAGGAGAATGACAATCTCTCGACTGAAAGGGTTAAATCCGTTTACCCGTTTTAGCGTCACAGACAGATCACACTCACACAGATACACCTTTCAAAATTATACCACCCTTCATGTTAATCGTCGGGGATTCAAAACACGCTGACGTAGAAACGTCATGTCCTGTGTAGCTGTACTACTACTACTTGGTACTTGTAAGTAGAGTGGTAAACTCTACTTACAAGTACCAAGTAGTAGTAGTCATTCTATATCTCCTGTTTAAGATAAGATCGCCTTAGTAGTGTACTGTATGTCTGTTTTGCGTAGCACAATAAAGAATAAGAATAATTTATTGTTCAAAATAGTAACATTTTACAGATTTAAGGTCTCTGCCTCCCAAAGTAGGAAAAACCTGTATCACGGGAGACAGTTACTTCCCAGAGGGTACACAGGTAATTTTAAACAACAAAAGAACTATATTTTCTGTCACCTAAATTACGAATTACGAAGTAACTCTCAACTGTACTATACAAGCGCCTACCTCGACCCCTCCGTCGATGAAGAGCGCTCCCATCAGCGCCTCGAAGCAGTTCGCCATCGCGTGCCGCATCACCACGTCGCGGCACAGGTCCGAGCCGTGCGCGTATAGCATGTACTGCTCTAGCCCTATGTTCTGTAACATAGAAAGAAGGGGTTTTAGGCATAAAAATTGTCATCAATAAAAATTGTCTGTAAAGTCGGTTTACGGGCGATAATTTCAGCAAGCTGCGCCAAATGCTGATTCTACACAACAGCAGCCCTGAAAATTTTAAATCGCGGGCCAATCATTTGAGCCTTGAAGCTCGAGTTGTCAATCCAACACTAACCTTGGCGAGCTGCGCCAAATGTTGGCTGCACAATAGCCGCCCAAAAGGCCCCCTCTCTATAGCCACTGTCAAACGATTCGCGTAAAGAATCACGGCCCCGTAAAAAGCGTTAGTTCCGCCTGTCACCGCAAGCTAAAAGATCGCTGCAAAGTTTCAATCAACACCAACCTTGGCGAGCTGCGCCAAACGCTGCGTCTACACAACACAGCCCTGAAAATTTAAAATCGCGGGCCAATTTAGGCTCGAAGCTTGAGTCGTTCAGACGATTATTCCAGCAGTTTGAGATACTTTCTGAATCCAATAAATATATGTTATAAAACTGTCCCTTGGCTAAAAATTTACAGTCTTATTCATAAAAACATAGGAGAGGTTTATTGGCTTGTTATAGGGTTGATTATGAAAAACATTATTCATAAACGATCAATAGCACTAAAACGTTCTATAAACCTTCAATAAAAACTTCATAAGTTATAGAAGGCCGGACCCTACTATAAACCTCTAATAGAGAGTAAAATGGTCGACTTTAGGAACAGCTGATTGTCATGTCAAGTTCTCAGATCAATGTAACTCTTTACTTTCTTACTTTCTTAGGTCTATAAGACAGTCTTATTCATAAAAATCCGCATGTCAATCCACTACCAACCTTTGCGAGCTGCGCCAGATGCTGGTTCTGCACGATGGCGGCGCGGAAGGTCGCGAGCCCGCCCTCGGCCAGGCCCGGGAACATGCTGAACAGGTGGATGGAGGAGAGGAACTCCACGACCGCGTCGCCGAGGAACTCGAGCCGCTCGTTGTGCTTGATGGCCGACTCGGTCTCGCTGGGCTTGCCGAAGCGGGACATGATGCTGATGAGGGTCACGATGCCTGGGGACAAGATTGGTGGATCAGAATAGAGGGTCAGTAATGTATTACGAGGCGGCGCAAGGGCCATAATCTTTTATGCAATAATACGGTATTGGACAACATTAAAAATATTTGACAAAATGTGGTAATCCTATCAGATAGTGCCTGCGATTCCGAAGGCGACACGAACTATACTAACTAAACTAATTAAAATTGTGTGTTTGAAAATGGAATCTGTGGGAACCGCGCAAGAGCTGTCGGATTTGAAGGTTGTCAGTTTAGTGCCTTCAGTTCCTTTAGTTTAGTAGTTTTGACACCTCAAGAATAGCCCACAGTAGCATAGAAATCTATATTCATTATATTATAGAGTAAAATATGTTTATTTTTTGCGGATTCCAGGAATTAAAATGTATAAATTATCGAAATATAATCCGTGACGAAAACGCTCTGTCTGACGTTTATATCTCTGGTGACGTCACACGCTCGTCTCTGACATCTTGCTTGACTGAATCATAATGATGGCGGGGCGTCCACTCACGAGCGTGTGACGTCACGCAAGTCATGTACCGGCGCCAATAGATATACAGCGTTTTTGGCGCGGTTTTTTCAAATTCAACCATATTATTAATTTTATTTGAATTTTAAAAGATATCCCGGAAATATTAATGCAGTACACTTAAAACTACTTCCAAAATGAGGCCAATACTCTCTCTCTATTTATGCTTGAAATATAGTGTACTGTTATTAGTACGGTATGGACTGTGCCAAATATGTGAACTTATCTCTGAACGAAAAGTGTAAATGAGATTGTAAGATAAAAAAATACGGTAAGGTGATGAGAGAGTGAGAGAGAGTGAGAGAGACAGAGAGAGAGAGAGAGAATGCGGCTCGCCAAACATTTGTTGTATTCAACGTACGCAACCTATATACGATGACGGGCCGCCAGACAGTTTCGCAGCGGCTGACCAATCACAGCTCTCTTACCTCGTCCCCCGCCGCCCGTAAATTGGTGAGTTGTGTTTCAAAGGAAAATGTATCTATGCGCTCTCCACTGGATAAGTGCTCCCTGGTTTAACCGTTTAAATGTACGTAATGCACTCACCCTTCTTCCTGGTATAATGTATCCTCCTATCCCCGTACTCCGGCTGGCGTATCCCGCAGTTCGTGAGACTGTTCCTCGCGTGGTCGGGGTTCGTTCCGAAGTTCTCCCTGTAGGAGGGGTGCGTGAGCGCCGTCTGTAGTAGCGCTCGTTGCTTGAACACGTAGCCGATGTTCCGTTCGAGGCTTTCGAGGGACTTGTGGAAGCGTAGGTGGCGGACCAGCACCGGGATTAGCATGGCGTGCTGGAACAAATAAGCCTGTTATGTACTCGTACCTTCGCCTAAAGTCCACGGCCCGAGATTTTCAATCAACCCACATCGAGATAAAGTTTAAAACCTATGAAAAAACGGAACAAAAGATCGTGGTCTTTTGTGGATGCTGGACGTTTGAGTATGACTGGGCTCCGTGATAATTACTAGCCTTTGATTTATGAACTGGCTAACCCGACAGAACGTTCTGTCAAAGGCGTTTAGACGCCATCTATTGAAAGCAGAATAAGTAAATTTTCGGTTGTTTCTTTTGCGTTGTTAATACTTTTTTCGCGTAAAAGCTTTTCATGATTTCAACGAATAGTACAAAAAAAATCAACTCAAATCAGCACAGCCGTTTGTGCATTTACGATTACAAACACATTGAAAGTTTAATTTTCAAATTATTCTCTCCGTAAGACCCTTTGCAAGACTTCAACAAAACAATAAAAAAAAGTTCACCCAAATCGTTCCACCAGAAAGCTTCAAAAACTCAACCTACCTGAACAACGTCACACATCAGCCCAGTAGTATGGAACCCTTCCGAGGATATCGCTACCGTGACATCTCTCTTCATCTTGTTCTGTGTCCGCATCTCTTGCAGATTCGCCTCTTTAGCTGCGAGTTTCTGACGCTCCTTGTAAGACGGTTTCGCCATGTTGGCCACTAGATGGCGGTACTTTACGTAGTAGCGCCAGGCTTTTTGGTATCTGAAATGAATGATAATTTTGTGATTTCATTACTTTGCAGTTTTGTGGTAGGAAGGACAGACAGATGACGGAGGCTTGGTAATATGGTCCCATTTGGCACCCTTTAGGTACATACATAAACATTTACAAACAGGCACATACATTGCTTCTGGCCCGACACTATGATACCCTGTGTCGTGGTAACCAGAAACAGCGACATCACAAACATATAAACATCCAAGACCTGGTGTTTTTTTATACCCTTGAATGAAGATATTAGTAGACTAACAACCTGATTACTATTGTTGGAACCCGAGTAGATAGATCCACCTTTGATAGGAATAACACCAAAAGAAATTGCGATGATTTTGATTGCAATTTTCAAACGATAACCGTTAAACTAGCTATTTAGTTCATACATATCCTTCAAACACAGTTCAAATCGCAATCTAAATGCTCTGAAGGCGTCTACCATCCTTCAAGATTTTGATTGCGAGACGGATCGATGGAATCTCTCTCACTCACTCCGGATTCCCAGCGTAGCTGAGCTGCGGCGGCCGGATCCCAAAGTGCACGATCTCCGGGTAGAACTCTGCGCGGGGCGGCGCGGGGGGCGCGGGCGCGGGAGAGTGCGCGGGCACAGGCGCGGGAGGGCTCCGGTCGAGCTGGTCGACTCGCACCGAGCACGGCTTGCGGCCCGGGTGGCAGACTATCATGCCTGGAGACGGGGAGGGGTTGCTCTCACTGGAGGGGTCATACCAGAGACTATTGAGACAGACAGAGACCGATTTGATCAGAGCAACTTTTTTTTTAATTCTCCTTACAATTCAGCCGATCCACTCAGGCCAAAATGTACTGGGAAGTGAAAAATAAAGATGCTCTGATCCAGGGAGCACTTATCCAGTGGAGAGTGCATAGATACATTTTCCTTTGAAACACAACTCACTCAATCTAATCAAATAGGGTTTGTGGAAGTCAGTCTTTTTAAAAGTTTACTTTTTGTTTCAATTATACTTCACCGATTATTCTTACTTGTCTTCAGACGACAAACTATGCTGTATATATGAAACAAGTCATCCCTTCAATCAAAGCGATAACACCTTCACGCAAAAATTAAGTATTGGACTGGCTACACGTGGGCCTGTGACAATAGTGCCTCTACCGCTCCGTATAGGAAAAGGCGTGACTCTATGTTACATTATGAAAAACTGTGTGAGCTAAACTAAATTAGCTTAAAGTTTTCACAAAATAAAAGGCCCGTTTTGACAGTTCACACCCATGAAGTTTTAACCCCTAATGCGTAGGTAATAAAAGCCAACTGTTGCGTACAAGCAAAGCGTACAAGTTGCACCTACAAAACGCTTCTATTACCTACGCGTTAGGAGTTCAAACATCATGGGCGTGAACTGTCAAAACGGGCCTTTTGTTTTGTGAAGACTTTAGCTTTCTTTCTGTAATCTTCGCATCGAAGAACTTTACTGGAATCCCTCGCTAAAACTATACGTAACTACTTCAGCGTTAACGTTTTGGCGGTTACCTTTGATTCTATCAACAAATCTCTGCCAGGTATAATGGTCCATTTCGTGAACTTCTTTCAGCATCTCTGACGGAATCAGCAAGCCACTTTCGTCCAGAATGTACTTGAGAACTTCGCACATTGAGAGCACCTGCAATTATAATGAAGTACCTCAGTACAGGTTCCATCCCAAGGTTCGGGATCGGGATATTAAAAGTCACCAAGTACTGGAACGTAATCTCTCAACAAAGTGAATCGTGTCACAATAGCTATAGCAAGAGTGCGAAATACCGGTTTGTTTGTAGCCGTTCGTATTGTCATAAGATTCGCTAGCAGAATCACGGCCCAGACGATAAAACCAAAAATCACCTGTTTAGTACATGCTACTGTCAATAGATGGCGTTGGTCACATCACAGCCGGACTCCGGCAGGAACCTCACGAGATTGTAATTTCATAAAAAAAAAGATATTCCAAGATTTATTTCGCGATTTATAATTTGTCTCATACCGTGATTCGCCGACTACCTACCTGACGCTGGCAAAGTTGTTGGTGCAAAAGAAACAAATAGCCATTAAAATAACACAATAATCATTGATCTAGTTCATGCTACTGTCAATAGATGGCGTTGGTCACCTCGCAGCCGGACTCTGGCAGGAACCTCACGAAGCGCGGCATGAAGTGGAACTGCGAGCACGAGTCGCCCACCGGCTTGCCCAGGTCCAGATCAATCAGCTCCAATAACTCGTAGAACAGGAACTCCTCTGGAAATAGGTTACAGACTGTCAGACGAGAAAAAAATACAGAGAAACATCAATCAATCAAACAATCAATCAATATACTTTATTGCACAAATAAACATATTTTACAATAGAAAGAGATTACATGACAAAGAAGAGTTGATACATATACAGAAACAATAGTTTTCTTTAAGCTAAACAGGTGTAACCTCCTAAATACCGCAGTCCTTTACAAAGGACATAGCAAGGAACAAATTCCAATCATCAGAATTTACGAAATGGCAACTGCAAAATATTGCGAAATAATGATACACTAGAAAAAGCGTAGTACTCTGGTAGGTAGAAATTAAGGTTACAGAGGATAGAAGGATGGGACCTACCAAACAGATCCAACTCGTGCACAGTAAAGTTGGTCGGCGCCGGCTCCTCCACGTACAATATCGTGTATTCGATGTTGAATCGAATCACCTTGCACGTCGGCAGCTCGCTCAGCTTGTAATGCGAGAACATCGAGAAGCCGGAGAAGAGAAACTCGTGCTCATCGTGACCGATGATGGTTGGTGACTTGATGAGGAAGTTTGTTGGCGGCGAGACTGTGATTCTGAAACCCAGTTTGGTTTATTTGTTAATCAAATGGCTCGGTCAAGACAATTCCGTTGTGTCCAAGGTAAACAAATAAATCTAGGAACAAGTCTGAAGTTGAAGCATTATGTACAAAATGGCTTGACGAACTCAGAATTGTATATTTCCAGCAGTTGTAATTAATAAAGTCAATTTTGTCCAAAAAATGATGACAGTATTTGTTGCCACACGCCATATGACGTCACTTGTTGCTATTTTATAGAACTCGGGAATAAAAGTACCGTTTTGACAAATCCTAAAAAGTATATATTTTGACTAGCAGGACACAAGCCTAATTGTCCCAGCTTCAAACTTTTCATAGAAGCAGTACCTAAGTATTTTTAGAGCATGGCTCGGCATTCGGCCTCTATAACATGTGGTATACATGGTGACATTTGATTAGCTGACCATATTTCGTGGTATGATAGTACCCATCATTGTGAACAACTTTCCCTATGAAACATATGGTCGCAAACGAAAATAAATTTTGGGTCTCCCATAGTAACTTGAAATCAGCTGATCGGGGCAATGTACTGGGGGACGAAAAATGTTTTTCATTTGCGACCATATGTTTCATAGGGAAAGTTGTTCACAATGATAGGTACTATCATTCCTCAAAATATGGTCGGCTAATTTAATTTCACCCTGTATATTCGTGCTGCTTGTCTCGGCCTTAGGCCTCGCGTCTTTTACTAACCTAGACATTTAGTTATTTATCTGATCTGATAAAATATAGGTAGTATAGTAAGGTTTTATAGCAAATGGCTCGGCTTTAGGCCTAAGCTACCTTCGATTCGGTGGTGATGACAATCTAGTAAATATCTTGGATCCGGCACCGAACCTATACTTCCGAACTCTAAGCGGATATCAACTTCCACACAGAAGAAATCCCACATTAGAATCCGCAGAAATAAACTTGGCGATTCCCCTCCCGTTATTGGTCCTGGCTTACCACACTTCGCCCTCCATACTTCGCTGCGAAGTTATCAAACTGGGTTGAATCAAGCAATTAGGGTGAAAATTGTGTTAAACTGTAGCCGCCTGCTGTGTGTGAGTACACCACTCCAAGCGCACTTTTCACCCTAGATTACCCCTGCAGCAGGCGTGTGAGTGGCCGGTTTAAACTCCTCGGTTCTTACACACTCACCGGTAGTGGTAGAGCCGGTCGAGGTTGTTCCGGCACGGATCGCACCGTGCGTGCCCGCCCTCTCCCGCGTACACGCCGTGCCGCATGCCGTGTCGCCGGGCGCGCGCGCTGCAGCGGCACAGCGGGCCGCCGTTCATCTCGCCCGTGTTGTTGAACCTGACGTAACATAACATGTGTGTCTTAACGCGAGCGTACCGATTAATGGGCTACACACAGGCCTGCGGCATGGGCGATCCAGGGTGTAAAAGTGTGTTAAACTGGAGCCGTGCTGTGTGTGGGTACACCACTCCAAGCGCACACAACAGGCAGATCCAGCACTCTTTTTCACCGTAGATTGCCACCGATATCATGTCGTCTGTAGCCAACTTTAAGAAACAGCTTCCAGGCACACACAAGGATAGGTACCCTGTGTCGTGGGATCCAGAAAGAGCAACGTCACAAACATGTAAACATCCAGCAACGGGGTGTCGCGATGAGATAGTGAAGGACAGAGTTTACATGTCTCTGTCCCTCACCTTCCGCGTCTAAGCTACCCCTCGCGCTCGGTATGCTACGGGTGCAGATTGATTTTATTACACAGCCTCGACTATCTTCATAAAGCCTTTACAGAAAATCCGTGTCTAAATCGGTTCAACTGTTCATAAGCATTTTGCACACAATCAACGAGAAACACTTTCGTCATCGTCATTCACCATCAGAGACTATAATCCAATTGACTATACCTGCGGGGGAATGCGGCTTGCCAAAAGTCAAAGTCAAAGTCATTTTTTTTTATTGACCTTATAATCATACAGATTGCTTAGTCAACGTCAATATAATATTAATATTTTTGTATTCTACCGCCCGTTCGGAAGTTGTGGGCTTAGGGGCAAGAAAACGTTTGTTGTATTCAACAACGCGCAACCTATGTAGGATGACGGGCCGCCAGACAGTTTCGCAGCGGCTGACCAATCACAGCTCTCTTACCTCGTCCCCCGCCGCCCGTAAATTGGTGAGTTGTGTTTCAAAAGAAAATGTATCGCTCTCCACTGGATAAGTGCTGCCTGTTCACCATACATACAGCTCTTGATGACTAATGAGAAATGAAAGATCTGTGTTGATGACAGGTTCGTTGCATTTAGCCGCGCAGAGCTGGCGCCCCCCTGTATACGTCACTCATCAAACGACCCATGGTAGAAGAGCAACATACCACATTTCCGGATGCAGCCTCCGTGGATGGTTCTGCTTCCGCTGCAGCTCTAGCATGATGCGGTCGGTGTACCCTTGCAGACCGTCTTCATCTAGGAGCTCCTCTTCACTCTCTGATGATGTGGATGATGATGAGCTCTTCTCGTCCACTGCTGGTGAAACGGGATTATTAGAGTCTCTAATATTATAAAATCAAAAATTATGGTTTGTGTGCTGTGGAGGTGTTTATTCATTCTCCTAAACTACACAACTTTAGTCCCTATTCTCTGATAGAAAATGCATCACGATTCACGATTTCATACCCATTGCTTCAACCAAAGGGCGCAAAATGTCAGTCTCGAAACCAAATAGGCGCCGCCCGCCGCCGCCGACAAGCCAATTATTATTGCATCTTGCGCCTTTGGGCGAAATCGATATTTATTTATTATGCTATGACCCCAGGTACTATAATATCTATGACCCAGAAAATAGTACAAAAAGTCACAAGGCTGTAATTCAGTCAAATTGCACACTAAACATTCTGTCAGTTCCCATCAAATAGAATGCAGAGCCTAGATAGCTAAACATTCTGTCAGTTCCCATCAAATAGTATGCAGAGCCTAGATAGCTAAACATTCTGTCAGTTCCCATCAAATAGAATGCAGAGCCTAGATAGCTAAACATTCTGTCAGTTCCCATCAAATAGAATGCAGAGCCTAGAGAGCTTAATTCTGTAACTTACACTTATGTTTACACATCTTGGCCTTTGGTGGCTTCAATGGCGGCAACTCATCAACTTCAGGTCTCGCGTTTCTGCCTCTATCAATGAGGTTCTTCTTAAAGGAGCTGCAGAGTTTTTCCAGCTTGGGTGTCTGCTGCAGCCCGGAGCTGTTGGGAACCGGCATGTAATGGAGTTCGGCAGGTGAGCTGCGGTACCACATTCTTTGTGACTGTGGAAGGTGTGAACATAAACTCTGTTATCTTCTTATTTAATGGTTGAACAATGGTCGTTTTTGTATTTGGTCTACATAATACATATCTGGACAGCATTTTGAGCTAAGCAATATTATACTATACAAATACTTTATATACAAAATAATTATAATACAAATACTTGAAGCAGAATTACAATATACTGAAATATAAAACAAACAAACTGTACGCTTGTACATCATAAATAAATGGTAACCCACCTCTTCTTCTTGTTCTTTTGACCACTTTTCCACTTTCTGGATGAAATCTTCAGAAGTTGGACAGTAATTCTTCCTGTAAATAATGCAAGAATAGGTTATCTAATTTTCTTTACCCAAAAGTGCAAAGGCATCAAATTCTGACACAAATTACTTACTTGAATTCTTCTAATATCTTTTCCCTGTCACTCATAGGTTTGTTAGGGTCAATTTCGCGCTCACGTCTTGACATGGATGAGGATGGTCGATGACTGTGACTCCTACTGGGAGAGCAGCGACTGTGTCTACTTGGTGATCTTTCATGATGTCTCTCATCATACACACTTCTGCTGTGACTCCTGTGCTCCCTGTGTGGACTGTGTCGTCTCTCATGTTCCATTCTTCTTATCATCTCACGTTTTCTTTCATATTCATACCTCCTGCGGTCATGTTCCCTCTCGTTTCTCTCCTTTTCTCTGTAGTACCTCTCCCTATCACTGCTGTGATGAGATGGACTCCTACTCCGGTGTCTGCTGCTGGAGCTATGTCGAGATGGGCTCCTACTAAGGTGTCTGCTACTCATACTATGATGGGATGGACTCCTACCATATCTGCTGCTCGAGCTGTGAGGTGGAGGACTCCTACTATGGTACCTACTACTGGAGCCATGTCTAGAAGGACTTCTGCTGTAATGATGACTACTGCTTGGGCTCCGACTTCGATACTCTCTTCTCTCTCTATCACAGTAGTACCTCTCTCGCTCTGACTCTCTGTCGTAGCTGCGACTGTGACGCTCTTCTCTTGGGATGGGAGGGTAGTCCTTTTCGTAAGCCAACACTGCTCGCTTGGGAATGCGTTCCCTTGGCGGGTAGGCGTCCAGCGGCGGAGGTAAGAAGGGGGGTGGGACGGAGGTTAGTGGTAAAGAGGGCGGAGGGAACGAGGTGTCCCCCGGCGGGGGAACATGCAGGGGGGGTAACATGAGGGGCGCGGCGGAGAGCGGCGGCGGGGGAACCGCGTACACTACTGGGCCTGGCGGCGGCGGCGGCGGCAGACCTGGCGGTGGTAGACCCGGCGGGGGCAGGTTTGTGGGCGGCAGAACCGTAGGGGGCAATCCCGGCGGGGGCAGGTTCGTGGGCGGCAGACCCGTAGGAGGCAATCCCGGCGGGGGCAGACGCGGCGGAGGCATGCTCAGCGTTGGCGGCGGCACTGTGAACTGCGACGGTGGCCCAGACATTGTTTGGGCCGTTCTTGTGAGACTAGATTTGGATGTATATGTTACTGACTGTATATAAGCAAGCAACACATTATTTTACGGTCGTAAAGTCCACAATTTTCGTCGTTTTGTGCGTGTAGCTAGGTATTCGTAATTTTGTATTGTTTTGACTTTCATCACCACAGATAAGATGAGATTTGACAGTGACAGAATCGGTTGTCTGTGCTTTGCGTTCAATAATCAATTTTATCTTTCAGTGAGCTCCGCGTCGTCGTGGTCTACTGGGTTTCACGGTTGCTTTGCTTGCTACAGTCTACACTCACGCAGGGTGATGTAGGTTCGAATCCCAGTGCTGGCCATATACCAATTAAATCAGTAATAAATCACCTAATTTATCGTAAGTACGTTACCGGACGTTTAACAGTGATGGAAAACATCGTGAGGAAACCTTGCTGCTTCGTTGAGCTAACCCGCTGTCACATAAATATGGATGGAGTGTTAAATCTAGCTAAAAGTGTGCTTCTACCAGCTCGTATGTAAGGGAAAAAGTAAAAACAACATTAAACATCTCAACAACATAACAATAAACAATTTAATTAAGTAAAACAAAGCTAATACAACAAATTATGGCTTACATTGCTAATTTTGGCACTACCAAGGCACTCTCCATCTTTGTACAATGCTGCGAACTGACCCTCTGTTAATGCTCGCAAGTTATGCCTTAGAACTATAGTCAGGCCCTCTGAATTTTTCACAACCCTGCAGGATGTGAGGGGTTTAGTGTGTTGAAATCTGAAGTAGCAGTTTAGCATTCCATTCTCTCTTAGGTCTTGGGGCTCACTGTGAATCCAGTGTGGTTGTCCCGTGAAGCATAGATTATTCCATAGCGCTGGGTGTTTTGTTCCAGCCACCTGTAAATGAAAATTACAAAGTTATAATAAATTATAGCTAACTGAAAGGCCTAATCTTGCTCTAAATCAGATTAATGCCTGTACTCCTTGGTGGGGAGATAAGTGGGCTACATTTAGGACCTGTTCCAAGATAGTTCCAGATATTAATAAATAGATAATAAATTTAATGAATTGAATTAATTAGAGCTATAAATTAGCGTAAGATATTGTTCTGAGATTGAAACAGTCCATTGCTTAATTATTCTACAATTTCTAGTGTATGGGATACAAATAAAAATAATATATAAATTGAATACTTACTACATAAATATTATTAGTTTCTAGATCTCTTTTGAAAGTAAAGTAGGCTTCTTTGTTACTCTCCAGTCCACATCTTTGGCCGACTGTCCAGTTGTGAATGCCGTTGTGTTCACCAACCACTTGACCCGTATCTACGTCGATAAACAGGCCTTTTTTGATTTGGATAAACTGAAATAAACAAAGGAGTATTATGTCCAGTCAATAATAAAATCGCATGTTCAATCAATGTACGTTCGCCTGCGCCTAATAGTATACAAGCGGTATAAACGGGATTCACTTGTTAATATGACCTGCCCATATACTTTCAGAAGCAGGCGACCATAGGTCAAATTGGGACAAATAGACCGATCTTATTGCGGCAAGTATTAGGTAGTCTTTTCCTTCTTTTTTTTCGAGGGAATATATATTTCAAAACATGATCTGACTGAAAGCCACAAGAACTACTAGGTCCTTGGTGATATTTAAAGCATAATTACATCAGAAATAAAGTCTTGAAATTTTCTCTTCCCTATAAAACATATTCCTGTGCTGTCCTTCTTCCTTGCCACATTTAGTAGACCTTCTTTTTTTGCAATTTGTCTAACTTCGCTTTTCAGTAGGTTAGCTATTGGAAACATACATTTTCGTAATGAAAACTGTTTTACTTGTGACAGAAAAAATGTCTGGTCTTTGTGCTTGTCTGATGGCTGCATTAGGTGGACACCTAGAAAATTAAGTTCCTTATTTATTTTTATAAAACTTACAGTTACTTGGAAAAAGTTTATCCAATAGATTTAATGATGTAAGGACCTGGAAACGAATGACCTAGATTTAGTGTTACCAACCTTCATTCTCATTATAACATTCTAGCAATGGCCCAAAAGATGTACTAGCATAGTGGCCAGTTGCGATAGCATCAACACCTAAATTATTCCTGCAATGTTCAAAAAAGCTATCAAATTTTATATATCTGTTGCACAAGATATCAGGATTTGGAGTCAGCCCATTCTCGTATTCTTTCAGTAAAACGGTAAACACCTCGTTCCAATATTGCTTTATGAAATGTACTCGATGCAATGAGATGTCGAGTTTGCGACAAATAAATGTGGCGTCTTCGAAATCTTTCTCGTCGGAGCAATAGCCGGCTTCATAGTTGCTGTCCCAGTTCCTCATGAACACTCCTTCGACATGGTAACCTAAACAAGAGGATACCTTAGTAAATACTAGATAAAAGTTACGTTGATAAAAGATGAAAACATAACCTCTCACGATGATTGTTTACCTGCTCGTTTGAGTAGAAGCGCAGCGACAGCACTATCCACTCCTCCAGAAATACCCAATGCAATTTTCTTGAACATGTTTAAAATGTGATGATTTTAGCTGATGTAGCAGAAGGAAGATGTATTCAACCGAGATTCAACCAAACAAAAGTCCAAACTCCAAAATCATTTTTTTTTCCAATACGCAAATGAAAAACTTTTTAGCCTTCTGTCAATGTCAAATATTATTACTTTTTTACATTTATTGCAAGTGAAAAATAATAACATAACCGCCCATACACACACAACATTTTTGATGGGTGGGCACTTGGGCAGGCAGGCAGATTGGTTTGGTAGTGGGATGGTGGGTTGGGTTGGTATTCAAGCATGAAATCCAATTTTGTTGTCTGTGAATTCTTTACGACGGTGATTTGACAAGTTTTGTGTTCGTTGAGGTTAGCGGATTTTTCTTGTTGTTTCGGAATAAATCGAATAATTGAATACAGCTATGTCGAACATCAACTTACAATGCCTACTAGGAATCCAGTGCAACGACTTTGTAATGATAGCTGCGGATCAAATGACCAGCCACAGTATTATGGTCATGAAAGATGGTAAGTCAGACCTCCACCATCATGAGAAATAATTTTCCAAACAATCCCACTTTCCTCTGACGCTAACTATTTATTTCAGATGAGAACAAGATTTACAAAATCTCTGATAGGCTGGTAATGGGTGTGGTGGGTGATTCTGGAGACACGAACCAGTTTGCGGAGTACATTGCCAAGAACATTCAGCTGTACAAAATGCGCAATGGATACGAGTTGGGACCCTCCGCCGCTGCTTGCTTCACTCGTCGGAACCTGGCCGAGTCGTTGAGAAGTAATGTGAGTGGATATAATGCTTCATCATACATACTCAGTCCACATCAACCCATTAGTGTTTACTAAACAAAAATATAATGTACTAAGGATGTAGTCTTCTGTTCTGTCCCAACCAGAGGAAAACGAAACTTATATGTTGTATCAAAAATTAAACCAATCTTCATATTTCCTTAGCCCAACCTTAGGACCTACACTACTAATAATAATAATAATAAAGTTTTTATTCCAGAAACACAGAGCATTTCCATATAAAAGTATAAAACATTAAAACTAGACACATAACTTAAAGAGAACAACTAATACATCCATTGTAAACACTGTGGCTGTCAGATAAATAAACCTTATAAACCTAAGAAGTAAAATAAAATAAATAACAAATCAGGGAACTAGGTTCGGTGCAATAAAAACATGGGATTCATTGAATATTTTCTGTTTCAGTCACCTTACTTTGTGAATGTCCTGCTGGCCGGCTATGACAAGGAGAACGGTCCGGAGCTGCATTTCATGGACTACTTGGCTTCCAGTGTGAAGGTGCCGTTTGCCTGCCATGGCTATGGCGGCTTCCTCAGCTTGAGTATCATGGATCGCTATCATAAGAAAGGTATGTTTTGTCAGATCACACTATTTTGTTTACTCTGGTCTGCCTATGGACAAAGCTATAAATAAATAAAATCATTTATTTCTGGACATATACTCCAATATAAACACACATGAGATTACAACTTACAAGCCTATGGTTTACAACACTGTTCATTCAATAGACAATAGATGATTAACATCAGCAAAGCACCATCCCACGAAGAAGTTTTGACTTTGGGTCTAAAGAACTTTATTCTCATAAGAATTAACCAAATATTTATGTTTAAATAAATTAATCACTAAATGTAAGTAACAAATTCCTTTCTTTGTTTTCTCAACAGATCTAACAGAGGATCAGGCTTATGACATAATGAAAAAGTGTGTCACAGAGATTCAAAAGCGCTTCTTTGTGAGCATGCCTAACTTCCAAGTCACTGTGGTGAACCGAAACGAGATCAAAGCTCTGCCAGTGATCACCTCCGCATCTCTTAAGTAATATGTATTGTATCTATTTTTATGGTTAATAAAATGTCCTTTTTTGGTATCTATAAATTCCTATCATTTCAAGAAAGAGTCTGGTTATCCAAACCCTAAGGAAAAAGATGTGTAGTAAAAGTTTATAGTATTACAGCAGAGCAGTAGATATTTATAAATACCTTAGTACAGGTTTTTTTTACCTCTTACTTGTGTGTGTTGCTTTGATGCTGTGTATGAACCAAATAAAACATACATTTATTTAGCAATATCAATAAACAGATTTATTCATAAACAAATCTTAATTTTAATCTTAATTTTGTAAACAGTAATAGCAATTTATGAGGAGACGTTACACGCTCAGTATAGCGTCAGTCTGGTCAGAATGATCGTGTAACCCACATGGATTGATCAGTCTACATAGACTGATCATTCTGGCGTCAGTCAAGTCAATCCAGACTGACACTGATGATTGGGACTGACGCCAGACAGCGTGTAACCTACCTCCTGTCTTCTTCAATCCTATCCTATACAATGTGTAAATTAATTAACGCAAAATTAGAAACTAATTTTGATAGGGACATTATTTTGAGCAACTTTCATTATGAAACCGATTTGATCAGAGCAACTTTATTTTTCACTTCCCAGTACATTTTGGCCTGAGTGGGTCAGCAGTTGTATGGAGAAGTGAAGTTGCTCGGAATGAGGTCCCTAACAAAGCAGTTTCTCATTTACACGTTGTATACAGGTTTAACAGAAAGGTGTAATCATATTTAAGGAGGTTGTTAGGGACATAATTCTGAGCAACATTCACTATGAAACCGATTTGATAGCTACTTATATTTTCAATTCCCAGTACATTTTGGTCCGAGCTGTCAGCTGATTTGTATGGAGAAGTAAAAATAAAGTAGCCCTGGTCAAAATGGATTCATAGTAAAAGTTGCTCAGAATGGTCTCCCTAGCAACTCCCTAAAATATGACTACACCTTTCTGTTACACCCTGTATACTTGGATCACCCATCATATTATGTTACTTTACAATATTAAATAGGATAATATTAATCATCAGCATATTCTCAGCTTTTGCTTCTATCAGGGCTGGGTGGTCCCTGGCCGTCTTGGTTCTCCGATTGCGAATTATTTAGATTGTCCTCCCCACCCTCTCCTTCATTGTCTGATTGATCTGAAAAATAATGATAACATTTTTAGACAACCACACTGTTAGATGCAAGCAAAGATAATACAAATGCTTTAAAAAATACATGTTTTTATTAAAACCGGCCATATCATGATATGGCCAGAAATGGCTTATATGGCTACGACATTGCCACAATAATTCCGCCAATGCCACGTGTTGAGAACTGCACAGTAGAAAACGCACTGTTTTATGCAAGTGAAAGAGATAGGCGATTGCTGTTTACAGAGTGTGGTACATGGCGGCAAAGAGTTAGGTTTTCGTTTGGTGGCGGCTTCTATCGTGGGTTTCCACAATAATTCCGCCAATGCCACATGTTGAGAACTGCACAGTAGAAAATCGGGCTTTTAATGACATCAAAATGTCATAGCCCTTGCACAACGAGACTGATTAATGTTTCATCTGTGACGTAGCACTTAGGCCGGGACTCCACCAAAGCGGAGATGTGGAATATTTGTACGGCGCGATGGAAGCGGAGATGTGAGCTGTTTCCATCTCGCATACAAATATTCCACATCTCCGCTTTGGTGGAGTCCCGGCCTTATTGGGAAATCTTGAAAAGGCCTTTAAATCTGTTGCATTCTTCTTCCTCAAGTGGTTGTGGAGCCTGCACCTGGCCCACTTGAGTCTGTATAAATCTTTAAATTTACGTACAACGTTGATGTGACACACAGGGCTTACCGGGCCACTGTGAAGCAAGGCCGACGCGACGTAAAGAAACTTTGTATACCAACCATCTCCTTTCTTCTCCGCCGGCAAGTCTTCTGTGCGGTTGGCGACCTGGAAGTGATACTCCAGCTCGTCGAAGTCGAACACTTGGTCCGTGGGCAGCAGGCAGGGCAGGTAGGCTGGCAGTGTCGGCTTGCAGGCTATCACTGGAAATTGGAAACAGTATTTTGCGGGGTTCTGTACCGGAAGGGTGTCAAACAAAAGAATGAGGGTCTGGTCTGGCGGGTCTTTTGGTTCTTTGGACGAGCTAGTACCTAGGCCTCCGCTGTCTGTCCGTCTGTCCATCAGCAGGCACTATCTCACTTTCAGAGAGACAGACATTGCTGAGTCAGGGCCATTTCACTGTCGCAGTACATTCACAATACCACATAGTGTTGCTTACCGTACCTACCCAATTTGTTTGTTGCTTAAAATGATTATTTATTTGTAAATTGTTTTATTTAAAGGCACCAACTTGTATATAGTATATAGCAATGCTTAAAGGTGTTTTTTTTCCTATGTTAATCCAGGTTTTATTCTATTTTTTTTTATTATGTGTCAGTGTGTGTGTGTACCTTTCAATAAATAAATGAATTCATCTATCTATCTATCTATCTTTCAAGTTTTGAAAATTAAGATGTAGTTGACTTTTATACTCACAGGGAAACACAGTATTATCATCGGTGTTGAACAGGTTGTGAGTCTCACTTGTCTTGGCAAGGAACTTGGTGAGAGCTTTCTCAATGTCTCTCTTCTGGGTCGCTGCCTTCTCTCTTATGGCTTCGTATTCTGTCACCGGTTGCTTGTGGGTCTGCAAGTAGAAATTTTGTATGTTAAATCAAAATTGCTAATAATAAAAAAAACAGCTAGTAACTGGATGTCACACAACAACCATAATTCGGGAATCAGTCCAGCAAGAGAATATTGCTCTAATAGTGTAGCATGTTCTCAGCTGATTTCTCAATAGGGTCAGACCTGGATGATCCACGCACTCTGCGTGTTAGATATCTGTATGAACAATTTAGACCCCTGCACCACAAAACATAGATACCACCCTGAATCTGCTGTGGATGCATGCAGCTAACATCAGACAAGATAACATAGCGTCACGCTTTTTCCCATATAGGGTGGCTGAGGTGCAGAAGTGCCCAATATTAATTGGACTTAAATACTCCATAGTATGGAATCCATACTTACTGGAGTCCGAATATAAGCATGTGGGTCAGGTAATGCAGGCAGGTGATACGGTATGTGCGGTGCCGGCTTAGCCTTGGAGCCGGCTGATAGCATAGCTGGTGTGCGCGGGGCTGGTGCAGGCTGTGGTGGCTGGATCACGTGGCGGTTTGCCCGAGCTGCATACTGCTCTATATTTTGTGTACTTATGCCTGTGAATGAGATTAGTTTTTAAAGTAACTTATGAGTAACATAAGAATAGATTGGAGTCACAAGCTGAGGGACCACAACAAGAACAAGGCATTTGCCCAGCAGTAGGATGATAGGATGATGGTAGGTAAATATAATATAAGTAACATAACAACCACAGATAGGGTAATGAATGATGAAAGCTGTGGTGTTGCCATTTGAGGCTTAGCCTCTGCAAGAGGACCTGGGGACAAAATCCCAGCTGGGGAGGCCAAAAAAAGTCCCCAGGTCTTGGACATTGCTGTTTCGGTCAAAGTGTCGATAAGGGGGCGGAATTTTCCTTGGCACCCCCTTATCTACACTCCAACCCACAATGATCATGATAAAGACACCATACCCATGCTTCCAAGAGCCATCATAATATCAGCGAGAACTGGCTCCACACGTCCTGTCAGCTCACAGTAACCCTTAGCTGAGTTTCCAACTTCCGTGAAAACTGTAACAGAAAACAGATGAACGTAGTTAACCCCCCCATCGCTACAGTGGAACTGATTTTTAGTTGAACTTAGTGTTTCATACTGTAAGGATTTTACCATACCAAATTCTCGTGAGCATACATTACAACTAAAGGGATACAGTCTACTATAGCATACTTACAGCATTGCAGCATTTCAGTTAGAGTTTCCAAGGAAAGTCGGTCAGCAGCATCGAAACCAGTTTCTAGCAGTACTGTTGATACAGCAATGTTTAGCAATTTCCTTCGAGCATCAGTGGCACTATCGACCTTCTCCGTAACTTCTGCCATAGCTTGTACCGTTGAAGATTCCTTTCCTGCGATGATTTTCTTTCTGTTTATTTTTAATTTCAATCCAACAAACACAAGCAAGACTGACTGACTGATTGACAACATTGACAACTGTCGCTTGTGTTCAAAAATATGTGCGGCTGTTGTGTTGTGTTGGGCTCTGTGTCTGTGTGTTGGTTGCTCGTTGGGTGGGCTGGATGGAACGACGGCTGAACGCTGAACGATGGTGTGTGGTCGCCAGACGTCGTCGTGCGCGCGTCGGTGTACAGTCTCTAGGGGCCATAAAATATTAATCTGTGAACATTCATTTGACATTTGATTGACGTATGCAGTGCTGCTGCCTGCCCTCCCTAGAGTAAAAATTGTTCTGTGTGCCTGCCTGTCTGACGAATTGTTTTGCTGGGCCATTTTTGATTTTTTTACTGCATTTTATTGAATAAAATGATGTTATTGTAATCCTAAAGCTTTTGAGCACTTTGATGCCTGACAATTATAAGCCAATTAAGGTATGATATTATTATCGACTAGAATTTTCTCGTGGATGAAGTCGAAGTGTCGAATGGTTTCTTTCTTCCTTTCTCCGCCAGTTCTCTTTAAATTTGTTTTCCCTCCCTCAGTTTCAGATAGTCAGACCGAAACACAAGCACAATGGTGAGAGTATACGCACTTGCAGTGGTTCATAAAGGTGTGAATGAAGCGACAATCCTCAAATCTGCATATGACCTCCAAAGCTTCAGCTTTTTCCAACGCAGCTCCGTGCAAGAGTTCATGATCTTTGTGAGTAAAACTATAGTCGAGAGAACACAGCCCGCCTCGCGACAGTCTGTGAAAGAAGGTGAGTATATGCTGCAAGTGTATGTGAGGGGAGACAACCTTGCTGGAGTGCTCATATCGGACCATGAATACCCAAGCAGGGTTGCACATACACTCATCACTAAAATACTGGACGAGTTCACAGCAAGAGTCCCTGCTGGCAGCTGGCCAATGGCCAATGAGGCTACAGTCGACTTCCCAGGCCTACCGCAGTATTTAGCGAAATTCCAGAACCCTCGGGAAGCAGATGCTCTTACTAAAATTCAGGACGACCTTGATGAAACCAAAATAATTCTTCATGACACTATCAAAGCAGTGTTGGAGAGAGGGGAGAAGTTAGATGACTTAGTGGCGAAGTCTGATAGTTTGTCAATGCACAGTAAAGCATTCTATAAGACTGCCAAGAAGACCAACAGCTGTTGTCAGTTCTGAAATAGCTACCAGTCTGTTTCTGCCATTACTACTGTCTATCTTAAATGTCTATGTTAACTGTTGACAATATGGTGTGAAGCTTGTACTATACGATTTATGTGAAGTTTTCATTTTGTAGCAGAATTATAATAGAAATGTGGTGTATGAGTTGTGTAATTCCGGAGCCAGCACACATAACCCGAAAATTAACAGGTTAAATTCAAACCGGTTCAACTCAAGTGGTTGTAACTGCTCCTTGTCATGTCCGACTACAAACTTTAGGTAAATTCACACCTTCGATCCGATCCCTGGTGATGACCAAAGCCTGCCCAACCATAACTGGTTGGCTAAAGTAGGTAGTATACATATGTATTTGTGTTTAAACAAGACTTAAAGTTCTGTGGAAGGGAAGTATTAAAGAAATAATATCCAAGAACTGAAGTTTTTTTACTTATCTTATTTATCATTCATCACAAAACTTTTATCATTTAGTTAATTTGATTTAGTGCTGATCTTTCATTCCTCAGATAGTGTTTGTCTGTTTATCTGAGGCTTTTGACATTTCACACATACATGAATGTAAATATAAGGTCAAATTAAGTTATCTGACTCTTTACTTGTCTCTTGAGAGACCCGGACTTAGAATTAAAATTATATACTTGTAGCACAGCCTCTCAGAGCAATGGCTATCAAAAATCTGTTTTGTTGGCATTTACATTTACATATTATTTCTTTACAGATTATGACTAAAATGTGCCTATGTGTTAATTAATAATACTTTTATAAGTTAATTAATTGGATTTCTCTATGAACAAGGTATTAACATAATTATAGTCAATGGAAATTAGAAAGGCCAATCTCTAAAACTATACCTAGATATCATATTATTGTAAAAAAAACATAGTTGGTTAAAATCTCCTTGACAGGTTTGGCCTAAGATGTATAATTTAATTTTTGTTGGTGTTATTACTTACTTTATTATCATAGATATTCATTCATGTGTATGTTTGTTTGTCTGGAAGCTTAATGTATCTAGAATAGCGGGTACGTATATTTAATTCACCTTACCTTAGGTACCTTACCTGGTGCATTAAGTATACTTTGAGAATACTTTAAACACCTGGGTGAATTAATTTAACTTTTAGAAAACTTATCTTTCCTCAGGTGAACAGGGTGAATTAAGTTTACTACAAGTAAACTTAATTCACCCAGGTGTTTTAAAGTATACTTAATGCACCTAGGTGAATTAACCCAGGTGAATTAAGTATACGTACCCAGAACAGCACATTAAAGTTAAAGCTTAGGGTAAGAAATACAAATATTAAACAATAGACTGTTATGTTTGGTACATAATTTATAAATTAAAAATGACTACAGTAAGACACCAAATTCATAGCAGTTTTCTAGTATTGTATTGAATACAACAAATGTAGGTATTGTCATAGACAAAATAAGTAATTTTGTCTATGGTATTGTATTGAATGCAACACATGTAGGTATCTATGCCATAGTAGTTTCTGTGTCGTATAACTTGGCACTTTTGCTAAAATAAAACTATGTAATTGTTGTATTCGTAAGCAGTCTCATGCCGAGTTGTTCAAAACAAATGTATAAAGGGTGGGGTAATTAAACTAATAATAACCGGCTGGCTGCAGCCATTTTTTTAATTTTTTTTTGTAAAAAAAAAATAATACATTAAAATTAGTTTGACAGTGGGTACCAACGTCAAAAATTAGACATTCATTGACGTCTTGGTACCCAATGTCAAAATAATTTTAATGTCATTTTTTTTTTTATAATTTTAATGTCAATATTGTTCCAAGGACTGGATTGTCCTTACGCTACCCAGCGTGATAATCACAAGAACACAATTAATGGATGAATGAATTCTTGTGTTTAAATTAGTTAAATCATTACCTACGTGTTTTTATTTGTTTCAAATATTATTTGATTGAATCACATTCAGCAATGTTGATAGCTATTTGTGAATTAATCAATTTGTAATGGACACATTCCAAACCGCCAATGCCAATATCAGTAAATAGTTACTTGCATAGAAATACTAGAGATTAATGAAACACAAACTGGATGCAACGAGATTGATTGGCGAATTCTAGATCGTAACCCTTAAGATCTTATTACATTACGCTGTCGGCAGGGCACGATTTCTATAGACGTCTCACTCATGATGATGGAATGACTAGAAAGAGACAGTGAGTCAGACGGCCCGGCCGACAGGGTAATGTAATAAGCTCTTTAGCTTTTACGATTCACGCTATTGTATGATTCGCAAGTTGCTCTTGAATTTGAACCATTGAACAAATTAACAGATTCTGATTAATTTACCCGAAAACACAAACATGTGCTCAACTTAAGTGAAACTTAAATGACATTCTGGCGCCGCTGTTAATCTCAAACGAGATTCCTGAGGCGAGATTATCAGCAACTTGCCTAACGAACGTGATGATTGAGATCATTCTACGTACGTTCACAGATACTATAATTAATACTAATACAGATAGACCACCTAGAAAAAAATATGATACCGGCGTATACTGAGATGCTACGGAAGCTTCTTTAGTTCGAGGCCATTATCGCTTGGTGCAGCACCATCGACAAATTGCAAATCCATGAGATGGCGCTAACATATATAAAGGATTAATTCTAAGATTAGCGCCACCTAGAAGTATGATAACTGAAAGTACTGAAACCATGGCGTTTAAAGTACAACTCTTACTCCTCACGCCATCTCTTTTTTACGAAGGGTTACTAATTCTAATTTGTATGGGATGATCACCCTGTGGTACGTTCGAGTAGGAAGGAGAACGAGTGTTTCGGATGTTCTGCTGAAATATTTGTCATGAAATGTATTAGTGTATTTATTGGACTACGGTATATCCGCTTCGATATGTGTTAGATAATAAATACTAATATTTACCGTTATGATGGTGTTTTTCTTTGAGCTCCAGAAGTGTTGGTTTGTAAAACAGTAGGGTCTTTTGGTATGTTCCCTTTATTACCCATTGAACTAGCTCATGTTATAACCATTTTAACCACATAGCGTCACGCCTGTTCCCATACGGTGGTGGCAGAGGCACAATTGTGCCCACATTTAACAAGTTATTTAATGGTTTCATATTAGTTATTCTGTGGTTTCATCCCCGTTAGACCGTCTACCTACATAAAAAAATCTTTTTATTTATTTATGTCTGTTGTCATTAGGTATGTACCTACTTATTTTTATTTCTTGGATTTCCTGCACATCTGTCTGTACCTACCTACTTATCTCGTTGGACAGCACCCGGCATTCAAACCTTTATGTCCTGGCCCCCGATTCTCGCGCTATCGAGATCATCTGCCTAGTCAAGATATCGGTTTTGATACCGCGTAAATCCGTGAAAAACGATCTCGATTCATATTTATTTCGATCGTAAACGGGTCGAGATATCTCGGTTGGTCGTAAGGCTAGTCGTGAGAATAGCTTTTTCTTGTTTTTGATGGAGATTTCGGTATCTCAAAATCGATATTTCGACCATGGATATGATCTCGCTAGCGCGAGAATTGCACCCCTGAGTAAGACTAGACCACTGAGATCTTTTTCCTTCCCATTTAAATTAAATTTTAAGGTAAATAGGTATTTTGGCTGGTGGTGGTCCCTCTGTTGTCCCTTCAACTTTCCATATAAGTAGTACGAGGGCAACTGACGACTGTTGCAGGAGGTTTATTCTTAAAATTATTCAATAGATCAATCTACAATACCTAAGTTTGTACTTTTATTTAGATAGGTATGAGTAGGATAACCCCTCATTATCTAAAATAAAGAACCTACACGTTAGGAGTAATTGGGTTGCTAGGTATTCAATCTACTTAAAGATCTCTCGTCGTCTCGGTTCAACAATAAAGTACCAGGGTAACAGACAGTTGCCGGAGGTTAATTCTTAATATACAAAAGTATTAATTACCGCCGCACTCAGAGATCTAAGTCAGTTCCAAATTTGAATTTACATAAAATATCCTTTACATAGTAATCCTTATTGAATCATTAAATGACTCTGGGTACGGGGCGGTTAGTACTTAGGTATCTGACAAAAAAACCTACTAGGTACTACCTATCTATGTGAAGTTTAGCTTCTGCCACCCTATCTGAAAAGACGTTACTATTGTGATAGGATTTGCTGTGAAAACTGTATCTGTGTGTACTCGAACCAAACGAACCTACTTTCGAATATTAAGATTTAACCTCCGGCCACGGTCTGGTGTCCTGGTACTTTTTGGATGCACGAAACTACTTGGAAATTAAAAATTCTTCTGTTCCCGATCAAAATCTATCTGAGGCATAAAAAATATTTCAACTTGTTTCGCACAACGATAAAAAATAACAGCGTTCTAACGGTGATGGAAAATATCGTGAGGAAACATTACCTCATTGGTGCAGCGATGGACTAACCCACGGTCACGAAAAATAGAGTACAGAATCACTGGCTAAAAGCGGGCACTGTGTGCCTCTGCAACTCAGTATGGGAAAAGAGGTGACGTTTGTTGATGTTGTTGTAGAAGGAAGATTAGACAATTTGAATGACGTCTTTTCAACCAGTCTAGTCTAAAACTTACATATATGACACTCTATGAAACCCTAGTTAGATCCCAACTTGAGTATGCTTCCGTGTTGTATGGAATCCCTTATATGCCGTTTACAATGACAAACTTGAGAACATACAAATAAAAGCCCTCAAATCGATACACTACAGACTTACACTTACCAAAATGAGCTACGAAAACCTCATGTCACTCTATAAAGTACCTAGTTTGGCCTCTAGA
Organism: Argyresthia albistria; assembly: GCA_963457715.1. NCBI lineage: Eukaryota > Metazoa > Arthropoda > Insecta > Lepidoptera > Argyresthiidae > Argyresthia > Argyresthia albistria. Next base: position 2,025,886 of record OY735269.1, read on the forward strand.
CGCACAATAACCGACGAATTATTTTTATATAACATATGTAACAACCACTATGATTGTCCGGAGCTTGTCGAAGAAATTAAATACCTTGCCCCACATACAGCAACGCCACGCCGTCGTCCTTGTAAACTTTTTTATGTAAATCCAACGCGCACCAATTCCAGTCTTCGTGCGCCGATATATCGAATTTGCCATACCTATAATGAGAGGTTCCTGTCGATAGACATACTTAGGAGCAAAAAAAAATCTTTTAACAAAGAACTAACTAATCATATAGGTTTGAGTTTGGTAGATTAAGTCTTTTAAAATTACTAAAAAAGATTTGTATCACATTATTTTTTATAAATGTATGTTTTAGTGATGAACGTTTAAGGTAGTAAGCTTACTTTGTATTTTGAGTTTGTAATTTATGTTTTGTAAAGTTTATTACTGTTGTTTGTCCATATAAAGTAAATAAATAAATAAATAGTCGACATCATTGTCGACTGCACCTCCGATCTATGCAGGGAATCAAGGAAACAAGATCATTCTACATGTACATGACTGACCCCGAGTTTCACGAAACTATTTTGAAATTTAAGTTGTCACTAAGGATAGTCAAATGACTATTCATAGGGAGAACAAATGTTTCAGTTGCTTAAATCAAAAAATTGTTTCGTGAAACTCAGGGTGAGTCGTCGATCTTAAAAATACTCACGAATAAAACTCAGTTCGAAATAAAAATACATTATATTAATTACATCAATATTAAATTACAGCCAACATAACTAGGGTACAATAATAAAAATATTTTTTCATTGAAACACGAAATAAATTAAAATAAAAATCCTACACATTAGAAGTATACGTAAAAAACTAGTAAGTATCTAAATCTGATTGACTATGATAAGGTTGCGTTTGCGAAAAATCAGGTAGGTAACATTAAAAAACATTCCATCTACAAAAAGCAAGGGAGAGCTCACTTATGTAGATAAGTATAGTATTAATTATGGAATTTTACTCATTAAATCTATAATAAATTAATTTTAATGCGTTAATGCTAGCGGAATCTTGTGTTAGTTGTATCCTCAATTGTAATTTACATTTTCTAAAACTAAACTTAAATTTTCAGGACGAAAAGCAATGCCGTCCTTGTCTTTGGTAAGGAAATGCTTGCACTCTGAAACTGTTAATTTAGGCTCAGTCTCTTAAATTATAAAATGAATAAGTGTAAATCTAAATTAAGTCAATCAAATGGACCATCATCAGCACTCTTCATACGACTACAATTTTCTACAGAGATATCTATTCAGCTGATAAAATATTGTTTATTGATGTCTAATGGCCTGTTTTAAGAAGTCCGATTTATCTGCCACACCGTCTTACCAGGGGGACTCATGGAAACTAGCCCTGAAAAAACTGACTTAATCATATTTATAATGAAGGAAGCATTAGATTCCGTTAACACTCACATAACCTAAAGAGAAGGGTTTTAATACACCGTCATTACTGAATAATAGAATGATTGCAGCTATTTTTTGGCATTAAGCAACAGAGAAAAGAAACAGTGAACCTATCTTTGGAAAACTGTATGAATGTTGTATGAAAATAATATTCCTAGACCATTTGTGTGGTTGGAAGATTAATGCAGATTTATGCAAGTGATCACAATATTAATATTCATACAACATCTACACAGCAAAGATCAATAATAACAAGTCAAGAAAATTTAGTAATAAGATAAGTTAAGAACAAATAACAAAATCATAGGTATTTACAACAAAAAAAAACAGACACTTATTAAAATGATTGATAGAATCAAATTAGAGATAGATCGTAGAAAAGACTGAAGGCAGCGAGTAGATATACACAATTTGCAAACATATAAATGCCCTTTACAGCTTCCCATATTTGGGAAATATAACATTAAATATACTTTTTATGTAAATACACACACTATTAACTACTAATGATAAAGAGATTTCAGTTTCTAATACACTATTAATCGGGTGTATACCTATATCTCTTCATATATAAAACACACGGGTGTTTTTGTAATTGTTTTATATCTATGTACTAATTACATTTAAAATATGTTACAATGTTCCCACTTGTTGATAACTACTTCAGTTATATTGGCTGACAAGTTATGTGAAAAAAATCTTTCGAAGTTTCGCGAAAGCGATCAAAATTTTAATTTCCAATTGCAATATTATTGTGAAATAATAATTATTTTGTCTTCACAAAATCAGTCTTCTCGGATTTAATACTGAGTGTGATATTTTTATAAATTGTGCCTTGTGATGATATCAACATGTATTTTATTAAATTATTGTATGCTGAGGTTTAGGTACATTGTAACACAAGTACCTTCTTGTTAGACACATACAAGGCGAAAATGCAAATATAAATTCAATTCCTCAGAAGGCAATCAAGTATACATACTTTAGAATTGTGTTGTGGAAAAGATAATCACATCGTATATCCGTATTTACTTGTAAGTCCTCGTAAACTGAATTATTATCATACCACTGATACATTTATCAGCAACTCAGCTAACACTGCTAAAAGGTTGGTCCTTACATATTAATGAATAATTTAATAGACTCTATTTTGACAACAATACAACAATGATGTTAAATTAACGGTACACAAGCATTACGTTAAACAAACGTATATGCACAACAGCAGAAAGCAGGAGCTTCTACAGCAGAAAAAACAATCACTCATATGCCTAGTGCAACGTAAATAAGGTTATACCTACGCAGGGTATTGCTACATAATTATGCTCCTTCATCAAACATGATTCAATCTAACCTAGGGTACATTAGTAAAAAAAGAAATCATTTTTTTTTATCTTTCCATAGTTACATCACCAACAAAATACGATTCTGCAAACACTCTGCTTCGAAGTCCAGAAATGGATTCATATATTTTTCACATAAAATGGCCACAAGCACTCTACAATCTGTCTTCGGAACGCATTTCTTTGTACTTAATAAGGTTGAGACACATCACAACTAGACAAAAAGTTAGCGTGTCCCCCACACAAGCTTCTGGATAAGACTAACATATAGCGAGTCTAAACATCCTACTCTTATACAGCTTCAAGTCAAAAGGTTTCCCCTCAATTGTCATGACATGAATAACCCAAAAAATCTTCACGATACAAAAATACAAACTAATAAAACGAAACATTGGTGTTGTGTCCTTTTATGGTGATTCAAAAATTAAACTAAAGAATTCACTTGGCGTCATTGCACCTATGTTTCCTGGACTTTGACTTGTTCCATCTTTTCGTCTTCAGCTCCTTGGGCTGAGACCACGGTCGTCATTTGGGGAGTATCGCCAGCTTCTTGGACCTGAAGTCGTATATCTTGTGGCAGAAGAGGACCAGGTCGGGAGCCACGGTGGGCGGGACTCGGGCGTCCGGGCTGACTCCGTCCGGGTATTCGCTGGCCGGCAGCGGAGGCACGATAGAAGGTGGAATGGTGATGCCCATTTCGGCTGCTTTTAGCCGCTTTCGGTATCTGTAATGCGAAAGTAAAACGTAAACCAACTAACCATATATCTACTATGATTTTGAAAGACCATTCTAAAAATCTTGTGCATATTTTCGTGGATCTTCTAGATAGTTATTAGGCACTGAACTGATCTCCAATAGATGCTATCTGAATGATATGCTGCTTTCTGAATGTATGCTTGCTTCAGGCAACATAATAAACAAATCATGTTTCACAAAACTTTACAATATAAACTAAACAGGATCTCTTCGATACTCAGAATCGGAGTCGATGGAGCAATTAAGTAAGAGGCATGTACCCATCAGTGAGTTCATGTAGTCTGGTGATAATTGCAGCCGTACCATACGAAGTAACTACTATCAAATCTGTGGTTGTACCTCGAGTACTCGTTGCAGCCGCGCCATACGAAGTAACTACTATCTAATCTGTGGTTGTACCTCGAGTACTCGTTGCAGCCGCGCCATACGAAGTAACTACTATCTAATCTGTGGTTGTACCTCGAGTACTCGTTGCAGCCGCGCCATACGAAGTAACTACTATCTAATCTGTGGTTGTACCTCGAGTACTCGTTGCAGCCGCGCCATACGAAGTAACTACTATCTAATCTGTGGTTGTACCTCGAGTACTCGTTGCAGCCGTACCATACGAAGTAACTACTATCTAATCTGTGGTTGTACCTCGAGTACTCGTTGCAGCCGTACCATACGAAGTAACTACTATCTAATCTGTGGTTGTACCTCGAGTACTCGTTGCAGCCGTACCATACGAAGTAACTACTATCTAATCTGTGGTTGTACCTCGAGTACTCGTTGCAGCCGCGCCATACGAAGTAACTACTATCTAATCTGTGGTTGTACCTCGAGTACTCGTTGCAGCCGTACCATACGAAGTAACTACTATCTAATCTGTGGTTGTACCTCGAGTACTCGTTGAAGGTGAGCACGTAGCACTTATCCTCGATGGTGGCGACAGAGTTGGCGTCGCGGTGTCGAGAGCCGAACACCTCATCGGGCGCGTCCTCGGGCATCCGGCCTCGCTCCGTGTGCTCCGGCCGATAGTACCACACGAGGGACACCATCATCTCGCCTGGAAGGTGAACAGCTGTTAGATTTGATGTAGGAGTAGGTAAAACAGATAGGAAGTCACAAAACAAGAGACTAATGGCTGATTTTACCAACAATCCCTATCTTTTAAGGGACACTTTATTACCATTCAGGACCACCTAGCGATTTTTAGGGTTTCGTACCCGAAAGGTGCCAAACGGGACCCTATTACTGAGACTTCGCTGTCCGTCCGTCCGTCCGTACGTCCGTCCGTCCGTCTGTCTGTCTGTCTGTCTGTCTGTCTGTCTGTCTGTCTGTCTGTCTGTCTGTCTGTCTGTCTGTCTGTCTTTCTGTCTGTCACCAGGCTGTATCTCATGAACCGTGGTAGCTAGACAGTTGAAATTTTCACAGATGATGTATTTCTGTTGCCGCTATAACAAGAAATACTAAAAAACAAAAGCAATTCAATATTAAGGGGGGCTCTCATAAAACTAAAGTGTTTTATTTTGTGGTTTTTTATAGATAATAGTACGGAACCCTTCGTGCGTGAGTCCGACTCGCACTTGGCCGGTTATTATTTCGTTTGACCTAAGTTTATGGGTCATTTAGGCTACTAGGGAGGCCCCTAAATATAAGAGTTCGTCATTTGAAACAATCGCTAGACAGCTAAGAAAAAGAGCTAAGCGTCCCGTAACTGTTGGTGAACTCGTGCTTATGAGAGTTTTTCGATGTGCAAGAATAGAATAGAATATCCATTAATTTACTGTTATTATACACAACACAAGCCCATAGCCATATAGGTAAAGAGGTACACAAAGAAAATAATTTAAAAATCATGGTTGTACACGGAAAAAAAATAGACAAAAATGACCGAATTCCCCATGTGGTGCGTACCGTAACAGCGAATGGGTTCCGACTCAGCCTGTGCTACAGGACTTGCAGCAAGTCCTGCAACGCTGATATTCTGTCGGTACCTAAACATCGTGCGTGGGAATCATAATATGGGTGGGTGTTAAATATCCTACTTTATTAAATAATATGTAAATATGTAAAGAGAGAAATAAATAAACAAAATACTTGTGTGCTTTACTTCGTACATAAAATACGAAAACAAAAAATTATAAAAGTGTCATCCGACTTAAGTGGACAGGGCGACATTATAAAACCAACTACACAACTAACGCGAGAGCAGTCCAGTTCAGTTCAATTCAAAAAAATATTGACCATAAAATCATACATAATATTACTTAGTCAACGTCAATATAATATTAATATTTTTGTATACTACCGCCCGTTCGGAATTTGTGGGCTTAGGGATGGAGCAAAGAAGGGCAAGAAACACCCCCGCTCATCTGACCCGAGCTCATCAAGAAGATATGGGCAAGATCAACATCGACAAGAAGGGCCTATATCTCGGCGCCGTTATATTTATTATGGCGGTAACGCAGGCTGTGTGTCAATAATCAGGACTTACCATCCTCCGGGTTCTCCCACATAGAAGCCACCTTGGCGACGAAGGGCTGCGCCTTGGCGGCTGACGAGGCCCGCAGCAGTACGCAGTCCCCGCGCGCTATCTGGTCCCCGCTGGTGTGCGTCATTCGGGACCAGCAGCGGGCTGTCCGGTCTTGGCGACTGTCGTTCTGGAAGGTTCGGTCAGATGTCAAATGCGTTGGTATAGGAGGATAGACCAGTAGAAGTCGCTCTTAGCTCTTAAGGCTTTGGTTCAGTAATCACCGGCGGTAGCGAGGCGGGTGTCAAATACAAGAAGAAGAAAGAAGAATAATAATAAAATAAAGAAGCATTCACTCACTCACACTAAGCGGGCGGTGGTTTGCCGGTAATGTGCCGAAGACTTGAGAGCAAGTGCGTAAAATGGCAGTTTTGATATGGCGAATCAATACGGGGGCAATATGCCCTGTCTATACATGGCAGTGTGTCATGCCAAGCTCTAAGAAAGAGAACCTCGTGTAACCACTTCCTCTTTCATCTAAGTATAAAAGTTTTACTTGATCACTCTGCCTCAGAGTACCAATAAAAGGTGGTCGACATGGAGAGACATGGACATAACTAGATGGTTACTACAAAATCTACAAATACGAATTAAACTTACATTGAGGTATACTTTAGATACATAATGGTCTCCGTCCCAATTCCACCCGTTGCTCCATCGGGGGGCGGTGGAGGCCAGCGGCGGCGGCAACAGATCTGGGATCCTTCGGGCCCTCTTCGTCCCGCTTCGTCTCCGCTTCGCTCGCCTCACCCCTCTCGGGACTGGCGAAGCGCACGCGTCTTCAACAAACGCGGCTGCCTCATCAGTTTTGATAACAAACTTCTTAGGGGTCAGTAGCTTCGCGGCTTTCTCGCAGGATTTCTCTATACTCTTCCTTGGATGGTCTCCGCTAGGCTTGTCAATGGACAGTTTGGAACGTTTGGATATTTTCTCTGGTTGCACTGTATCGCTGAAAGTTATGCTTCCCAATTTTGGTGTATCGGCAGCTTCAGGCGTGTTAACCTCTGTTGTTGAGTGTCCGAGCCTGTCGATTTCTGTCGTTTTGATGGTAACTCCGATAGCTGGGGTGGGGTCTGGTAGTTTGTTAACAGATTTGGATTTGATCTGTTTCTTGGGTTGTTTGTTTGAGGTTTTGAGAACATTGTCCGTCACTGCACTGGTTTGGTTACTTACACTATCACTGATGTCTTTTGTTTTGTCTTCTGAATTTTCCGTTTGTAAAATAATAGAATTGTCCCGATCAATTATTTGTTCACTACTTGCTAATGGCTTACTTGGTTTAACGTCTTCTTTTATTACTGGTTTTTCGGTGGGAGGTTTCAATAAAGATTTAACTGGGCTTAAAACCTTGGATTCAATTTTTTGTGAATTTAATGCATTGTTTTTAGAAGCCAACTTCTTCCCTATCATCTGCGTCACG